>JAOWLH010000011.1:19487500-20087500 GCA_027405865.1 Salix purpurea
TGCCCATGCAAGGCCACTTGGGTGATGGTGGGATCCAACATGCATCGGGCAGTGTGGATTTAGAGATTTTGTGTGGGCCGTAGTCACTATCATTTTATTACTCAGGTAATTTAATTATTTTGGAAGCCATAATTAAGAAAACTATTTTACTCATTAATTTTCTTTTCTTTTGAGACAATAACAAAAACAAACTAAGAATTAAAACTTTTTTACTTATATTTGAAATTTAGATTTTATAATTCCAAGCTAGTTTTTTTTTTTAATTTAAATTAAGATAATGTTTATATATATACAATCTTGAAGTAACACATTCAAATGTTTCGAAATCAAAATATTTCAGTGAAAAAATTTAACAATAACCACATGAAAATTGACAGCCGTCGATGTAATTTCTCCTAAGCCCTTTTCTTTTTATACATCATTTATTATTTTTAATTTATTTATATTTTCCACAAACCCAAGCCCGATTTCAAGCCCGAAATATTCGGTGCATCAATCTGGGCCCATTGTTTTAAACACGCAGATGCTAACGTTTTTTTTGATTTTTTCTTATTTAATTATTATTGCAATTAAAAAAAAGAAAAAAGAAAAAGAAAAATCTGTCCGTCCAATTTGGGGGTAAGGGTTTTCAAAACCTACAAATTTTGATCACAAATTGTTCAAAATTTTCGCGCGAAAAAATGGATCCTGGAGGTAGGCTGTTGAAATAACGGTCATTCTTTCTTAAATCGCCTTTTGAATTTCTTTAAAGTTGATATTTTTCTATTCTCTTGTTTTGCAAGGTTGATATTTTTATTTTCTTGTATGTAATTAGGGCAAAGAGGGTCTTCAAATCCAGCTGCAATGCTTGCAAGTCTCTTAAACAAAAGAGCCAAGCTGCATGAAGATCTTCGTAATATCGAAAAACAGGTGCGTTACTCCTTAATTTTACGACTGATTTGAGTAATACAATAACATGGATGCTGTTTTTTCTTCATGGGTTATTAGGGTTTGGAGTCTTACTAGTCACAGTGAATTGGGACTTTATCAAAATTGGGTCATGTAACCTTGCCTAAAGTCTTGACTCTTTAAGCAACAAGTGAAATTTTGTCCTACAATTTTATCTGGGTTCTTCTTTTAAGCTTGAGTTTTTCATGTGAAAATAATTGGTATTCATATTAGAGTTTGTTTTGTTTGAGAAGCTCCTTTTTATATTGGAAAGAAATGGGAGTTTAAAGTAGTTTTATATCATATTTTTTATTTAATTATAACAAGGCATTATGTTCTCTCCTATCCCGTCTCTATTTTTTTCTTGTTCTGCAGGAGCTTAATGACTGCTTTGATTCAGGTTTATGATCTGGAGACAAGCTATTTGCAAGATCCAGGCCAATGCGGCAATGTATTGAAAGGTTTCGAAGGGTTTCTATCTTCATCTAAGAACACTGCACTGTATGGCGTGGATTCTATGATTTTCCTTTATTTCCTCTGATTTGATATGAATAGTTTTTCTATCTCTTGTCTCTATCTGTGAAGTTCATGATCTGATATATGATTAGTTTTTTCTTTTCTTTTCTGTAAGTTAATATACAAATCCATGCATATAAAATTTTATGCGACATGGATACTAGTTATCTGCAGAGGTACACTTGGTATCTTGGTTACATAAATAGGTCATGAAAATTCTTGTTACTACAATCACTGATGGCACAAAAAAAAGGACACAGAGGGTGGACACATGCAATTATTCACATCTTAATTGTAGTAAACATCTGCTCAGGAAGCAAAATGATCTATCTTAAAGTTACTGAAAGCAATAGAACCGAGGTATTGATAATGTTGCTGTGTTTTCTTGAGAGGTTGGTTTTGTGCAACAGAGAAGCTTTGACATATAAACCAATTCCAGGCTGAAAAAATTCTTAAATACAGTTGAAGGAGGAGAAAGTATGTTTTACATTGTCTAGATCCTTCTATACCGTAATTTTCATGAAAAAAAAAATGGGGAAAAAAATACACGGTAACACACAGATAGCTTGATGTTTGCTTACGAAGTCTATATATGCCTAGGAATATGTGTACACATTTGGGATTTTGATTCAGGTGGATTGCCATACATTTTCTTTAATTAACTCCAAGCTTACAATTGCAGCTTAAAACGATCTAGGAAGTTCCAGCCTGAAGATAGGCTCTTCTCGTTGTCTTCAGTCACCTCACCAGCTGTATGTGCTTTAAGTCTTAAATGCTCAGTAATGGCAGCAATTCCTGTGCTTTCATTCCCTTCATTTATCAATATTTTTTGTTCCTTTGTTTTCATTTTGATTTAGAGTGTGCAGGGTAATGCTCTACGTATGTGTTGAAACAACATAAAAAGAAAGCAAGAAAAAAAAAATACTCAATGCTATTTCTAATGAACCTATTTGCTTGAGCGCTATTTCTAACTTCTTAGGCATTGCTCTTTTGAAAGATCCAGTGTTTCACTCGTGTCATTTTGTGCTGAAAGTGTATGCAATGCCTTGGAATTACTCATGTTGCATGCAAAACATATAGAATTAGGGTGATGAGAATTCTGAAACATGTGCGTGGTGCTTTTCACCTCACATTGAGTTCTCTTCTTATTGATTTTTTTTTTTGTTAAAAAATAAAAACTTCAAACTAAAGCACCAAAAAAAATGCCTGTCAGTATCTAAACTCATTAATAGCTGGGAAAAGGACCGCTGAGTTTATTTCCAATTGTTCAATCTATAACCGTGCCTTCTTAAGGAGTTTTATTATTCATGGTCTTATGGCAAGGCTGCTATGACCCTGTTGCTAGTTTGTGCTGGGTTTTAAGTTTTCAAAACCATGGATCAAAAGACCAAGCAGCCGCTTGGAATTCAAACGATGTTTGCTTGTAATTGCTATTCTTGGAGATTGTATGGCAAGGCATTCTGTTTTAAGAGTACTTCTAGTATAACGAAAACTTGCTCAGAAAATACAACTACTCCTGTTTTGTTCATCAGACACGAGTAAATAGTAATGGGACCATGTAGTCTGAAAGTCGCTTGTTTTGAAGGTTATTTTGCTTCAACACAATCCTGTCTATGTCATATGAATCTGTTTTTTATGATGCTACCTGCTCTGGTGATGAGCGTCATCAGAGTTAGTACTGGAGCATTTAGGCTTTCAACGTTTCTTTATGTTGACCCTCTCACATATCAAACAACTTTCATTTTTGTTTACATCATCCAAAATTTGGGCCAGTTTGAAATTTTCTCTAATATGTTATATTTCCTTGCACTTAACGTTTTTCCAGGCTGAAGAACAAGCAACTGGACGAGATGGTGAGCCATATAGAGTTGCATAACCTTTTCTTTCTGTTTTGTTTAATTATAATTATTTTAAAAAATAATAATGCCCCTCCCTGTTTATTGTAGATGGGAGATCAGAATTTGGAGGAGGTCGACCCAAGGGTGGAGGCATATACTCAAACGGACAGTGAGTACTTTAATTTAGATCATTCTTAACCTCACGTTATAACTATTTTCGGATGGCTGATTGAGATGGCCGGTTAAAGTTAAATGATGGCAGTGAGAATTTAGAGTGTAATAATAATAATAATAATATATAACTTAGCTGATTTATTTTTCAGAGGAAAGCCGAAGAAGGGAAGAGGTGCATCAAGAGATTCTAAGAAGATCAGGCCTTCAGCTGATCCAGATTTTGATTATGATGATGATGCAGCTTTGACATTGTGAAATTGGTAGCCTAAAACGACATGCTAGTTTGCCGTCGCATGTGCTAGGTCATAGAGCAGAAATATTCGTCACTTCCGTTGTGAGTTGCTTGCTGTCCAAGCAAACAAACCTACTTCTACTTTCATGCATTGTTACGTGGTGTAGATCCTACAGCTGAATTCCTAGTGTATATTCTTCTTGAGTTACTGTACGTTCAAGCAGGCAAGCAAACCCCTTTACATGAGTTGTTGTTTAATAACTGCTATCTTGTCCTAAACAAACGACTCGCTTTTCAATGTATAGAATAACTTCAATTAAATGATATTTTTGTATTTAATTTAAAATTTTAAATGATTATTTAATTTTTCATTCTTTCAAAAATATAAATTTATAAAAAAAATAATATATGATATCTAAGTTAACTGGTAACAATTCTTTGCCATTGCTGAGTTGGCTAGTGAGTGGAGCAACTTAGGAGGTGCAAGAGTTTTTTATAATTGTAACAAGCAACGAGTCGTCTGTCATATTTTTTTCTCTAGAAAATAAAGAAGGGCCAATTGTATGGGCTTTACCCTTTACCCTTTGCTCTTTTTTTTTAAAAAAAATCCCAATAAAGTTTTATTAAATATATTTATTTTCTTAAACTCTAAAAAATTAGTCTAATATAAAAATATAAAAAAACTTTAATCTTTTTAAAATATCATTTTAATACATTTTAAAACTTTTTTTTTTCTTCATTAACCTCAAATATATTAAAAAACAGTCATTTAGAAAAGGTGGATCCCAAATCGGGATAAGATCTCGTCTTTAAATTGAAGAAGAAACGACGTCGGTGTTCTATGTTTGCGTTTAATTTAATTGATTAATAATTTTCCCTCTTAGTTCTGTTTCATAGAATTTATCTCCCTCCAGCCTCGAAGGGCGGCGCGTATCTTATCTCTTTCTGCGTTGCAAACATGAACTTGCTGGTAATCTCCATCTATATTTCATAAAAACCCTCTTTAAACAACAACTGCAGCAGCTTCTCCAGTTTTTTTTTTTTTTTTTGGGTTCTTTTTCTGTACTTATTTAAAAAAAAAAAAAAAAAACAGGACATGATTATGATGCGGAAGAAGGAGCCTGACAAAACACCAGAAATTCCAGTCTACTGGGTCGAGACCTCGGATTCTGTCTCCCGTCACTTCCAGTTTCAACCCGACGGTCAACTCTCTGTGAGTCTTTTCTTGTTTTGTTTCTTCGGATTTTCTAATCCTGATCCCCTCTCTCTCTCTTATTAATTTTTACGAACACTTGGTGTGTGTGATTGTTTCACTTGTGAAAGATAATCTAGTCTGCGTAACTGGTAGTTATGTCTACAAAACTAAATTGTGGGTTTCTTTGATTTTGTTAAAAGAAACCAACTCAAAATAAAGTTCACTGCTTGGGGATTTTGAGTTCAGTCAGTGATCTTTGTGTGCAAACAACAGATGAAGCTACTTGATGATGCAAGACCAGTGTATCGTAGAGTGGTTGAATCTTTCTTGAGCAAGTTTTTTCCATCAGGATATCCGTACAGGTTAGTCGGTACCTTGCCTTTTCCTGGTTGGCAGTGCACACTTGGCAACTGAATAAACAGTGCTGGGAAGCTTTATTATTATGTGTGTGTGTTTTGGTGTTTCGTTTTTTGCAGTGTGAATGAGGGATATCTTAGATACACTCAATTTCGTGCGCTGCAACACTTTTCTAGTGCTGCATTATCAGTGCTATCTACTCAGGTCTTCTTCTGGGCCTTTTCTGAACGATTACACTCAGACTTAAATTTCTTTGTCTTAGTTTATTTTAGTTTCTTGTCCCTGATGGCTAGAGATACTATGCAATGTTGATGCCTCTATCTTTGTTGATTGTCTGAAATGAATTTTTTTGTTCTTTTACGAATGTTGTTAACATTTGTTTATGTAAGTAAAACATATATTCTAATTAGCTAGCATGATTCTGTAATTTTTTATTTTATTTTTTAAAATCCTATGGAACTAGGGCTGTAATTTGGGGGCCTTTTCTTTATATTCTTACTGCTTTGCAGTCGCTACTATTTGCTGCTGGCTTGCGACCTACACCTGCACAAGCAACTGCAGTGAGTTGGGTAAGTTTCACTAGCTAAACGATCGATAGACTCTTTGTCCTAATTGCTTCACTCTTTAGTTCTTCATTACATTTAGTTGATGAGCAGATACTGAAGGATGGGATTCTTTGTCCTAATTGCTTTACTCTTTGGCTCTTCATTAAATTTTGTTGATGAGCAGATACTGAAGGATGGGATGCAGCATGTAGGAAAGCTCATATGTAGCAATTTGGGTGCTAGAATGGACTCAGAGCCGAAACGTTGGAGAATCCTAGGTTTTTTTTGAGTTTTTCCTTTTATATTTATGGACTCTTCTCACTTCATGAATGTGGATAGGAGTTGGTTGGGGATGTACTTTATTTTCTTCAAGTGTTTAACTAGGATGGGTTTTCTGTGTTGCAGCTGATGTACTTTATGACTTGGGCACTGGCTTAGAAGTTCTTTCTCCTTTATGTCCACATCTTTTTCTTGAGGTGGCAGGCCTTGGCAATTTTGCAAAGGTATATTTTAGGCAAGCAAATCTGCATAAAAACATTAACATAGCTCATTATGGGTTTTGTCTTCTTCTCTATCTGTGCTGTCCTACATTTTGCATAGACCGTTATATTTAGTTTACTTACACTTCCTTGGATTTGATAGGGGATGGCAGTAGTTGCAGCAAGGGCAACAAGGTTGCCAATATATTCTTCATTTGCCAAAGAAGGCAATCTAAGCGACCTATTTGCAAAAGGGGAGGCCATCTCAACACTTTTCAATGTTCTTGGACTAGGTGTAGGAATTCATTTAGCATCCACTTTCTGTTCATCAATGCAAGGGAAGGTACTGTTTATTATTGCTGTCTGATACAAGTACTTGATATGTCCTTATGCATTATGCATTTGTTCTCGAAAGTGAGTGCAAGTAGCCGTTTCCATAGGTTGCTGATGTTTAGAAGATCACTATTGTGGCCCAACACTAAAGCTGTGTTTTGGGATCCCTGTGCCACACATCTTTTTGGTTAACAGGCTCAAAACTGTGACCCGCAGACTCTGTGATTTGCTGTGGTGTGGTTGTTTTGAGGCCACAACCTCAAGTGGAATGAGGGATCTCTTAAGCATGGCTTCAATCAGCCACTGACATGTTTACCCCCCACCTCTGCCACTGGATTCTTTGCTTGTTTTATTCAATAAACATATTGTAATGGGCTGACTTAGCAGTATATGTTGCCTAAGTCTCTTAGCTTCTATTTTCTAATATTTCTTGCAGTTAGTTGCTGGCCCTCTTCTTTCTATTGTACATGTTTGCTGTGTTGTTGAAGAAATGCGAGCTACCCCTGTTAATACATTGAATCCACAGAGGACGGCAATGATTGTGGCTGATTTTGTCAAGGTTTGTTTCACACTTCAGCACGTCTTATGTTTGTTTTTTTTCCACTTGCCTAATTTCTTCAACTGTCATCCAGCTCAGACAGGGAAAATATCAAGCCCTGCTGATCTTAGATACCATGAAGATCTCTTATTCCCAGGACGACTTATAGAAGATGCTGGCAATGTAAAAGTTGGGCAGGATTTGCACAGGGCGGTGAGGCCTTCAAAACTTAGAGAATTGAAAGAAATATTTCCCGAGGAGAAGTTTATTCTAAGTCCTGGGAATAGATGGACTGATTTGGTATTGGAGCAAAATGCCAGTGGTGAAGATGCATTAAGGGCATGGCTGGTGGCTGCATATGCTTTAAGCATGAAGAAGTCTTCTCATGAGTCTACTTTTGTCACCTTGCAAGATGCTTATGCGAAGATGAATAGCGTATTTGATCCATTTTTATCTGAGCTGCAAGCCAGAGGGTGGTATACTGATCGTTTTCTTGATGGAACAGGAAGCCGGTTTTCATGGTAGCATTTTATAGTTTTCGGGTAATATTTGAGCCCTTCAAGATAGTTAGACCATCTGGTTGAAGTAGGCAGCGATTAAACTTGGCTCTTGCCTTTTTACATACCATTCTGTATATGTTTAGGGAGGCAACAATTATTTGTTTGTCCTTTTCACTTGTATCTTTTTTTCTAGCTATTCTACCTCCCTCTTTCTCAAAAAATGGAGTGAGCAAGCAGGATCTTGGCCTAATGGACAAGAAGGGACTTGTCCCTTCCTCTTACCCCAGGTTTAAGCTTTGTTATGCACGTCTATTACTCCCGTGGTGCTTTACCTGCTCACTAAGCTTGCAGGATGTTCAGTAGGTCCGGGAATTAGTTGTGGTGCGTGCAAATTGGCCTGGACATCCCGGTTATAAATAAAAAAGGATGGAGTGAAGCTTAGATTAAAGTATTGAAGTCATGTCGAACTCCAATTATATTCAAAGAATCATCAGATACTGTTATACTGGAACAACCGAAACAGGAAATAGATAATTAGTTGAAGTGGTGTGGAGTTTATTGAAAACAATACAGCCCTCTGCAACAGTAAGCTTGAAAGAGTAGGAACAGTAATGCTATACGAGCAGCAGCCTGTGAAAAATCAGCAAAGATTCTTCGTAAATGGAACTCGATTGCCTGGGAACTGTTTATTTACCAATGGTACTGGTACAACTTATAACGTGATGAGATACATTGATCATTGAGTAATACCAGAAAGGTAGGCTTACTTTCACGATTGATTTCCATCGTTTTACCACTTTAGCATATGCACGACCAAGCCCGTCTCTTGCATCATTTGCTTTTTAGGGCAAAATATCCGCATCTTGTTCATCCCCTCCACCAAATCGGGATCTTCATTTGACTAGGCCCTCCAAATTCCCGATTGAAAGAAAGCCCCTCCCAAACTAATGGTATAATATAAGTCCTCCCTTGTCTCGGTAACTGGAGATATACAGATTTCGGCGAGAAATTCCCCCACCACATACAAAGCATAGTTGACAGCATTAACATGATTCGTGTGCGCACTTAGTGTTCGACCAGGAAACTAGACCTCTTTGAATGAAGACTACTAGCAAGTGTTGTTCTTTTTGTTTTGTTTTGATCTAAACATTTCGTACTAGTTAAAAAAACAAGATAAAATGATGTAGTTTTTATCTCGTTTAAAATTTTGACCCGTTCTGGAAATTCTACTTAAATTTCGCTTTGAATGTTCCGGTTTCGTTCCTCCCATTCTGTTTTGGCCGAATAGTATTTTTTAGAAATAATAAATAATTTTATAATATTAATCATATCTCTTAATCTGCCCGTTAAATTGAGATGAAAATTTAAGAGTCTCTTGATATACTTATATATATTATGTTAAAATTTCAGAGCAATTAGAGAATGTAATAATCTTGCGAGATGGACGATGACATTCTCGTAATATTATACATGTTCATAATTTTCTTCAGAAAAATCATTTTATTGTATCTTTGTTTATATTAAATTGCACAATTCTAAATAATTTTATTTTTGGATTTGAATATATATATATATATATATATATATATATATATATATATATATATATATATATAAACAATAAAACCCCGAAAAGACGAGACGAAACGCTCCAAAACCAAAATATTTTATTCCAATTGAAAAAATGAATCACCAACCGAAACAAAATTGACAACATTGCTATTAGCCTCTAATTTCTTATATAGGTAGGCATTCATCAATTCATGTATATATATATATAGATAGATAGAGAGGTAGATAGATAGAAACATACCTTTATTATCTATTGAAGTGGTCCTCCATTTGGAAATTGTTGACATCAAGCCAGCACTTAGTGTTATGATATTGGCCACACTATCATTTTTATGAACTTCTCAAAGACAAAAACGTTGATCTAGCAGAGAGGTTGAGGAAATTATGAACTTGCATTCAAACTGCCTACCCCTTCCCACTAGAACATCACCTGAAATCATCATGCACCAAGTTATCGTCTCACACATTGACTTGGACTCCACAGCACGCATATTGAAGTCAGCCTAAAATGATTATTGGGAACTCAACTTGAAGCCCCGTGACTTTTGCATTCTTTTTATATCACATTTTTCTATGCTGGTTCCGATTCTCTAACTCTATACGCAGAATGGTTGAGCTGACCCTCTTCTGTATATATGTATATGTATATGTATATGTATATATATATATATATATATATATATATATATATATATATGTACCATTCCTTATTTTCCTTGTCGAAAAAAACAGATCGGGGTAGTAGCTGATTAACGGGAGATCGAGTTCAAGTGATTTTTTTATATTTTTTATGAGTATTTATTAGGTTTCATGTTTGTGAATAGTATATATCATATTATAAATCTTCACCTAACATGTTAAATTTTTAGATGAGATAGTTGACATGGTATCAGAAATTTGTTGACCATGCGATCACGAATTTGAATATGACCATACTTATTTTATTTGATGAAAAACTAAACATGAGGTAGAGTGAGTATGTATAGGTTTCAAATCCAAAGAATTTTCACTTAAAAAAATATATCAAAGAATAATATAAATTATATTATAAGATCTTATTTAATAAATTAAATTTACAAATAAGATGGTTTATTGACACGGTAGTAATTTGTGGAAGTAAATAGCTAAATGCTTGCTTGGTAATAGGAAATGCTTGAAGTCAATAAGCTGTATTTAGGAATCGTGAGCACGACTACAACCCTAATTCAAAAGATCACCAAGTTGACAATTGAATGATCTTTGAAAAACTTTTTTTCCTTTTCATATAATGATAGTTACAAAAACGGGTTTTTTTACCGTTTGGAATTGGAAAGGTTCATCATCGGATGGTGACATATAGCTAATTGATATGTTACCTTTCTCATACATCATATATGACAGCATGCATGCACCGAAAAAGAATTTTTTTTATGCTCGCCTACTATTTATCATTTATTTTCTGAAGTCATTTCTTTTTCTAGAAATAGATACAAATATATAAAAATATTATTGTCATTTTTGTTGGGTTATATCTGTTTTTTTTATATATATAAAAAAAAAGTGCTTGTTTTTGTTTTCTGACTTCAAATGTTGTGTTGTTTTTTCTTTAATTGTAAATTTAGTGGTAAGAGAATGTTTACTTTCTTTTATTCTTAGTTTTAAATTCCAAAACTTATTCCTCTAAACATACCATATTATATATATAAAAAAACATTTTAGAGAAAGAACATTCTTATTTCATATAATTTTGTAATTACATCTCACTAATTCATCCTCTTAAACAATGCATACATACATAAATACTAATAATATCAAAAGTTATAATTAAGATAAACTTGAATATTATAAAAAAAAATAGAAATGTAACTAGACATGCACACTTATAAGATTTTATAACATTTTTTAATTCATTTGGATTAATAGATAATCAAATAAAAAATTTGGTTTATTCGTTCATGTTCACCGTGCTTGTGTCCTCTATCATTACAAATACTCTCTATCCTAAATTGAAAAAAAAAAAAGATTCTGTGATAATTATGATAATTCTGTGATAATTATCATTACAAATACATATTTATAAAATCAGCAGCAGCAGTTATTATAATAGAGAATCGGTTAGTTTAGTTTCTTTATCATGGTACAAAAAATATATTTTGCTTGAAAATATGTTAAACAATTATTTTTTATTTTTTATGTTGTTTTTAATATTATCCCATTAAAAATATTTAAAAAATCTAAAAAAATTAATTGATGTTATATATATATATATATATATATATATATATATATATAAAACACTAAAACACATAAGGTATAATTATTATTTTAATATTAGCACATTAAAAATATTTAAAAATATAAAAAAATAATTTGATATTTTTTGTTTTAAAACACTAAAAAACATAAGGTAGGGCATCCCCATCACTCCTTAATTATCAAGCCACGTATTTGTGAAAGTGATTTAGCTATAGCAATTAATTTTGTGTGGCTATTAGTGGTAAATCTCTAAGGATAGTTGATTTAATATTGTGGTAGTGATCATTTATTAAATTGTTTTTTGTTTAAAAATATATCAAAATAATATATCTTTTTATTTTTTTAAATTTATTTTTGATTTCAACATATTAAAAAATATTATAAAATTTTAGTTTTTCAAAAACAAAAACAATCATCCGGTAAAAGGCAATGCCTATATATCTGCAATTCAACGAAAAATTATCAGCTTTTAGTTTGATGGGAAAACTAAACAATGAAGGGGTGCGACAACAAGAGTTATATACGTGTGAAAGAAATTATTTAGTATATTGAAAAATATACTTCTCATTCTTCTATAAATATAAAAAATTATAAACTATTTCAAAAATGAATTTCATGTAGTTATGAAAGGAAGGAGTATAGAGAGCATTGCCAAGTTAAATGGCTGTATTTTCTCCATAATTTATAAATATACTCTCTTCTCTATTTTTTTTTTAATTTTTATGATAAAAGAAAAGCTCCAATAACCTTAATTATGGAGCATTGCCAAGTTAGATGGCTGTATTTTCTCTTTTTTTATTTCCCTCTTTGCAAGTAATGAAATTCACTGTTGTCCATAACACTAGCCAGATATCAAATTTATATATATATATATATATATATATATATATATATATATATATATATATATATATATATATATATATAATGCTTTAATATACTGGTGTCCATAAATAAAAAACTAAAAAATCAATATATTTTTTAAAAATATTTTATACCCCAGTAAAAATAGAGTAATTACTTGTGAAAAGAACGCTTAAAAATCAATATATTTTATATTATAATTGTTAACATTATGATGATTAATAAAATAATATAGTTGTTTATATAATAATTATATTTTGATTTAAATTTAACAATTGTTATTCAGTTTTATCTTAGTAGGCACCAACATTAAAACTAATTATTAAAACTAAAAGAGATAAATTCAAATATCTATAATTTTTTAATATTAGAAATATTCATATAATAATATTAGGGATCTCTCCGGGAGAGCCAATTTATCATAATTTTTATTTAATACATGGCACTATAGAAATTAACACTTAAAACACTTAATAGAGAAGGATTTTTTTTCCCAATTGAGATAATTTTATATATTTATCTATAAATTACACTTAATAAAAATCTTGATAAAAAAAAAGAGGTACATTTGCGATTGATGGCTTGGACTTCATCAGCCATAACTTGTCAAGATGCATTGAATGTGAAAACATATCTTCAACAATAAAACGTTGAAAAAAGAAATTAGAAAGCGACTCCTGCTGTTCAAGATTATGTTTCTTTGGCAACCATTGAAGCAAACGTGAAATGAAACGAAGAAGAGAAAGTTTTTCATCAAAAATAAGGAGAAAAGGTTGAAGGAATGAAAAGTATTATTATTATTATAATCATTTAAATAAAGAATTTAATTTTAAATAATATACAAACTAAAAGGTTGAAGGAAAGGAAAGTATTATTATTATAATCATTTAAATAAAGAATTTAATTTTAAATAATATACAAACTAAAAGGTTGAAGGAAAGGAAAGTATTATTATTATAATCATTTAAATAAAGAATTTAATTTTAAATAATATACAAACTAATCAGAAAATACTCGTTATGTAAAAAGAAAATAAACGAGTGGTTGTGATTATGGCATTTTATATATTTATATAATAGTATTATTATTTTTTTCCAAAAGGATTTAGATGACTTTTAACTTTCTCCCTATATCACTTTCTCGTGTGTGGATAGAAAAATCCTCACATATATTTTTATTTTTTAAAAAAAAAAACCCATGGAAAAATAATCAGTGCATGGATTTCATAATTGTCAAATATGGGTGTTGATTATTATATATGAGATATATTAATCCCCTAACCCGTTGGATTAATCCAGTCTGAAACGAATTTGCAAAAAATAAATTCATTTATCATTTAAACTTGGATTGTAAAAACCATGTCTTTACATTAGTGTAGGCAAGCATCTCGTGCCTACACTAATGTAATTAATTTAATATAATTAAAAAAAATATAAAAATCCTTTTAAAAAATCTAGATTCAAACCAAAAATAAAATAAATATTGGTGGATGGAACTGGATAAAAAAAACTTAAAAAAAAAAAAAGAATTATGAGCGAACCTCGTAAATAAGCAAACTCACAACATAAGAATGATAGACTTTGACTCCATGAAGAAAGTTAACACCCTTCCAATTAATTATTGAAAGATAATAATGGTTGCTGTTTCTGTTTTTATTTATATATATAAATTATTTATTAAATTATCTTATTACACAATAATTATCAAATAATTAAAAAGAATTTTCAAAAGATGAAGAAACAACTTTAAATTAAATCAAAGAGTAAGAAAAGCATAATTTATTTTCGTCGGTGGGAGATAGAGGGGTGAGTTATTTATTGAGCTGTTTTTGACATTCAAGATGGTTTTGACTTGTGGGTCGCATCCCTTAATGGTTAATCAATGAGAAAACCTTCACACACCACAACATTTTTACCTCATAGACAGGCCAGGAAGCAACAATTTTGTCTTTCTGATGGTCACAAGGCACTAGCCTCTTTCTCTGACTTAAATGCAGAATTTCTTAATTTACAATATAATGCACCTTAATCAGTGTGAAATTTATATATGAAAAAAAATAGAGTTGTAATTTCTAGCATCTTCTCGGACCCCATTAAAGAAAAAGAGAGAGCTACGTGGTGTGTGAGTTTTTGTAAGAAGAAAAAACTATGTCCATCATTTTTTTTATACGAGAAACCCTACTTTCCTGCTAATGTATTTTATAGATTCAGGGGAGTGATTAAAATTCTGATTGTTATAGGTTTTTATAAAAAAAAATACATGTCTTGACTTGAACTTGAGACCTGCTGTGTAAATAACAAATTTTTTGTCATCATGCTACACGGTGTGTGGAGTTTAATTACTACAATTTCAATTCATTTTAATGATTTAATTAATTTGGATGAAAAAACTATTAAAAAAAGATACATTATTTTATTAGAATAAAATTGATTCAATCGATATTACAATAATATATTGAAAAGACATGTCAAATCATCATTAATCAGATTTTATCATGTTTCCTAGCTAATTAAAAATTCTTGTCATTACCACAAAAAAAAAAAATGGCCTTCATTCTTTCAATGGCGCAAGATGCTTCGGACTTCGATGATTTTTCCTTAAAAATTTCTATATCTCCAACCAATTTCCTTTAAGAGATTATGACATTATCTTGATGCATCCAAAACTTTCAACTGGAGATCTCCAAGGTTGAAAATTAATGTCTTCCGAGAGAAATTATCTGGCCTTCAACAACTTGAGCTCATATGCATCGCATATTAATTCTTGTACATAGCCTCCGTGTTCACATACTTTTCAAGCAAATGACCACGTTTTTATTTGACCATTCTGCGAATCAAATAGCTGCACAACACTAGAGAGAGAGCGAGAGATTTCCGAGGAATCGCAGGCTGATATTTCTTGTGGAAAAAAATGGACAGGGTAGTACTTTGTAGCATATATATATATATATATATATATATATATATATATATATATATATATATGCCCGCATGGTCTTGCCATGCTCTATATATACATCCACTACCTCTTCGTGGTCTTGCTTCATATTTTGAGCGTTTAGTTTCTTCCATTTCTTTGCACAGAACCAGTCATTCTTTCAACTTCTGGGGTATAAAAAATGGTGAGAGCTCCATGCTGTGAGAAAATGGGATTGAAGAAAGGTCCGTGGACTGCTGAAGAAGATATGATTCTCATCAATTACATTAAACTTCACGGCCATGGCAATTGGCGTGCACTTCCTAAACAGGCTGGTAATTTATACACATCTCTTCCAAATAAAATTTTCCTTTTAGAAGCAGATTCTCATTACTCATCAGTACTAGGAATAAAATGAAGATTCTGCCACATATGTTTGTGATTTGAAGTTGGAATTTCACAAGTAGGTGATCCTGTTTTTCGTGCTTTAATTATACGATCAGTTAGAACCTCTGAAGTGAATTCTACACAACTGTATCATCTGAAAGTCTTGGGAACTACAAGAACTGCATAATGTTCTGGTTTTGAATAATTTCTCTTTTCACTCCTTTTCAGGTTTACTGAGGTGTGGGAAGAGCTGCAGGCTCCGATGGATAAACTACCTGAGGCCTGACATCAAACGAGGAAATTTCAGCAGAGAAGAAGAGGATACCATCCTCAAATTGCATGAGATGTTAGGAAATAGGTATGCATCGTTCGCAGCTCAGTCAAACTACTGTTCATCATATTTTAGCAGATATCATCAAATTAGGGTTAAGATTTGCTAATGGGGCATCGTTCTAGAGCTAAAGAACATAGAATTGATACTTAGTGCCTCGTATGGAGATGATATTTGCACTGAGCAAAATAGTTTTTTCTTATGTGATTAAAGGACCTGTCATTTTAGCCGCCACCCCACATCCCCTGAACCAAAAACCAGAAAAGCAAAGAATTCAACTTGTGATTATGGGGTATTTTCCCCTCATGTGATTGACCAACGTGTCATTTTTCTAATGGTAGAATCAGACACATGTGAGTCTGAACAGATTCCTAGCCGGTTCCATTAGCATACGGTAATAAAAAAAAAACACTCTTTTCAAGTCGAAGCACTCTCAGACAAGATTGGCACGCTTTGGTTAATGGACATAACAATAATCACTCATGTGACATGATACTTGACAACAAGACATTTAGCATTTTAAATTCTGCAGATCAAGGAGGATCAAAATAAATAAAGGTTAGTGCATATCTTGACATGATTTCCTTTTTTTATTTCTATTCAGATGGTCTGCGATTGCAGCTGAATTACCGGGGCGCACGGACAACGAAATTAAAAATGTTTGGCACACCCATTTGAAAAAAAGAGCTGAGAAAAACCATGTCACCCCAGAAATCAAGGGATTAAAGACAGATCAAGAGTTAGTCGATTCATCAAATCTTGCAGCAGGATCTGATCAGGCCGAGGAGCGTAGACCAATTTCACCGCAACAATGTTCCAGCGATACCTCCTCTGTGACCACAGGAGATATTGATATCAGTAACAACATGAACATGTGCATGAAGATGGAGTTGTCGGATGATTTTCCTGAAATGGACGAGAATTTCTGGTCAGAGGTATTGTTTGCAGACAATTCAAGCATCGCGGGAGATTATTCGGGCATTGCCACTGAGCCACAACTTCAATTTCAATTTTCTCCGCTCGTAATTGAGGTGGGACAAGTCGGTGCCACTAACTCAAATATGTATGACAGCACTGAATATTGGCACAACCTCTTCACAAGAGCTGGGGAATCACTGGAATTGCCAGAAATCTGAACAATTGTAACCTTTTTTCCTCCTTTCATTTATGGTTAGTTAGATGGCAGAATGCAGATGATCTTGGATTGTTTCTGTCCAGTTTGAAGACCGTTTAGAAGGAAGACAAAAACATTATAAAATACAAAAATAATAATAAAGTCCACAAATTCTTACAAAACAAATCCTTTACGTGAAATAGAGGACTTGGGTTAACACATGCATATATAAACTAGAATTTAGAGTCTGTAGTAGTTATAATATTATTAGAAATTTAAGATTATTATTTATTAGAGCATTAAATTCTAGTTAAAAAAGAATCCTAGTTTTATCATTTTGTTTTTATTATCGATATTTTATTTTTATTTATAATTCAGCAGCTAGAATTGTTACTTTTTAAAGTGAGCTGCATGTGACATGAACAAACTATTCCATGACAAGATAAACTATGTAATATAATCCACACCTTACCTAGTGAATAGTTTCAGATGTCTACTTCTCTTATAAAATTAATATTCACTTGAAAAACTCTAAGCTAACTTCAATTTCGGAGAATTCCTTCTAATTAATCTACAGACATTTTCAATTATAGTTTTCCTTTTTTTGTTTCGAAGTAATTCCATGCATTCACATAAAACACCAGCATCTCCCAAATTAATAAGCAGATAGGCTCGGATTTAGCACCTCTATTTCTTAGTCCAAACCCAGGTCGTCAATAAGCCTAGGATTGGGCTTCTATCCATCACCATGTTGATCCCCAACCTTGGATTGGGTGGGTTGTCCATCGCATCTGGGTATCCCATACTCGGATAGGATCACCTTGGACCCGGGTATGACCCTATAGGACGCTAAACCCATCCGACATTCTACTCATAGTTGTCACTACCGTTTCGGTTATTAATTTTTTTTTTCAATTAGAATAAAATATTTTGATTTTAGAGTTTTTTGACGTATTGTTTTGGAGTTATACTATTTATATGTGTGTGTGTATAATTAAATTTATTAATTTAAAAAATAGTTAAAATCCAAAAATAAAATTATTTAGAATTATTCAGTTTAATCTAAAAAAAGACTCAGTAAAATGATTTTTCTGAATAAAATTATAAACATGTATAATATTACAAGAATATCATCATCAATCTCGCAATGTCATTATATTCTTTGATTGCTCTAAAATTTTAACATAATATATATAAATATGTCAAGAAACTCCTCGTAAAATTTTATCTTAATCTAACAATCGGATTAAGAGATATGATTGATATTGTCAAATTATTCATTATTTAAAAAAACATTATTTGGCCGAAACGGAATGGGCAGAATGAAATCGGAGCGTTCCCACCGAAATTTGGGCAAAATTTATGGAACGAACTGAAATTTTAAACGAGGTAAAAATTGTGTTGTTTTATCTTATTTTTTTAACTGGTACGAAACGTTTCGGTCATTTCAACCGAAACAAAATGGCATTAACAACATTGCACTCAACCTATCCAACATCTAGTTGCCATCTAACAGGCTCGGGGTCCTGTCTCTTTCTATAACATCTTGCATCTGAAACTACTCACCACAACCCTGAATTTTCAGGTTGGACTTATTTAAGCTCAGTTTAACAAATATAAATCTAAATATTTACTATCCGGTTAGGTGACACAATTGTTTTGTTTTTACTCTCATCATCATGCAAATAGACATGGTTTATAGGTATAAATATGCATCCATGTACCTTGGTCTGTTGAGAAAAGTTTCCATTATAGATCTTCAACAATACTATTTTGACCATCTTCATATAAACACAATAAATATAAAGTGAACATGGATACATAACATGACTTCCTGAGGTTTCTTGCTTTATTAACTCAAGCATTGGACTGCCTTCATATCCCCACGAGTATTTTTTTTTTTCCAGGAGTTCATGATCTTCATACCCAACAACTTATCTTCGAGGTTCCAGCCCGCTCGTCGATCTACCTCGAAAAGCTTTGATGCAGTAGAGTGTTTTTTAGAACCTCGTCATAAGCAATACTTCACATGTACATCATCTTATATAACCAAGCTACAACCCCTGATCAGTATATATCTGTCTACCAGATCTTTTCATCAATATTTCTAGCAACATGCAAGCAAAATAAAGCAATTTATTGCCGAGACGGTTCCTTAATTAGATGAACTAACAAGGCTAGCTATAAACCACGTTCAATCGTTTCCTGAATCTCCATCTCTTCCCGGAATGTCAAAATGAACCGCTCAGCTCTTTCATCTATTCCTTGCATCTGGGGAGATGCAAATCCCAGTGACTCCCACATATCATCCGCCGTCCAGCCTCTTTCCCCTCTCATGATCTCATCTTCCATGCTCGTTCCTGGCTCTACTGCTGTCGCAGCCTGATGATCAAGAATCTTCATAGTCTTTGTAGGTGGCGGAAACTTTGCCACCAACAAACCATCACTTACAGGCTCTCGAAAGAGCTTGTCAATGAATACAGGTGCTGATTTTTTGTGTGCATGGCCAAACCGGATGCTACGTTTTTTGAATGGAAGTGCACGAGGTTGGTATGCAAGCCTCTTTCTGTTTTCATCACGTTTATGATCAAACGTGCTGTTAGTAATAATATTGTTGGTTCGATATTTTGATTTCTTGATAGATCTGGGCATGTTGAGTTTGTGGAGTTTTCTTTGAATCTTGGATGTGAAGCTCTTCCATGCCTTTTTGGCTGGTGGAAACCTCAGATTCTGTAGAAAACAATGGTGTCTGTGGGATTGAATTCTTCAATGTATTCTTCTCCAATTGGAGGGAAAATATATACAGAGTTTAAGATCCTATACTAGGAAAGACTTTAAATCTGTACAGGAATTTAATACAATTGCTGTAATTGGAGTTGATCCTCACAATCACGGCAGATTCTTATGATTACTGCCTTTATAAGTTTAGGCATTAATCATATTACAAAATCATGATTTATTTCCTATACTTGCTGAGTTTCCTTATATATTCCAACACTCCCCCTCAAGTTGGAGCATAAATATCCGTCATGCCCAACTTGGCAATAGTGCTGTGAAATGCGGGCCCCGAAACTGCTTTTGTTAGGATGTCGGCTAACTGGTTTGCAGACTGGATAAAGGGAAATTGGATGAGCTTCTGATCCAATTTTTCTTTGATGAAGTGACGATCGATTTCAACATGCTTCGTGCGGTCATGTTGGACAGGATTATGCGCAATGGAAATCGCCGCCTTATTATCGCAATGTAGGGTCATAGGATCGGGACACTGAATCCCTAACTCTGTCAGGACCCTATGAATCCATAATAGTTCACATACCCCATGAGCCATGCCCCGAAATTCTGCCTCTGCACTCGATCTCGCTACCACGTTTTGTTTTTTACTGCGCCATGTAACCAGGTTCCCATTGACAAAGGTGAAGTAGCCCGATGTTGATTTTCGTGTGGTTTGATCCCCGGCCCAGTCAGCATCTGTATAACCCACAATGCTAGAGACACCATGTTTTGAGAATAGCAACCCTTTTCCTGGAGTACCTTTCAAGTATCGTAAGATTCTATGAACTGCATGTAGATGGTCTTCACTGGGTGCATGCATAAATTGGCTGACAACGCTAACGGCATAGGCAATGTCCGGCCTCGTATGGGACAAATAAATCAAGCGTCCAACCAGTCGCTGATAACGGCCCGTATTTGTGGGAACTTGGTTTGGAAAAATACCAAGCTTATGATTGATGTCCATAGGAGTTGATGCTGGTTTACAGGCAAGCATGCCTGTTTCAGTCAGTAAATCCAGCACATACTTGCGTTGTGACATCGATATTCCATGGGCTGATCGGGCAACTTCAATGCCTAAGAAGTATTTCAGATTTCCAAGGCTCTTCATCTCGAATTCGGCTGCTAAATGCTGTTGGAGTAGGGTCATCTCTTCTGGATCATCACCCGTCAGTACCATGTCATCCACGTAGATAATAAGGGCTGTGATTTTTCCATTCTGATGCTTTATAAACAGAGTATGGTCTGACCCACTTTGCTTATAATTGAATGCCTTCATTGCTGTCGAGAACCTCCCAAACCATGCCCTAGGGGATTGTTTTAGCCCATATAGGGATTTCTTTAATCGGCAGACTTTACTTCGATTTTCCGAGTTGCATTGTACCCCCGGAGGCATATCCATATATACCTCTTCTTCTAAGTCCCCATTAAGGAATGCGTTTTTCACATCAAACTGTTTCAAGGGCCACTCTCGGCTGGCTGCTATGGATATCAAGATGCGAATGGTATCTAGTTTAGCAACCGGTGCGAAAGTGTCTTGATAATCAACGCCATATTTTTGGGTGTATCCCTTCGCCACCAATCGGGCTTTATACCTGTCAACGCTGCCATCTTGTTGAAGTTTTACAGTGAAGACCCATCGACACCCAATGGTCTTCTTGCCCGTTGGTAAACATACAAGTTCCCACGTAGAATTTCGTTGAAGTGCTTGCAATTCTTCATTTACAGCCTTAGACCATGCTGGATCTGTCAAAGCTTCCTGCACATTACTTGGAATAGATATATGGGATAATTGATTTACTGTGAGTGCATATGAATCAGACAGCCTATGGTTAGAGACATAATTATTGATGGGATACTGCACATTGGCTCTATGATCGGGTTCATATAATTTCTTGGGGATACCTTTATTTGATCTTTGGGAGCATCTCGGGACTATATTTGTAGGAGGAATATCTTGAGAAATATTGTTAGCTTCATTTAAAGAATGAGACAAAGATTGTAGGGGTACCTGATCAGGTTCATTGATCTGCGGAGGTTCATTTGCTGTAGGTGTTATTAGAGGCAACTCTATATTTATTGGTGGCTCTGCATCAATATCCCGTGACCTCTCTTCCGTATTTGTGCTCCCAAGATGTTCAATCATTGTTTCAAGTTCAACAAATTCATGTGTGTCCTGCTGCAAAACATGAGTACTGGGATTTTCACCGGTGATATCTTCTAGCATTAGATTTCCATAACCCGATTGCTCCCCCTGGGAGGAAATGTTGTGACCTGGCGATGAGTAAAATGGCTCCGTCTCTCGGAAAGACACATCTAAGGTGACATGTAGTTTGTGGGTATTTGGGTCATAACATCTGTAGCCTTTTTGCAAATCGGCATAACCAACAAAAACACAACGGGTGGCACATGGATCCAGTTTTGTTCGCAGCACCTTTGGAATGTGCACGTAAGCTGTGCACCCAAATATCCTTGGTTCAAGGTTAGGCAAATGCAAGGTTGCTAATGAGGTCTGCATACGCTGCTGTGGGGTTTGAAAACCAATTACCCGAGAGGGTATTCGGTTTATGAGATACACGGCTGACTTTGCAGCTTCTCCCCAATAATGCCGAGGCATGTTCATGCCAAATAGAGAGGCGCGGACCACTTCTAAAATTTGCCTATTTTTGCGTTCGGCCAATCCGTTTTGTTGGGGAGTATACGTACATGAGGTTTGATGCCGAATTCCATGTTGGTGTATATATTGTTGTACCGAAGAATCTAAGAATTCCTTAGCATTATCGGTTTGCCAACTACGAATCTGTTTCTGAAATTGAGTACCCACCATACTATGAAAATCCTGAAAAGCTTTAAAAACATCACTCTTTTTGTGCAGCAAAGACAACCAGGTCATTCTAGTGCATTCGTCTATAAAAGTGATGAAATATCGAGCTTTTGATATTGTAGGTATTTTCGCGGGACCCCACACATCTGAATGTATAACAGCAAAAGGTTCGGAACTTTTATTCATACTTGGTAAATAAGTAGTACGATGGCTTTTGGCCATTTCGCAAATATTGCACTGAAATTCAGAATCAGGAATTGCATTAAATAAATGTGGTTGTATTTTTCTGAGGTACCCAAAAGAAATATGTCCCAAACGTCGGTGCCATAACCATATTGCTGCTCGATCTGTTTCTGCACTTCTAGTTTGATAAGCTCTGCCAAATTTCTGTTCTCCCCCTTCGGTCAGCTCCAAATAATAGAGTTTGCCTCTTTTAACACCATAGCCAAGAGTCCTCCGCGTCACAATGTCCTGAAATATGCAGAATAAAGGCCAAAAGGTTACTGAACAATTAAGGGCAGAAGTTATTTGACCTACTGATAACAAATTGTGTTCAAGGGATGGGACAACAAGGACTGAGTTTAAGGTAAGATTTTGAGATAAAATTACTGTGCCCTCGCCAACAGTTGGGGATGTGCTCCCATTGGCTGTGGAAATCAAGGAGTGTGCTGTCGAATTTATGGTTTGTAAATGATCTTTGTCTCTAACCATGTGGTCTGTAGCACCTGTATCAATAATCCATTTATCATCCATAGTAATTTCAGAATTTTCCTTACCATTACCCTTTGTATGAGCAACGTGTGCAGCAGCAACAGTCTGTGAGGTCTCGGCAGCAGCATCAATTTGGTCATCTTCAGTGGTTGTCATCATGGCTTTACCTGCGAATTTCTTCCTTGGTTTCTTAGAGAAATCCCACCACGTTGGGTAGCCAATGATCTCATAGCATCTCTGCTTTGAGTGTCCTGACTCACCACAATGTCCACAAATCAGGCCTGCATATTTTCCAGTGGCTGTGTGATTTCTATTTTTAAAAGTTCCAGGTACTGGTCCTTGACGGGGTGGATTTGAGTAGCCCATCAATTGATTCGTAGCTGCTGTTGGATGTCCAGAATTCAATTGTTGGTTTGTGGATATGGCAGCAAGAGCAGAGTGCTCATTAACAGATCTATAGCTTCCCATTGTTTGTCTCTGCTGGAATTCTCTCCTAACGCAGGCATATGTGCTCTCCAAATCCAATTTTGGCTCTTTGCGTAATATTTCTCCGCGAACTTGATCAAATTCAGAATCAAGCCCACTTAAAAATATGTACACCCTAAGTCGGTGTAAGATGGAATGTACCTGGACAACATCTCCCACTGTTTCTCCTTGAGAGACCGTTCTATGGTCAATTTCTTGAAACAAGGCTACCAGTTCATTATAATAAGTGGACACGGGTCTTCCACCTTGTTTGATAGAGAAGCATTTCTGATTTAGCTCAAATAGACGAGTTTCGTCTGAACCATCATAGAAGGTTTTCGACACAGCCTCCCAAATCTCCTTTGCAGTGGGTAATCGAATGAATCTTTGCATCAGTAGTGGACTCATTGAATCAATAAGCCAACTTTTCACTTTCTGGCTTTCAGTGATCCATGTAGAAAACATGGGGTCTTCAGGTGCAGGCTTTTTTGTTTCTCCAGTGAGATAGCCTATTTTGTTTCGGGCTGAAATTCGCATCTCCATTAATTGAGACCATAAGGGATAATTGTTTTCGTCCAGTATGATGCTGGTAGGGAATGAAGAAGTATCATGGTGAATAACAACAGATGATGTTTGGGAATTTGGTAGTGTTGGGACAATGGATTGTGGTTCTGGTATAATGGAATCGGGATTCATGATGGAATACGGGTGTTTGGTGTTTATGCGGAATGAAAAAATATGGGATTATGCTCTGATACCATGTAGAAAACAATGGTGTCTGTGGGATTGAATTCTTCAATGTATTCTTCTCCAATTGGAGGGAAAATATATACAGAGTTTAAGATCCTATACTAGGAAAGACTTTAAATCTGTACAGGAATTTAATACAATTGCTGTAATTGGAGTTGATCCTCACAATCACGGCAGATTCTTATGATTACTGCCTTTATAAGTTTAGGCATTAATCATATTACAAAATCATGATTTATTTCCTATACTTGCTGAGTTTCCTTATATATTCCAACAGATTCAGGCAAGACATGAACGAACGAAAGAAAAAGTTATGAACAAGAAAAGAAGATGTGCTCGTTCAAGTACTGATCAACGGATGGTGTGCTAAAACTTGTGCTTTATAAGAAGAGTTGGGATTTGTTCTTTTTGCACTGGTTATGTTTTGTCTGACGGGTATGCGATTCGTATTCGACTTGTTCCATAATTTTTTTGTGGACTCGGGACTGGCTTAGTCCTTACGCTGAATGTTTGACGTGAGAAAATACAAGTAGCTGTAACTGGACCCGCTTACTTCTCACGCCATTATAATCAACTAATCAAGTTCACCTTTTGGTTTTAGTATAATATAATTCATATGTTCGATGATTATTGATAATTACTTCACCTTTTTTGGTTTTGTTTGGAACTATCTATATATGTGAAGTTATATATACCCATTTTACGCACGAAATGGCCAACTGCTGACAAAGGGAAATGAAAAGCTAGCAAGCAAAGAGAACATTTTATGAAGCTACAATTGACAGATGATTCTAGGAAATATAGCAGAGATTAATGTATAGGTGATGAATGTTATATTTGTTCTCGAAGCTGTAACGCGTAATATCTTGCGTTGTGACTATAGAATAACCTCCTCGGTGCAGTTCTATCTGATAACTTTTGAATTACGATCCAGAAGCTGTTTTTCTTGTTCTATCTGATAACTTTTGAGTTACGATCCAGAAGCTGTTTTTCTTGTTCTATCTGATAACTCTTGAATTATGATCCAGAAGTTGTTTTTCTTGAATCAGGCCAAACGGACTCATGATTTTGCTTTGCTGGAAAGCACGTTTCGAAGATATCTGTCCATTCTGCTAAAAGGGCTTCTTAATTTCTGCCTTAAATAGATCGAACAGCTTTTAGTCTAGGCCTCACCTGAGTCTACACTTTGCAAATCGAGATTTTTGATAGGGATTGATATATGCCTGTCCAGTTCTCTGCATCATCTGTGTTTGTAACGCATCTATCTTTACCAGCTTAAATATTCCAAGGTCGTGTAGAAGTGCTCAGCGAAAAATGATCTTTATTCTTCATTCTGAAAGCTACATGCACGGCACCGAGAAATTTAAATAGGATAGATTCCAATCTTGTTAAAACCACTGTCTCTTCTCTCTGTCAATGTGTTCACGAATCTAGCAATAACAGCAGCATCAACAATAATAAGTATATCGCAGAATACTTCATCTGCACAAAGTGGACCGTGAAGGTGTTCCGAAACAAGATTCTTGATCGAAATCGGATAAGAAACACTAGCATGGCTAGCTAGCTAGGCCTTATTGTTAGAGAATAATTTAAGAATCTTTCGAGTTGAAATAGTATTTTTTACATGGAGAAGTATTCATGAATTCAAATTTTATTATTTTTCTATTTTACATGGAGAAGTATTCACTTCCATTTGTGTACCATTCTGTAATTAACGGTAACAATGCTTAACTGGTTTGTCTCTACCATAGGTTTCAAACTCCAAATAGAAGGATTGAGATATACATCTCTCCCCAGGATGTATGAATTAAATTAACATAAACCTCGGAGAAAGAAAAGATACAGAAGATATGGCCACGTCTAGCACCAAAACAATCCTGCTTTTCAACTTGGCTTTGATGCTGTATTTTCTCCTCATTGCGTCTGCCGTCGAAAGCAGATCGGTGCTTGGAAGTAAGTCTTAGATTCAACACTACTGTGATTTAAAATCTTTGATCATTCTATATTTCTCTTGGCCATAAGTATATTAGACAATATTGCAGTATGAATTGATGCCTTTCTTTTGTTTTTGGTTCTCAGGGCAGCTTAGTTAAGGAATTATTTCACTAAAAAGCTTCAACTATTAGAAGAGGTCTCAAAATATGATTTATATTATTCTCTAGCACACCTCTTCAAATGGAAACTCTTTGGGCTTGAAATTTGCATATGTCCACACTACCTTGTGTTTGGTTTTTTATCAAATAGAATGAGGATAGTAAGATTCGAACTCGTGACCGCTGTGTCAATAAGGCTCTGATACAATGTTAAAGAATCATCTCACCCAAAAGTTTAAGCGATTAAATGAGATCCCATAATATGATTTATATTATTCTCTGACAAGCTGAATCCATACCGGAGTGTGACTCAGTGCATGGAGTAGAAACTGGAGACTTGTTCTGCTGTTGAAAAGAAGTTCGACCGAACTGCTAAGGATTTCAATGCAACCAACTGCAATCTCGACTGTGACAAGCTCTTTGTTGGTCTGTATTACTGGGAATTTTGCTGCCGAGACTTCCCTTTCATGTAGAATGAGTCCTCGAATCATTTACCTCGTTGATAATAAGAGGTTGTCATATCATTTAAGCCATTCATACACAACAGCAAAACTAAGGCTGTTTCCGTCACTTATATCATCTCTAAGCTCAATATTTCTTATGGTAAAATCTCAATTAATGAAAGGGGTGCTAAAATGTGTCATATCTTTGTTGGGGGGACGTTTCATAAGAATAGCTTTAAGAAATTGTGTGAATTCAAGGATGCTTTTGAAAGAATTTCAAACTCTTGGGGCCACCCCCTACATTCATCACTGATAGGTTAATTCTACATTTATCAAAGAGCTTGTCACTGTTAGGAACCAGCGTGGATAAGAAGTTGAACAATGTAATTAAAGTCTGTGGACGAAATGGTTGCTCAAAGATAGGAGCTGTTGATGCTGTGGATGCTGCGATTGGAAGTTGAAGATTGCAGTTATGGCATGAGGCTCCTGGTGGCAGTTCACGTGGAAAGATTTCAAGCACGTTTTATTAATTATTGTTATTTCAATTATTCAATTACTGCATTGTTATTTCTAATTGTAAGTTATTTCAATTCTTGTATTTCCAATTGTAAAGATCGTGCAGTAGTGCCAGCCAACTTTGAAGGAGTTGGTTATCAAACAATTTGTATAAATTGTACATTGAGATCATTACGGAAAATGAACAAGAAGAAATTTATGTTTTATTTTCACTGAGATCGTTTGGTTCTCTCTATCCCGAGCCATACACTTTTACTTACAATTCCACAATAGGTCCCAAAGGTAGAAGATCAGGGAAACACCATTCTCTGCCAATAGATTTCTCATTAAATCGTCCCATAACTAGATCACAAGGCAGGGACCATAACAGTCACCCACACCGATACTTCAGAAAGCAAAGAAATTATATGAGCACTGGCTGGCTGCCTGGTTTGATTTCTCTGTTTCTGTGACAGATAGAGAAAGCAAAGACAGGCGGTGGGTGCAAATATTGTTCTTAAGACTTTAGCTGGGAGCACCGCCACGTACCCAGGCAAGGTGGAGGTGGCGAATCGTTTTAAACATCACGACAGTGCCTCCATGCAGATAAAACCAGCCCTCCATGCCACACAACCCCACCAGTCACCACCTCCTCCGCCCTATAAAGTGAGCTTCAAGTGCCAGCCCAAGTCACCACTTCTCAGTTTTTTCTTCTTTCTTCTGCTGTCCTACACACGCCCAGCATGACTAAACTTGTTGTATTATCGCTTCTCTCTTTGCTTGCTTACGCAGCTGTAGCAAGCACTGAAATGCAGCGGAGGGATGCACAGCAATGCCGGCTCCGGAGGATCTCTGCCAGCAAACCTTCTCATCGGATGAGGTCCCAGGGTGGTGTGACTGAGATTTGGGACCCCGAGGAAGACCAATTCCAGTGTGCCGGGTTCGCTCCCATGAGAGACACTATACAGACCAATTCCCTCTCTTTGCCCAAGTTCTTCCCTGCTCCTCGGTTGGTGTACATTGAGCAAGGTAAGACAACGATTTCACAAGATCGGGCTGACTGATAATATGGACCAGTAATTAAGAGTTCATTTTTATGCTCTTTGAGAAAAGGTAGCTAACATGAGAAGTAAAATGGAACAGGTACTGGAGTAATGGGAATCAGCTATCCTGGATGCCCAGAGACATATCACAAAGATCAGCAATTTTCAAGCGGCCAGGGCCAGAGAGGAATGTCAGGAGACCAGCACCAGAAAGTTCACAGGATTCTCCGCGGAGATGTCGTTGCCGTGCCAGCAGGAGCAGCCCATTGGTGCTACAATGATGGTAATGAGGAGCTCATCGCCGTCTCTGTTCTTGATCTTAACAACAATGCTAACCAGCTGGACCAAAACCTTAGAGTAATATTTCTCTCCATTTTCATTCGAAGTTCCAGTAGCTTTTAGTCTGCGGTGAGCGAGCTAATTGCTGGTAATTGTTCATGTTACTAAATGAAAGAGTTTGAAGAATTGAAGAGAAGAAGTGAAACAAAAACAGAATGCAGATTTTGATTTGAACAGTGGAAGTTTGTACTGTATATTGAACTGGAAAATATCGTTTGATTGCTTACTTGTTTCAGCCATCTTTACACGATTAAATAGACTTGAAATAAACTGAAATTGCTGGTTTGTAGCACCACAATGTGCCACGTTCAGCTGACCACTAACATGACCACTAACATAAATGTGCCATGTTCAGCTAACAACATAACTGACTCCTAAAGACTAGCTCACGTCCTGAAGACCAGTTCTAGTCTTTTATTACAACTGAATTAAAAATAACAAAGACAAACAATAACAAAAACAAAGGCAGCAACTTAAGGCATAACTCCAACACTCCTCCTTGCATTAAGGGCTGCAAACTCCTATCAGCCTTGTGAGAAATTCGAACCTGTTAGCAGGAAGTGCTTTGGTAAACAAATCAGCCATTTGATCTTCAGTCCTGCAATAAAGTAGCTTAACATCTCCATTCTTCTGCACCTCTCGGATAAAATATAATTTGATGTTGAAATGCTTGGTTTTCCCATGAAACACTGGATTGTTAGAGATTGCTATAGCTGCTTGATTGTCAACTGAGATTTCAGTTGCTTCTTCCTCCTCCATATGTAGATCACGCAGTAACTTTTGAAGCCACAAAGCTTGGTTAACTGCAGCTGTGGCAGCAATGAACTCTGCCTCTGCAGTTGATTGTGCAACAATGCTTTGCTTCTTGGATGACCATGAAAATATAGCTGAGCCTAGATTGAAACAAAAACCAGAAGTGCTTTTCATGTCATCAATGAATCCACCCCAATCACTGTCAGAAAAACCATGCAATTTCAGTGTTTTACATTGCGTAAATTTAACACCAAAACTGCATGTTCCTTTGATGTATCGTAGGATACGTTTGGCTGCCCTCATATGCAGCTCACTTGGACAATGCATAAACCTTGATAGAAGGTTTGTTGCATAAAGAATGTCAGGACGGGTTGCTGTCAAATACAACAAGCAACCAACCAAGCTTCTGTATTTTTCTTCATCTACCCTGGCAGTCCCATCCTCTTTGCTGAATTTATCCTTCTGATTCATTGGAGTAGCAGTTGGTTTGCAATTCTCCATTTGGAACTTCTTCAAAATCTCCTTTGCATATTTTTCTTGACCAATGAAGATCACTCCTCTGCTTTGTTTAATCTCCATGCCGAGAAAAAAGCTCATGAGTCCAAGGTCACTCATTTCGAAAGCTTGCATCATGTCCTGCTTGAACCTTTCAATTTGCTGCAAGTTACTTCCAGTTACAAGTAAATCATCAACATAGAGGGACACAATAAGAACATTATCATCAATTTTCTTCACATAGAGAGTTGATTCAGAAAGACTTTTCTGAAATCCAAACCCTGTCAAGTAGTCATCAATTCGGCCATACCAGGCCCTTGGTGCCTGTTTTAATCCATAAAGTGCCTTCTTCAGCTTGTACACCTTGTCTTCTTCTCCTTGAACAACAAATCCAGCAGGTTGTTCAACATAAATTTCTTCTTGTAAATCGCCATTGAGGAAGGCTGATTTTACGTCCATCTGGAACACTTTCCAGTTTTTGTGTGCAGCAACAGCAAGCAACAATCTGATGGTGTCCATCCTTGCTACTGGAGCGAATGTATCTGAATAATCCACCCCATACACTTGAGCATACCCCTTGACAACCAGCCTTGCCTTGAATTTGTTGATGGAGCTGTCAGCATTCAGTTTGGTCCTGAAAATCCACTTGACGCCAATAATGTTCTTGTCTGCAGGTGGATCAACAAGTTCCCACGTATGATTCTTTTCAATCATGTGTATTTCCTCCTTCATTGCTGCCTGCCATGCTGGATTCATCTGCGCATCTTCATAATTTTCTGGTTCACAAACAGCCACATTGCTCCTTTGATAGATTTCTTCAAGTGATCTGGTGCCTCGTACTGGTGAGTCATCAATTGATTCATCAATTGATTCATCAATTGATTCATCTTGCAGAGGAGTAATAATGTGATCATCAGGCACCGTGATCTCTTGTGTTTCATCCCAGTTCCATTTGTCATCTTCATGAAACTGCACATCCCGTGTAATTGTGATCTTCTGGGTTTGAGGGAGGTAAACTTTGTAGGCTTTAGAAATTGTACTATAGCCAACAAAGATACCTTGCATTGCCTTCTTGTCCAGCTTGTCCCTCTTAATCTGTGGAATGTGAACAAAGCATGTGCTGCCAAAAACCTTAAGAAAGCTAAGTGAGGGTTTGTAATTGTACCACACTTCAAAAGGAGTTTTTTCTGCCAAAAGCTTTGTTGGGAGACGATTTTGGAGAAATACTGCTGTGTTAGCAGCTTCGGCCCAAAAAACTTTAGGCAAGTTTTTCTCATGTAACATGCATCTAGCCATCTCCATTATGTACCGATTTCTTCTTTCACTAACCCCATTCTGCTCTGGAGTGTAAGGGGCTGTGAGTTGATGCTCAATGCCAGCTTCTTCACAGTAGAGGTTGAATTCGGCTGAGGTATACTCCTTGCCATTGTCAGATCGTATGGCTTGAATGCTGCTGCCACTTTGGTTCTCCACGTTCTTCTTGAATTTCCAGAAGATGCCAGCCACCTCTGATTTGAATTTCATGAAGTAAATCCAGCACATTCGAGAGAAATCGTCAATAAACAGCAGGTAATATTTACTGCCATTTAATGATGGTGTGCTTAGAGGACCAGCCACATCGGTATGAATCAGCTGCAGCTTTTGGGATGATCTCCAAGTTGATCTCGGAAATGATTTTCTGTTCTGCTTACCAAACTGACAAGCATGACAGTTCAATGTAATTTCAGTAAATGGAGGTATACCTCTGACAGCCTCATGGTTCTTCATTGTGAGCATCCTTTGTTGATGGCAGTGCCCCAACCTTTTGTGCCATAACTCAGTATAATTGAGTTTTGTTGGGAAAGCATTATGCTCCTCCTCAAATGGCAAAAATGAGAAACTTTTGCCCTTCATTCTAACTTGTAGAATTTTGCACCCAGCAGCATCAAAAATACAGCAATGTTGATTTTCAAAAACCACCTTCATTCCTTTCTCAATTAATTGCCCAACACTCAACAAATTCTGATCTATGTTAGGTACATAAAGAACATCTGCAATTGTTTTTGTACCTGAATTTGTTGTGATGGCAATTGTCCCCTTTCCCTTGGCTTCAATGCATTCACCATTTCCAATTCTGACTTTTGCAACTTCTGTAGGCTGCAAATCTCGGAAAAGACTTTTATCAAAAGTCATGTGGTTGGTGCAACCACTATCAATTAGCCAATGGTCTGAGGTGGTTTGAACCGAGAAGCATGCAGCCACAAACATCTGATCCTCATCATCTTGGTTTGCGACTTGAGCATCTTCTTCTTGTTTCTGGTTTTTGAATCTGCAGATTATTGCCTCATGTCCAAGCTGATTGCACTTGCTGCACCTTGCATCAGGCCTCTTCCAGCATTTGAATGGTGGGTGACCACTCTTGTTGCAGTGTTGACAAGGTGGAAAATTCCTTTTGATGAATTTTCCTTTGTTGTAACCTTGATTGGGTTTGATGCTGCCTGGAGCTGTGTTCTTTCGGAAGAACTTCTTCTTGTCATGGTCTGCAAATTTTGCTTGCAAAGCTCCTTCAATTGCATGATCCTGCCTCATAAGCCTTCTCTGCTCCTGAGCTTGTAAGGCATTTAGCAACTCTGTCAATGTAATCTTTGACAGGTCTTTAGTATTCTCCAATGTTGTAATTGAAGCTTCATACTTTTCTGGTACTGTGACCAGAAGTTTTTCAACAATTCTGGAATCTGCAAATGAGGTTCCCAGCAGCCTGACTCTATTAGCAATCCCCATCAATTTATCTGAGTACTCCTTTATAGTCTCAGAATCCTTCATCCTTTGCAGCTCAAATTCACGTATCAAGTTTAAGCTTTGCATTCCACGAATTCTTTCATCTCCTGCATATTCCTTCTTCAAGTAATCCCAAACATCCTTTGCTGATTGAAGTGACATGATCCTGGTGAAAATGGTTGTTGAAACAGCAGCAAACAGACATGCCTTAGCCTTTGATTTCTTGGTCTTTCTCTCCTTATGAATTTTGATCTGATTCATAGTTGGATTATTAGGCAGTGGTGGCACCTCATAATCCTCTTCGATAGCTTCCCACAAATCTAAGGCTTCTAGGTGAGTTTCCATTCTTACTGCCCATAGTTGAAAATTCTCTCCATTGAAGATTGGAGGAGAATTATAGGAGAAACTTGATTCAGAATCCATCACAGGCCCTTCAAGAAAATTGCTCTGATACCAATTGAAAGAGTTTGAAGAATTGAAGAGAAGAAGTGAAACAAAAACAGAATGCAGATTTTGATTTGAACAGTGGAAGTTTGTACTGTATATTGAACTGGAAAATATCGTTTGATTGCTTACTTGTTTCAGCCATCTTTACACGATTAAATAGACTTGAAATAAACTGAAATTGCTGGTTTGTAGCACCACAATGTGCCACGTTCAGCTGACCACTAACATGACCACTAACATAAATGTGCCATGTTCAGCTAACAACATAACTGACTCCTAAAGACTAGCTCACGTCCTGAAGACCAGTTCTAGTCTTTTATTACAACTGAATTAAAAATAACAAAGACAAACAATAACAAAAACAAAGGCAGCAACTTAAGGCATAACTCCAACACTAAAGGGATTTATGCTGGCGGGCGGCCAATCCAGGCATGGACAGGAAAGATACGAGAGATCTTCTCGGAGATATGCAGGTCAATCTGAGTGGAGCCATGAAGAGACCTTCCATAACATTTTCCGTGGATTTGACGAAGAATTGATGGCTGAGGCCTTCAACGTTCCAAGAGAGACTGTAAAGAGGATGCGTCAGGACAGTAACAGAGGACTCATTGTCAAGTGCCGAGAAGATATGAGAATTATGTCACCCGATCAAGAGGAGCAGGAAGAATTCGAATCTTCACCTCGGAACGGGTTGGAAGAAACTTTCTGCACCATGAAAATCAAACATAACATTGAACTCCAAAGACAAGCCGATGTTTACACTAAACAGGGCGGAAGAATCAACATTGCCAACCAGCAAAAGCTTCCTCTCCTTCAATTCCTTGACATGAGCGCTGAGAGAGGCCATCTTATGCCAGTACGTAACACTTAACCCATTTTCAACCCTTAATTTACCGTGCATTTTTCCAATCCATCTTCTGAGAAACATTACTTTCGCAGAATGCATTGTACACGCCGCACTGGTCCATGACAGACAACCGAGTCGTCTATGCTCTCCGCGGTGAGTTGAACGCACAGATTGTGGATGAAAGAGGACACACCATAATGAACGAGAGAGTTAGGGAAGGTGAAATGTTTGTGATCCCTCAGTTCTATGCTACATTGATGAGGGCAGGAAACGATGGTTTTGAATGGGTTTCGTTCAAATCAAGCAGCCAGCCAATGAAGAACCCTATGGCCGGTTCCATTTCCGTGATGAGGGCCATGCCCATTGATGTCATCTCCAACGCTTACCAGATTTCTCCTAGTGAAGCTGAACAATTGAAAACGAACAGAGACCCGCAATCCATGCTGCTGTCCCCCGCCAGGACCTCATCTTGAACAGAGTTTTTGTTCTGCTAGCTACTTCCAGTACTCCTAGGGCCACCACAACTAAAGACATCCTTCTTGTCCCTTTAGAGAAGGATCCATCAGCTAAGCTTCTGTGTATTTAGTAGAAGCTTGAGTGTAAAAATGCATGTAAGCATTTTTTTATGATCAATAAAACGTGGCCTCCTTTCTTATATGACATCCATGCAGTTCTATAAGGTCTACAAATTAGGGTTGTCTGTTTTGTTGCATTTCAGTCGAAACATTTCGTGTTAATTAAAAACTTAAGACAAAACAATATTATTTCTATCTCGGTTTAAAATTTGGTCTCCTTTCTTATATGACATCCATGCAGTTCTATAAGGTCTACAAATTAGGGTTGTCTGTTTTGTTCCATTTCAGTCGAAACATTTCGTACTAGTTAAGAAAACAAGCAAAACAACATTAGTTATCTCGGTTTAAATTCTGATCCGTTCCAGATTTTTTAGTCAAATACCAACCAAAAAGTTTCAGTTTCATTCCATCTCGCCCAAATAATTTTTTTTTTTAAATAATGAATAATTTTAAAATATCAATCATATCTCTTAATCCGACCGTTAGATTGAGATAAAAAATTTGAGTCTCTTGACTTATATATTATGTTAAAATTTCAGTGCAATCAGAGAATATAATAACCTTGCAAGATTAATGATATCATTCTTGTAATATTATATATATTCATAATTTTATTCAGAAATATCATTTTATTTTATTTTTTTAGATTAAATCCCACAATTCTAAATAATTTTATTTGTAAATTTGAACTAATTTTTTTTTAAATTAACACACACACACAAAAGCAATACAACTCCAAAACAATACACCGTAACTAACCATTCCGCTTCAATTGAAAAAATAAAACACCAACCTTATCACAAAAATATCGCATATCCTGGAATGACAGCATGAACTCTCAAAGTACTACTTTGAAAACGGCAGCCAAAATAACTTTATGGTGCAAATAACACCTGCCATTTCTCAGAAAATGAATTGTGATTTTTTATTTGATCAAATGAAAAATACATGCTAGCTAAGATTTTCCCAGACCACATGAAAATCCTGGGAAGTTCAGACCCATAACCAAAATTGGAAAATGAAAAAAAAAAATCCAGTAAATTTCAGTTGTACAACATCCATCGGTAAATTGAAAATATGAAAAACTTAGATGAGGGATTGAACTCCAAGCTGTTGCATTTCCATCAGCTTCCATATTGGGTAGATTGCACCCCCGCCAAGTTCTTCTGGATCTACTTGTCGCATAGCCCATGCATAATATACAGTATGGATTGTATCCTATGATAGCCATAAATACCACAAAATATGTTCAAACTCTAGCAAGCAAGAATAAACAGAAACAAGAGTTGATTTTTAGGAAAAACTTTGAGAGAGAAGATTCATATTTACCTGACCCCCTTCTGTTATTGCACCATTTTGATCACGTATACAATGGACTTGCTGTGTCTGGAACTGCAGTTATCCCAAGAAACATGGTCATCAGTGGGCAGAATATCATTTAATGATTGCAGTAAAGTTACTCAAATAGGGATGCATACCGCCACAATGATTAGCGGAGAGGTTCCCATCATTTTGGTTTCCCTCACTTCCACATCAGATATATGTAAAATCTGCACCAATCATAAGGATATTTTTTATCAGCTTATCAAACTGGAATATACTTAGCATTCCATCTCAATTACAAATGACTGCAGTCTGCATCCAATAACTACAAGTTATGACAGCTACGAGTTCTTTCCCAACTTTGAGAAACATATTCAGCCCATTAAATAACTAGCAATTTTCTAGTCTCAAATTGCTCGAGAAACCCATCAAACGAATGTATATTTAGCAAAAGCCCTCGATATTAGATGCGCACACACCATGGGTAAGTGTTTCAACATACTGTCATTGTTTATTCATTTTCATTCCCATCATTTAGTAATTCAAAAAACATTTATATACTGAATAGGCAATACTATAACATTATGCCTGTTGAAGTACTTGACCACATGCTCTATGACTAGTGCAATTTGAAGGTCAACAAGAAATGCATACGGATTGCTTCATTCATTACATGCATGCTTGCATTCACCACCACCCCAGGCATCCTGATACGATGCTAATGATGAGATGGAACTCAGCACCCATGACATTGACGTGTTATTGTCGATTTTGATTATGACAACAATTTCTTTCTGATTTTTAAAAACATAAAAGGCCTAGCTATTTTCTAGTCTCAAACTACTCAAGATACTTCCCAAATGAATGTAAATGTAGCAAAATCCATCAAATATTAGATATGCAAACACTGCGGGTAAGAGTCACAACATACCCTGTCTTTGTTTCTTCATTTTTCAAACTCAACATATAGTAATTAAAAGACAGTTATATATAGCACAGCACCACAATCTAACTTGAAGTGGCAATGTGATAGAATAACTATTACGTCTGATGAGTCATTTAAGAGAATTAAGTAGATAATTACGCTTGGCAAAAGCATCTACATAATCCTCTAAAAATACAATAACTGAAATGCCTTTACCTTGGATAAAAAAATAAAAAAATAAAAAAAATATTACGAAGGAATGTGCAAACCCACTGGAAGAAAAAGACACTCTTCTGCAGGAAAAACTAAGCTTAACAAAATAGCACCCCAATCAGCTAAATGCAGCAAAACCCATGCCATTAAAAGCCTTAAACATTGCAAAATACAGAAAGTATTTAAAGTGGAAATTGTTACCTTGTTATCAAAAAATATACCATGGGCCTCAAATGCCTTATGTTCTGCTTCACGCCGATTAATCACTTCAGGGGTGCAGTATTTCTTCAAAGTTTCTACATCCCCCTGTACATAGAGAGCATAGTTAGTTGCTGATGAGACAATTTCAATTACTCAAATGGGAAAAAGGTGGGAGAGTCGTGAAATTAATAAATGAACTTTGTTGTGCTCACCTTCATATAAGCATTAAGGACAGGTCTAATAGCTTCCTGAACTTCTGCCACAAATTCCATCAAAGAAAATGATCTGGTAAAAACACATGAAGAACAAAAAAAATTGTAAATTTAAGTTGTTTGAATACAGAACATTAGTTTCTGAAACAAAAAATTGAAGCTCATTTGACCATACGGATCTCGACGACGTATTTCCTTGATTGATGCCGCGGCATCACTTTCTTGAAAGATGGAATCACCGACACTGTCAAGAAAGGAAAATGTTTTATGAACTCTTTAAGGTATTCATCCTCTCTAGCAAATGCACACACGAGGGAGGGAGGGCCATACTCTTGGATTTTGTGAACGATGGGACTATCGCTTGTCTCCCATCTTTCCCGCATGTCCTCTGCAATCTAGGAATTTCAATCAAAAGGGAATTTACAACTAAGATTTGATAGGGAAACGGTGGACTGACACCTCAGGAACTGATATGAAATAATAGAAGATCAGACCTCATGACCCTTTGTCACAACAGGTTCACTGAGACCAGCAAAATGCTTGAGTAAAGGATGACCTTGCATCTGGGTTTAAAAGATCAGGAAACGTTATCATCACAATGAAGAAGCAAGACGATATAAAATAAGTAGCTTTATTTTGTATCAAAAATTCATGAAGCATTAATAAAATTACTTTTTCTCTCATTGCCTCCCATTTTTTACTCCATCGAGACTGTTTCGAGGGTAGAACAACAATGTCAGTTTTTGTACTTATTTCACCGCTGAAGGAAGGAGGAGGGGTATATTCCAGGTGCTTTCTGGTATTGGTATTACCATATAGCTCATCCTTCACAGCATCATATCCTTTCTTCATCATTTCACTGACCCTTGCTTCTTTCAATTTCTGGAAGGCTGAAGACACATTTGAGGAAGGAATGCTTGACTTAAACTTTCCAAATAATGTTTCATCACTGGTTCCAGACTGCTTGTCTTCACCAGGTGAGGTCTTTCCACATTCTTCGGCACCAACACCATCTTTAGACGATGTTCCCACAGACTTGGATGATTCTTCTTTCCCAATCCCAAAAGTTTCTTTGACCTAATCACCCAAGATGTGATAAACAATTACTTCACGGGCATGACTCCAAAGAATAGACTGATAATTTAAAAGGTAAGCATACCTCCTCTGTGGCAGCTGAAACTTTTTCTTTAACGTTGGCAGAAACCTACAAACAACACACAATTGCTAATAGTAAATTATATCCAACTAACACGTACTATTATTACAAACTCAATAATCCTCAATTCTCCAATTCAGAGACTTCGAAACTAACCTCACTTCCCGAGAAAAAAGACTATGAAACTCTCTGAATGTAAAGAAAAAAATAGTCTTGCATGATATGAACAATCTATTCACAGAAATGGAATGTCCTAAGCATAAGATACTTCTACGGTCAACAGCATCTGAAGATCAATAATACGAATCACACACCTTTTTCGCGGTAGCTTCTGCTTCAGTCCAAACGGAATCCACATGCTTGTACAGCTGCTCAGTTGTCTGCTTTGTTCTGCATTCGCCATTTCATCATCTCAGGCTCTCCCTTGACATACAACGGTATGTCTCAGCCTATTAACTACTAATTAAAGCTGACAAGCATGAACCTACTATTTATTCTCAAGACACACCTTACCTTACTTTGAGCACTTCTTTCACCCCTTTCAGTTCCTCTGCTTTTTCCTTCAGTTCCTTCATAGACTGTCTAAATTCTTGATTTCTGCACCCAATATCAACAACAAATGTATAAATAAATAATTACAGCTCTATAACTAACAAAAAAAAGGACCAAGCGTACCTTTGAGCTTCTCCCTTCATTTTCTTGGAGAACTCATTGAAGACGCTAAATCGACGATAGCCAGAATACGAGTACCCGTGGTCTGATACCACCTGCAATCTGCTGACCTACCACACCAAAAACAAAACACACAGTCACTACCCCAGTACAGAAAGACAGAAAAGAAAGGGTGAGGGATGGGGGGCTTTCTGTGAAAAATAACCTGTTTGTATGTCAAGTGAAGAAACAGGGGCTGTCTTGGGAGGACCAGGTCTCGAACAAGTTTCCTGCTCGCCATTTAAAACAGAACAAATCTTAACTAGGCAAGGAGGAGGTTATCAATGTTTCGTGAGAAACAAACCAACAACGGTAGCGGTATTTGTTTTTTGCCCTAACGTGTGTTTGTAATGTATTTTAGCTGCTGCCTGTAGAGAAGAAGGGATGGGTGTGTTTGGGTAATGAGGCAGATTTGTGCGGGGTCAGGATGTCAGAGTAACGTTGAACTCGTTTGGTTTAGCATATGAGTACTAACCAAACAGCCTAGGCTGATCTGTTATGGGCTTGGATGGGCTGGGCTACAAATGGTTCGCTTCAACTTTCACTTCATAAAAAAAATTACTTGAGATACCTAAAGATCACAAACAATTAAACAGCCACAAAAGTATTTAAAAAATAAACGTTTTATAAAGTTAATTTCGCACACCTATAATTTATTTAAATTATATTAATTAGATTAAAAATTTCAACAATGAATACATGTAATTCTTAATTTATTTTACGAAACAATCATCATTTTTTTAGTCGCAATAAGATTTTCTTAATAATGAGAAACCATGGACGCTGGCAAGTTACTAGCCAAGTACTAAACCAAACTTTTTTAAGAAGAAGAAAATTCCATGAATAAAACTTGGAAAAACACAAATAGATCGTCGAAGAGATTCTCAACAAGATCAAACGAGAGTACAACACAATTAAATCCTAGTCGCACAGCACAGCAAAGGACAAAATCCAGGCTAAAATCTCATGTTCTTAACGTCTGGGCAACATAGCACGACAAAAACAAAAAAGAAACACACAGGAGTGGTGTCACAAAAACACATAAAAATATATACTAGCTGAGTGCCCGCATCTATAATTAATCACAAGCTTCGTTGGCAGCAGAGAACTGCTTGGCTTGAGTTGCTGCAGCCTCCTTGGAGACCAATGCCTGTATCAGCAGAGTCTTCACTTCCCAGGCAGAGTATGGAAACCCCTTTCTAGCATACGAGTTGAGCAGGGCTGCGCTCGCCTGCTTCAGCAACCCAGCAAACGCGTTCTCATCGTCGTTCCTCGTCGTTGACTCCAGCAAAGTCACGTCCGATCTGTACCGTTCAAACACCCCCGGTCCAAACACCTTCGATACTGCTGCTCTCTGCGGGACCATCCTCGGCCATGACTCTCTCCTGCTGCTCCAGAACCTGAGACAGTATCCGGGTCCACTCAAGTCACTCAATCAACAATATTTTTAAGGCTGAAACTGAAGGAGAGAAGATGGGGCAACAGGGGACTTACTGGGGAGTGCATCTTCCTCCGGTTCTTGTGTAGATGAAACCAGGTCTTGTGGCTGCTGCTTTTGAAGCTGCAAAGTGAGCAACAAAGATGATGAGAGCGAGTCGACTCAGTAGAGAAGGCATACCCATTGTCGTGCTTCAACTCTGTTTACAGCTGTGCTTAAGCTTCCATTTTTCGTGTGATGTCTCTATCTGGGATCTGGGTTTTTTCTAGCTCTCTCTTGGGAGACGATTTCAAATTTGGGACCAGTGCTGCTTCTGTCCTTTATACATGGGTAACTGTGTTTTTGGACCGGACTTCGTATTTCGAGATATATTCTTTAACGTAATTAAAAGAAAACAATAAACAGAACGGAACGGAAATATTTGAATATATGGAATTATTTAGTATTTTGAAAAAAAAATAGTTTTAGTTTTTATTTTGAATTAAAAAATTAATGTTTTTATATTATTATTTTTTTTTTTATATCAAAAATAATTTTTAAAAAATAAAAAAAAAATATTTTAATATATTTTTAAATAAAAATTACTTACAAAAATAATTTTAATTACACTGTTAAAGAGGATATAATATTGGAATCTATTTTGCCTGAAATTAAACTATTAAATATTAAAGTAAAATTGGTTGATTAATGTTTATTTTTTTTCAAGTATCTTTTCTTTACGAATATTTTTTATTTTGAAATTTTATTTTTAATATCAATATATTAAAAAATCTGAAAATACAAAAAAAATCAATTTAAAACATATATCAATTAAATTAAATTTTCTTGATGTTATTTTAAAAAATAAACAGTTTATATGGTAACTGTAAAGTTTGCTTTTAAAATGTTTTTTTTTTGTTTATTTATATATTAAATTATTATTACAATTTATTTTTGATAATATTACATCAAGACAATTCAAAAACATAAAAAAAAAACTTTAAAAAAAAAATTAAACCATGGAAACAGACACAACTTAAAATGAATGCTATAATATGGACTTGAAATCGAGCGTGTGGTGTAATCGGATATACTAAGGTGACATGTTTAAAATTTATTTTTATTTTATTTTTTAAAACAGCATTGTTTAAATAAAATAATAATAATAATTGACAATTCAACTGCCTTAGACTCTCTTGATCTAGTTTTATATGTACCAAGTGGGTTTTCAAAATCATGCTCTACATATTAGTCCAACAATTGGTAAACTTGGCCTAAAATGGCTACGTAAATTGATTTCAGATCGATTGACATATTAAATTTAATTGGATTAATTTCATGAAATTTTATTTAAAATATAAATAATATTATTTTAAAAAATACAATCAATTAATAACCCACGAAGCTACAAATTATAACTTCCCAAAACATTTAAAGTAGCATCGAAAAACTACAATTAAAAGCTGAAGCCACACTTAAAATAATAATATTGCAATAGCTATCATTTTTTTAAAACTTATTTTTAATATAAACATTTTTAAAACATTTTTTTTTAAATCATGTAATGAAACAAATCATTTTTTTTTCAAGTGCGGACCTTATAACCTACTGGCGCATAACTTTTGTTAGAGTGAATGTATTTAGTATTGTATTTTAAGTATTTTTAAAAAAATTAAAAAATAATAATGTTTTTAAATCATTTTTATATGCTATATCAAAAATAATTTTTAAAAATAAAAAAATTATTTACTTATATTTATAAATAAAAATATTTTCAAAAAACATGAGCATCTGTTAGCATCTTCCGTTGCTTTGGCGTTCGGCTACCAAGCGATATTGATGCAGAGCGGAGACGCTTCTGCTCCAAAAGTGAGTTGAGATGGAACATAGCACGTGAGTTGAGATGACCCGGAAGCTTTGGAAAGCGTCCCATCACGTGATTTCTTAATAATAGTGTTTTTAAATTGTTTTTATTTAAACATATATTAATATTTTATTTTTATTTTTAAAAGATTGTTTTTCATATCAGCATTTTAAAATACTAAAAAATTAATTTTAAACAAAAAAACATTAAAAATTGTTTAAAAATACATTTTGGAAAATAGTTAATAAAACGCTACCAGATATCCTTGAATCATGTACTAAAATTTAAAAAAAAAATAGTTATATTTTCAATTCCTGCGTGTCATTCTAGCAAGACCATGCTAATCAATATACCATTCCAACCTGCAATATCACGTTCCTTTCTTATTTAGTAAAAGTTAAAAAAAAATTGGCTCAGCAATCGTATACTCAGTGTTGATGTTTATATCAGGGTTATTGATCCCGCCCCGGGTGCCGTCCCGGATTTGTGTTTGGAACGGAACGTCCCGGTTTTGGTACCGTTCCGGTTTTGTACTGTTCATTTTTATTTAATTATATATATGAAAAAAATAAAATATTAATTTAACAAGTATAATTTAAATTCAAGATAAATGAAATTTAAATTATACAATACAAACATAATCTCAAAATTAGAAACATCTTTGAAATTCCAAAATATTATGAAAGTAAAATGTTCTAAAATAAAAGAAAAATACATCAAACATCCTCTACTACATCATTAATATAAAAGTAAGGATCTTGATCTGGCTGTGGAACATAAGGACAGTCGTCAGCAAGACATTCCAATAGCTGGTCATCTCCACCAAGCTCATTCTCCTCATTTACACATGTCTCGTCATCATCCAAATTTAAAGTAGCGAAAGGTGCTTCGATACTCTCCCAACTTATGTCATCTCCATCAAGAAGACCGGGTTCTTCACAAATCCATTCATTCAATAGATCAATGTTGTCAAGGCTAATGGGATCTAAAGCATCTCTTGTTCTGCTCATATTCCTACAAAGAATAAACACGAAAGAAATTAAAAAATTAATAGCAATGTAATAGAAAATAATTACTAATATAATAATATTGATATTTTACTTACCTCTGTTGAATCTTTAGATTATAGCGAACAAATACTAAATCGTTTAATTTCTTGTGCTCAAGCCTATTTCGGTTTTTTGAATGGATGAATTCAAATACACTCCAATTTCTTTCGCACCCAGTTGCACTACAGCATTGACTAAGAACTCGAATTGCAAACTTTTGAAGTTCTGGAGTATCAATGCCGAATTGCTCCCACCATGAAACTAGATAACAAATTTTGAATAAATCAAATATTATAGATAAAAAAAAGACATTATATTGTAAAAAATAAAAGTTGTTACCTGGATTTAACTTTTCTCTTTGACGAATAGCCATGGTTACACCAAAAAGACCAGTTGCTCTCTTATACTCCTCAATTTGGGCACTGATGTTATCTTGAGTATCACAATCAGGAACCAATCTCATAATTGTGGTAAGCAAACCTCGAGTTACCTCCCTTTGTTTTGAAAAAGAAGGCCTAAAATATATTCCAGGATTAAGAAAACATCCTGCTGCATGTAATGGACTATGAAGTTGCTTATCCCATCTAACATCAATTACCCGAATATATGGTCCATATTGAGACATTCTATTTTTCAACCTTATTTTGATGGCTTCTTTTGCTTTATCCATTGCCTCATATAAATAGCCCATTGATGGTTTTTCTTCACTGTCTGCTAACCTTAGAACTCGTACTAAAGGCTCGCTGACGTTGATAATATGTGCACATCTCGGCCAAAAGTCGTTATCTTGTAAAATTATAGCAGCAATTTCCTTTCCAACCCGACTTTTGCCATGACTTGATTCAACCCATTTTGTGCAAGTAAACATTTGTCGAAGCTCCTTCTTAAACTTCAGTATACATTGGAGGCTTAAGAAATGGGTTGCAAACCTTGTTATGCCAGGACGACATAAATCATGTCCATTTGTGAATTCTTTCCTCATCAAAGCTAGAACCCATGCATGATTATATATAAACTTGGTTATATTTCTTGCCTTTTTAATGGTTTCATCAATCATTGGAAAATATCTCGGATCACAAATATTTTCTAGCATTAAATCAATGCAATGGGCAGCACAAGGAGACCAAAAAAAGGTGCCATACCTTTGCTGCAAAGCTTTCCCAGCAGCCTTAAATGAAGCCTCATTATCACTAACAAATTGGACAATATTCTCTTGTCCAACTTCTTTGACAACTTCATCAAACATCTCCAGCAATGTCTCTTTATCTTTTCGAAGTCCTGAAGTGTCAACAGACTTCAAGAATACGGTGCCTCTCGAAGAATAGGCAAGGAAATTCACAATTGGTGCATTCCTCCTATTTGTCCACCCGTCAGCCATAATTGAACATCCATAAACTCTCCAATCAGCCTTGATATTTAAAATGTATTCATGGACATTATGAACTACATCTTTCAAAAGTGGTCCTCTTAAATCATGAAATGATGGGCCTTTAAACCCAGGTCCTATGGATGCTACGGCATCTAGCATTGGCTAATAATAATACGAATTAGCACTGTTAAATGGTATATTAGCATCATACCACCATGTTGCTACGGCTATTCTTGCATTGTGTTCCATCTCTTTAGTAGCCATTGCACTTCTAATACTAGGCTGGGAACCCGGGGTAGTTCGTGGAGCAAATAAAGGAATCCTTCTTCCAGATGTACTTGTTCCTTGCACTGTCGTTCTTCTACTTGTTTGTGAACGAGGATTTGCAGCATCACCCTCTGCTATTTCTTCATCATTGGAAGCTGATTGAGAACTTCCAATATCGGTTCTAAGTCTTTTTCTTCTCTCTTTCTCCATCGTCATCTCATCTACCATTTGTTTCATTTGCCACTTAACCTCCGGAGGGACCTTTTTACAAGCTTCAACTTCACCTTTAATACCAGCAAGGTGGTACTTCAACCGAGTAACACCACCACCATTGATCCGTTTATTACAATAAATGCATATACTTGCATTCTTTACACCAGGAACCACCTGTCCATGAGCCCATGCTGGATCATCTGATCTTGTTGGAGCTGAATACATGGAAGTCCCACAACTAGATGAGTTTTCAGCCATGTAATTTAATCTGTTGTAAAAAGATAACACAAGTTAGGCATGTAAAAAGAATTACAAGGACTATACATGAGTAATTTAATCTGGGTTTGTCAACATATGAACAAGCCTCGTATTTTGCATTATCAACCATGTATCAGTAAATATAGAGCACGAAAACGAAAAGCATTTCCATTATCAAGCATCAACAACATCAAGCATTCATTATCAAGCATCAACAACATCAATCCCACATTATCAAGCATCAACAACATCAATCCCAAAATGACTGGTCACCTAAAAATCAAGAAAGATCATCATATTCTTATTTTTCATCTGCACCTCAAAGCCTTTCTCCAAAACTACCCTAAACTCAAAATGTTGTTCTTCATTTCTGGAACATAAAAACATATGATATGAACTTCTACTCACCATTCTTAAGTTTAATAAGAATTCTGCATCTTCCTTCATCTAGTATTTAAAAAAAATCTCCAAAGGTAATCTTACTTATATACCTTTCATTGATATCAATAAATGCTTCCTTCATACCGCACATATAATTTTTGTAGAATACAATATACTAAATAATGATAGTCTCATACCTTTCATTATAAAATCCATACAATATATATATATATAACATATCTTTTACAATCTTCAAAGTATTGAATGAATATTAGACTTTTCAATACTTACTCTATATTCATAATATTTCTAGACTCGGAGTGTTCTATATGGATAGTTATTCATTGTATGAACTTCAATACACTTAATCTTGATAAACAAGTTTAATAACTAACATAATACTATTTTGAATTTCTTTCTCGTATGTAACCTTTCGATCTACATGATTATAATTTATAGCCCTTTTTTGCATAACTATTAGGAATCTTCCATCGAAATTCTGAAATAGGACACTGAAAAATTGGTATTAAGATCTGCATTTGAGATCAAACTGTGGGGTAGCAAGGTCGGTAGAAGTTGCCCCATTGTTGTCCATCAAAGACGAGGACTGCATGTCTGCCTGGCCATTTGCAGATTTTGAGACTGACTAATGAGAGCTGAGACTAAGATCGATATTCCTGGTTGCTTCTGGAGATGTGAGGGTAAAATTTGCCTTGTCATTCAAAGTTAACGCAGTTCATTCAGAAAAATACTCCACTAAATTTCACAAAGCAGGATAACTATATAAAGTCATGCTAATTTTTATGTTTTTGATCGATCAAGCTGTGTCATTATTAGCGCCACTGAACAAACTCAAGCTGGGGAGGAGCCCAAACACAATGATCAAATTCTATACTTTTGAATCATCATACACAGAGACACTAAAAGAAATGGTATTTTCCTATAGAAATTGTATAATTATAAAATTTTATCAATTGTAAGTAAATCTCACTATTTTTGCAACCATGAATGAGTCACTTGTAAATAAAACGGAGGGGGAGGAAAATCATAAAAGACTGAAATTATTTATTCAGCCGTCACCTAGCTACCCTATGGTTCGATTGCAGTAAGACAATGGCAACAACATCAATCCCAAATTCATCAACAATCATTCACAGAATCACAATTAACAAGAATGCCCAGTTCAATTAGGAACACAACATGAATGAACATCTTCCAATTAAACATTCCATACAAATGTAATCAATTATCCCAAGTTTCGGCACTTTAATTTTTTCAAAAAATTAAAGGATTAGGGGCCTCAAATGTGTACCTTTCACTGAAGATTTGGGGAAGAAGAACCGAGCAATGTCAATTGTGCCGCCGTGTGGAAGAGATTGTGCCGCCGTGCTGTTCAAATTGTGCCGCCGTGATTTTTATTTTCAATGTAGGAATTCTGAATTTGAGCTAGATTACGGATTGAAATTATAAATTGAGCTTTTCAATTGATGGGTTACTGGATTTGTGAGCTGATTTGAGATGAATTTGAGATTAGGGCAACGATTTGGGTAAAAAGAAATCGGGGAATTGGGGGAATAGATTTAGGGTTTCAGAAATCGGGGAAATGGGAAATGGAAATGGGTTTTGGGGGTTTATTAACTTCCTAAACGACGTCGTTTTCATTCAAGTGTAAACGACGTCGTTTTATGCTTACACCGGAACGGGACAGCCGGTACAAAACCGGGGCATTCCGGCCGGAATTTGGCCGGAACGGCCGGATCGGTCCGGAATTCTACCCGGGACAAAAACGTCGCCGTTTTGTCCCGGAATTCCGACTGGGACGGGCCGTTCCGGCCGTTCCGGCCGGAACGGGACGGGATTAATATCCCTGGTTTATATGTTCTGTTCTGTAAAACAACGTTTGAATCTTCTGACTCCAGTTTCTTTTATTACAGAGCTAGAAGCAATCATTATCACTACTTCGGTAATTAGTTAAACGTTCATATTTCTGATAACTAGGTTTCATACATTTTTATTTTTGAATGATAGAAAACTTTATTTATTGTAAAATATATTTTATAAGTCTAGACGAGTGAGTAAAATATTCGATTGTTACAGATTTTCACAAAGAATACACGGCTCACTCAAACTCGAGACTTGCTAAAGATAAAGAAACTCTTAGCCCATTGGGACTAGGTTTCATACATCCTTACTGCATTCATGTATTGGTAGCTGAAATCGATCGAGGTTCTCTCTTCGGAATAGCAGAAAGCAACAATGCAACATGAAGTGGAGAAAAAAAGAAGAAGAAAAGGAGCTCCAGTTGCAGGCTAGTTGCAGGATTTCATTACTCACTTGTAAAACGGTACGTACAAGCAGTAGTAGTTGCCAGAAAGTAGATGCACAAACTCTACTTTACATTACAAGAGACCTCAAAGTCTCGTTTTATTTTACCTTAATTTCTTCTTTTTTCTTAAAAAAAAAGGATACCGCCCACATGCAGCATCAGATTAAGCAGTAGAGCTCCATCTACACTTAACTAAGCCTCGGCCCAGTTTCCGGATCGAGTCGACCTGCGGCTAATTAAAGTGGTTTCCTGCCTCTCGAACTTGATTCTCCTTGCATCTTCTACAGAGATTCTGAAGGCATTGGCAAGAACCTCTGCCGGCATGGCCCGGAGTGCCGAGGTGCGACCGGCCAGAGGAGAGATCATGGCATTGTCGCTGGTCTTGAAGGATACCCACTCGAAATTTTGTTGGTCAGACCGTTTCACAACAGCGAAATTTTGCGGCACTGTCAAGACTTGTCCCTCGCGCATCTCGCCGTCAAATACAGTTCGGCCACTGTGATCCACCACCTGAACGTGTGCTTGACCCCTGATTCCGTAGATGATGCTATGCGCGTTCAGGTTCCAGTGGGGCACCATCATAGCCTCCTGTGAATCAACAAGCATTAAGAATATTTCTTTCGATCGAGGATGTCATTAATTATCTCCATGCAAAGAAATTTGGCGAGAATATATATATCGATCGCACACTTACATTGTAAAGAACGCCTCTCTCGGCACTGAGTTGGATGTGTCGTAGGATAGGGAGCTTGTGGCTATTGAGAGTGCTAATGCGACCTGCTTCTGGGGTGAAAACATCAGCGCGTGAGGCGTCGCCAATGTTCTCTCTTATCCTCATTGTGCACATGGTCTCTTCCAAGCCATTGCGATGTTCTCCGCGATGTTCTTGCTCGTGTTCGTCTTGTCTCAAACTGGGTGGCATGACAATTTGGAGCCCACCTTTCACCCTCACAATGTTGCCCCTCCTGTCACTCTCGTTCTGAAGCCTCCTTGCAACTTGTTCATCGACTTTGAAAGCTTCAGCAAGTAAGCTTGTTTCCATTCCACAGAAGATGTTGCTGCATTGTTGTTGCTGGTCATGTCCCCGAAATGGTTGTCGTCCTGTTCGCTGCTCGCGACGTTGGCGTGACTGGCCTTGTTCTTGCTGGAAATCTTCATGTGGGTTACCAGCTAGGTAGAAATTCTGTTACAAAATCATGGAAATGTTAACTCTAGTGTTTGAAAAATGATTTGGTGGATCGAGTTACCATGAATAAACATGATTCGAGTCTTACTCTAGGACTCATGTCATCTAGCTGGTTGGCGTTGTTGGCCACATCAAGGACAGCAACAGTAATAACACGCTCGTTGCCGTCATTGTAGCACCATTGGGCAACTCCAGCAGGCAAAGCAATGACATCACCCTCTCGGAAGCGATGAACCTTCTGGTGCTGGTCCTGTAACCCGCGGCTTCCCTGACCTTGCGATTCTTGGAATGTTTCAGGACATCCAGGCATCAAGGTCCCGGCCACACCCCTGCCTGCATATATATTAGAATCATATGTATATATATATATACACAAATTAGCAGATTAATAATCTTGCTTACCGGTGCTGAAACATGCATATAGATTGACAAAAAATAACCATCTAGAGGTAATTAAACAAACTAATCTTGAAGTAATTACCTTGGACGATGTAAATAAGTTGAGGAGCATTGCTATAGGATGGCAACAGAAGGCCATTGGGCTCAATGGTCCTTCTGACGACGGCTACACCAGCACACTGGAATTGATCATGGTTGGGATCCCAGGACTCAGTCAGACCCGCTTCGCTCCTGACGCGGTTATCAGGCTTGAGGGCGTTGAGCCGATCAAGCTGGCACTGGCCTTGATGATGATCACGCGAGCGATCAGCTGTCGAACCTAATAAGGAGCCATGGAAGAGAACAAGAAAAAGAGAGAAGGAGAGCAGGGCATTAGTCTTAGCCATGGATGGCATTGCTAGATACAGGCTGCTTATTGCTAGTGGATCGAGGTGAAGTGATGATTGTGGGAGGTGCTGGTATTTATAGATTAGAAAGGGAGCCGAGTTAGTGACACGCAAGGGAGATGGCAGGTGAGATTTCTTGAGCTCTTTCTTCAGCTTGCATGGCTGCTTGACCCTAACGTCTAACACCTCATGAGATAAGGCTAGGCAGGTGTCCCCGAGCTTCAGAGACAAAATAACTTTTGAAAAAATTTAATTTTTTTTTTTATTTTGAATTGAATTTTATTTAGTGTTTTTAAATTATTTTTCATATATTAATATCAAAAATAATTGTTAAAAAATAAAAAATATATTATTTTAATAAACTTTTAAATAAATAACATTTTAAAAAATAACATCAACTATCATCACAATCAGTCACAAAAGGGTCCTGGAGAGAAGAAAAACACGAGACAGAACAATATCTATGTCTGTATTTGAAGTGTATTAGAATTTGAAATACCACACATATATCAGTAGCAATTTGTTTTTAAAATATTTCTTGTAGATAAAAATTATTTTTTTAATAAAAATGTTTGTAATACACAGAAACAAACATACTTTTAAAAAAAATGATAATAATTCACTCGAGCTTTTAATATCTAGGATTGTCTACTGAAGTTTCACTGCTAGTATGTTAACAGAAGCTATTTTTATGTTTATAATTTAAAATATATTTTTGATATTAACTCCTCAAAACAATAAAAAATCATAGAACAAATTAAAAAATATTTTTTAAATGAAAAAATAAAGACACTGAGCATGTATGGTTCAGTGAATGTCCATCGTAGATTCCCGCATGAGTAATCAGTGGATATATACGTGGCAGCAGGAAGATGCGTGGGGATACATTTTGTGCAGGGAGTGGTGGCAACTGGCTGGTTAATTCCTGTGATGCCAAGGAAATTAGTTTGTCTACTTCTGTCATACAGGAAAAAGAGACCAAATTGATGCGTTATTCAAGACGATGCATGCACCTTCTCATCATATAAATTTATATATATAAAAACAAACTGTTTTTCAATGTGTAATAAAAAAAACATTTTTGGTTTAAATACTTCAAATTAAAAAAAAAAAAGATAATATCTTTTCAATGAGGAAAATTAAAACCCCATTTTTAAAAAAAATCTCTTAGGTCTAATCGGGTCAATGGGTCAGGTTTTATAAATATGGTATTAAGTTTGTGTTTTATTCGTTAATTGTTTTTCATATTTTTATCTCAGTTCTATCTTTTAATATTGGATTAATTAGGGAATAAACCGAATGATTTATTTAGTTTTATTTTTTTATAGGGTTATCATTGTTTCAAAAAATAAGTTTTTATTTTTAGGTCAGTGCTCAATTTTGTTACCATATATTTTTATCATATAATAAAAAATATTCTATAAAAAAACAAATTAATAAACTTAATAAAGTCTATGACAGAATTTGTTGGGGATTGATATTAATCTAATATATCATTATCTCAATAGTTTTTTTCTGTAAAAAAAAGAATATCATCTTTAAATTTTTTCAAAAGTTAAGTCATGGTTTTATTAATTATAAAAATTGCATTTGAATTCATGAAATCAATCAATTTAACTCAAACTAATCTCTGTATTTTTAATTAGACTACGAGATTTCAAAATTAACGCATTAAATAAAACAGTTAAAAAAATATTCGAGTTTTTAATGTGTTTTTTATATTTTAAGGGCTAATAGACTGTGTGAATGCGGCCAGACGTTTCTTTTTCATGAAATGAATGTATGTGTATGTATAGGTCCTCCTCAAAACTCTGTATTTTTTTCATATCAAACATCCAAAAATCCTACCTATGTTTATGTAAAAGAGATTATTTAAATGTATCATACTTTTCAAGAAACCAAATGACTGGATTCAAACATGGAACCAGATGTGTCATCTTTTCGTTGTCGTCTCAGCCAACCCTTGAACACTTTCCCAGAGCATCAGATTAGCTTGCAACTCAAATCCAGACATAAATAAACGCACCAGAGAATTGGCATATGATTGAATTGAACCACAGGTTAAAGCTGTTTCTTGAAAATGATATAGGTGGGCACGGTGGGTTTGGCTTTAGATCTGTAGTACACCCTTTTCTTCTTCAGAGTTGCATTATCAATGGTTATCACAATCTTCCCTGGTTCATTTATGTAAAAAGAATTCCTGACACTGTCACACAGTTTCTTCTCCTTGCCCTTTCTGAGCAGAACCTCGTATGATCCCTCATCGTCTGGGATGAACTGCTGTTTACATTTCACCTCCCATCCAACCACAGTAAAGTCCCATACAATTGTTACCCCGGCCTGAACAGCACAGGTTAGAGAAGATTAGATCATAGGAGGGATTTTTACAAATTTATGAGAGGTGAGATTTGAACCATGATCTCTTAAGTTCTTGTCTCACCCCTCACGAATCTTTGTGTATAAGAAAACAAACTGTTATATAACTAATCAGTACCTCAATGACTGGAATTTGGATGCGGCTAGCTGAATTTGGTTTGACAATTAGCTCTGAAGCTTTGTCCTCGGGAAAAAACTCGATATCATTCTCTCTTTTCAGACCACCGTATTTAACTGGAAGATTTTCAGGGGATATGTACCTTAACATGTGGAATTAAAGTTGGATCAAATTGATAAAGAGACAGTTAGCATATGTTATATACTTTGATTAATCACAACGTTGCTCACTTTAGAAGGGTTTTCGTGACTTCTGATGGTCTGGCAAGAACAACCTTCTTGTTACCTCTTTGATGCTTGAGCCTGGATTTTAGAAAACGGGATGTGTAGTACCAAAATGGAACATTTATCAAAATCTGCAAAATAGTGGAAACACCTGATGTTAACTTGAAACATGCAGTTCTATTGCAATGCGATGATTCAGTACCCTTCTTACATGTTTTTGAATGAGCTCAGGGTAATTGGCTTGAATCAATGTGGAGGCGTTTTTGTGGACTGAACGGAACTCCTCCCTTTCTGGCCCTGGTGAGTGCTTGAGATCTGTAATCAGAAGTATGGAATCTGCCCCTCCAGCTTTGAAACTCAGTTGCTTGATGCTCTTCTCCATGAATTGGATTCTTAATCTCAAAAACTTTTCGCGACTCTCCTCTGTTCCTAATACTTTCCTGTACAAGTCCCTGTCCTTGAAAGCCCCATATAGAATATAATACACGGGCTGACCTTGTTTGCCGACGCCATTTATGTACACAAATTTTTCAAGGCCGAGATGTAAATTCTCTTCAGGAATAGTATCTATCCTGCATTCCTTCCGCCATTTCAGGGTATTGCGAAGCATCTTGAAGGCCTCGTTAACCTTAAAGTCCTTTGCTGTCAGGAATTTTAACAGCACAACATCGGTGCTCGCATGGCCTTTACTTGGCAATAAAGGCACACCCCAAAGGCTAATCTCCCTGTGCTGCTGCTTCTCCCTTTCTGATTCTCTCCTCAAGAAACTGTTTTTGGGTTTTCCTAGAAGGCAATTATCAATAATTTCACCTTCCACCATGCTCCTGAATTTGTTCAAGGCCTTCAGCTTTCTCAGCTCCAATTCAATAGAAGCAGCTGTTTCTTCATTTTCCTGGACAGCTGATTGATCAAGATTTTCCATGTAGATCTCTCGGTCCTGGAAGGTGACTTTTTTCGCATTCCCCTCTGGTTGCCCTTTTTTAATCATCCTGCTCTCGTTGTCTTTGTGTCTCTCCTCAATTTTCTCCTCAATTAATTGTTGTTGATTTGAAGATCTCCCTGAAGATTCAATCATCCCAGGAAATGGACAACACCTACAGGGAGCTGAACCCCGAGGCCATCCAGCCCGCAGGGATTCGATGAGGAGAGGGGGAGAGACAGAAATTAAGCGAGAGTGGGAAAGGTAATATGAGATGTTTTTCCGCTTTCCGAGGAAGACAGGTGATATATTCAGGACAACTTCGACTTAAAAGCAAGATCTTTGCTCAAGTCCAACCATCTAGGCCTCGGCCAAAATTATGCAATGGCTAACAATAGTTGCGGTTTCGGCGCAGGATATTTGCAAATTCATATGAATTCATAGCCAACATCTTCGACTTAAAAGCTACAGGTTTCGGGTAAATGATGGAGACAAGTGGGCACGTTGTCGTGGATAAGTTTATAAAACCGGTTTATATATTTTAATTATTTGTTTTTTTTATAAAAAACAATATCTGGATGAAATTAAAATGTAGTATTCATGTTTAAGTTTAAATATATTGTATGAATATGTTTGATTCTGAACAATTAAAAAAACACTCAATTAGTTATTTATTTAATAAAAAAAATATAATTAGAAGTCAATAATAAAAAGAAAGTGTACATTGATAAAAAGGTAGGGGTGTTTAATCTTATTTACACTAAATCAACTTATATTAGAGACACATTTTTAATAGAACCATAGAAAAACCGCAAAATAGCCATTGACAATTTATTATAAAAAAAAATAGTTAGTCATAAGAAAATATATATTAAAAAAAACTTGGTACAAGCCCACACACTTCAATTGTAATGCGTATCCAAGCATAAATATAATAAAAACTGGATGACACGTCGCTGCCAGCAACTTTCAACTAATAATATTTGTTAAAAAAATTGGAAATCGTTGGTTTCGACCTTCCAAACCTAATTTCCACGCTATTTTTAACCCCATGCACTTTAGAATTATCCCAACCTCCTCTAAAAACTATTTTAGAAACTCAAAATAATCGATTCTATCTCTCTTCAAGAACCACACAAAATTCCATTATTTTATTTAAAAAAAAAAACACTTCTTTTATTTGGAAAAGCAATACCGCCACCGCTAGCTTCCCGATTCACAGCTACAGTGCAACTCTTTTATTCATAGCTACCCACTCTTCTATGATCTTTAATTTCATTTAATTAATAATAATCAATCGTAGCACCCGTAAAAATCGGTTAGCATCGAAAATCTTGCTCTTGTTCAGCCTCCTGCCTGCTTTTACAGTTACTATATTGAAGAAAAAAAGCTACAAATTATAACATTTTTCTTAATTAGAAACATGATTAAGCACTTTCAAATATGTAACCACAGCACCACAGAAATAAAAAGTGTAAAAATATGGTGCACGTGTAACTGGCATAGTGAATAGTAATAGAAATGCATGTTTCAATGCTTCAGTACGAGGTTTCTCGGGACTTGATTCACTAATCATCAGATTTTATATTCCAACTCTAAGATCATCAAACAAACGTCTTGGGATTTTGATGATCAAAGGAGGTGAGACACTGGCACAACTATCACACTGCCTAGAGAGAAAGAGAACTAGCTACGCAGGTTGTATACAAAGTTCAAAGATTTGAGCAACCAAGGTATTTACAAACAAGATACTAATCTGCGATTGGATTCTCAAGATGGTCGATACACTGACAGGTCAAACGTCAGAGTTCTTGAGCAACTGCAGTGAAAGAAAAAGAACACCGAGTGTCACACAGATCAAACTTGTTGACTTGCAAAACCATAACCCGATAAAGTAGCGTGAATAATGATATGATATGATAAAGCTCACCTCCTCTCAGAGTCCCTGTAAACCCCGACCAATGCTTCGGCCTTGTCATAAAAGCTATCCTTCAGAGAGATCACAATACTCTGAAAGCCACTGCCACCATCAGCATCCACAACACCTCTGGTTGCTTCACATGATTTTGCTCGAATGAATCCAGCTACCTTTGCAACATTTAGATTATCCAATGCAGCATCGACTTCATCCAATATGAAAAATGGTGAAGGCTTGTAACTGAAACAACTCTCAGGGAAAAGGAGTGATATCAGATCATGAGAAAATGCGGATCATGACTTTGCTGCTTTATTTCAGAAATTCAATGCATGAGTAAATCATCAATCCACAACAAGCACCTATAAACTAAAAGTTGTATTAAAAAATAGATAATATCACCAAATGGATGATTAAAAGAGAAGAAATCAAGGACCTTGTTGTGATAGGGGTAACTTTTATTAGTTCAAGGGAAGAGTGCATTTTATAACCATGCCAGTGTATATAAAGCATTCAACCCTCTTTCAGAATACCATTACACAACCTTTTGATGCTCAAAATCTATTAGAAACTAAAATCCAAGCCTGGACTTTATATAGTTGGTCAACTACTTTTAGAAGGAGGGCCAAGAACTTGCAGTTTTACCCCAGGAACAAGAGAGACGGATGCAAAGGTATTAGAAACCATGCAATGTCAAGTAACAGCTCACTGATCTCTAAGGAAATACCTGTGGATGGAAAAGAGCAATGCCAGTGCTGCAACAGTCTTCTCCCCACCAGAGAGCTGTTCCATATCTCGAAAACGTTTTTGTGGTGGCATAGCAGTGTATTTGATACCATGTAGAAAAGGATCATCCTCGTTTTCTAAGCTCAAATATGCCATTCCGCCCAATGGATGATTGCTGCTCTTTGTCAATTGTTTGTAAATCTTGTCAATACTATTTGATATGTGGTTGAAAGCTCCCATAAACAACTCGTACCTTCGTAAACAGAAATGAAGTAAGAAGTGTTGTTGGTAAGATATTGGTAGAGTCACTTTGAGTTAAATTGGGCCATCAAAGTAACAGAAAAATATCAAGAAGCAGACGGCATGGCAAGCAGAACAAGATTGAAGATTAATAAACACAAAACTAAAGAAACTGAATAATACATATACAGCAAAGTATATATTAGCTGTAATTCCACCAACTATGATTCCCATTTAAAAAATCAAACTATGCACACTAAAGAATAAAGAAGTTGAAGTTAACCATCATTTGAAATTGTTTTTCCTCTTCACTTGTAGGAAACATGGACGTTTATAATGTATAATCAGTACGAGCATGCATTCCAGTGAGTGACTGCAGATACTTCTGCTAGTGCATGAGCAATCATATGTTTTTGCACAAGTGTCATTGCTAGATATGTGTTTATGCATGTTGTATCTGTATGCAAGTTTATGAAGTATCACCTTTCCTTTTCCACTATCTTTTGATGATAAGACAAACGAAAGTACTATTATGGGAGAGAATGCAGAATGTACCGCAAATCAATTCCCCATATATTTGAATATTCTAGTTTCCTCTATTTTTTTCCCCTCAAGAACCACCTTAGGTTTTTTCTGATTAAGGAGCTTACTAAGCTTATGAGCAGATTGTTCAAGTTCCAAGTCCAACCAGTGCAGGTGTTTTCCAAGAAATTACATAAAAATAGTTGGCAATTTTTACAAGGAGAAATTATTTGTTCAAGCCCTCCAAGTATGCTCTTTCAGATGACAATCATCAGGAAACCAATATCAAAGATACAGTTGCCAACTTCATATAAAACAACTACCACGCATTTTGTTGCGGTTTTTGTATAATGATGGAAATTCTTTTGCCAGATGGTGTTTACTGACCAGATTTTATTCCTTCACACACGTGTCACAAAACTTTGTCCTGAATCCTGATCATTCTTACTAAATGGCTGCTAAAGAGAGCTAATCAATTATTACCTTCTCTGCTTAACTCCATTGTAAGAATCAGCTATTTGCTTCTCCTCCTTTCTGGCTGCCTCAAACTCTTCAGTGACTACTCTCTCTCTTTCTCGCAGAGCCTCATATTGATCCAGTGCCTTCAAGTTTGGTGCAGTTTTTTCAATTTCTGATATCAAGACATCCATCTTTTGCTTAAAATCTGCCTCAATCTTCTCTCTGACAGAAGATCGCCTATCCTGAAGAGATCTATTAAGCTGACTAAAATCATAATCTGGCCCCGGAATTGGCGAGTCAATGTCCATTGAGTCAGAAACAGTGGGAAGGTTTATATTTTCTAATTCACATTTGTCCATAATATCCTGCTTCCAGGAAGACAGCTGTGCAATCTGTGTCTCCTGTAAAACCATCAGAGAATATGTCAGCACCACTATGAGGGATAGGTCATTACATCTTCCTTGTTCCAATAGTCTTTCAGTAAATAAAAAAATCACCAAGAAAATTTTCTAGGACCTTTGAGTTTATAAGGCGAGTAAGCTTAGATAAGTTGCTTGTAACAGCAGAACCCTTCTTCGTCCATTCACGTATCTCATTTGTGCACTCTTCTGACTTGGATTTCCACTCTATAAGATTAGGAAGATGAGACAATTGTAAATGTGGCCATGCAAGAATATCACTTGAAGGAGAAGAAGGAACAGCAGAAGATAAAAAACAACATTCTAAGCCATTTGGCCTCTCAAAGATTCATGAGTTAATTCTACATGATTTTCATTGACCACAATGTTAAACTAGCTGGACATGAAAATTTCTTTACAAATTAATGACTAAATGAACTTGCCTCAACAGTACACAGATTGTGACAGTGAATCTCCTACAATTCTTAATACTCTATAGTTCTTTTGAGTAGGATTGGGTAAGTAATTTTATTCTTGTTTGCCTACCATAAGACAAATTTAATATTCTACATTTTCATTAGCATGATACTCAATATTACTAATGAGTCTGTCACAATGAGACAAAATTAAAGGGAAGAGAGGTAAAAAGCAAGGTCATGGTGAACCATACTGGGATGAATGCAACCACATACACAACAGTAACCATGTTAGCAGCCTTTTTTTCTCATATCCTAGAATACAATTGAAAATCAAATTTTGCATGGGCTAGACTTGTACATAATCTCTTCTCATAAATGTGCAACTTACAGTAGAACAAATTTGGAAAGGTGGGTCCGTTACTTAAAAGTTTAATTCCTTAACAAAACACTCCACTTTATACTAAGATAAAAAAAGAACCAAATTACCTTTCATTTCCTCTTTCCATTTATCAATCTCATCAGTAGCTTTATCAGATGCTAATTTCAAATGGGCCTCTTTTTTCTGAACATGTTTCAAATCATTTTCTAAAGCAGTGAGAGAAGATTCTAGTTTTCTAATTCGTGATTCCATGTCCCGTTTTTGCTCATACTCCAACCTGAAAAGGAAACAAAGGTTTGCAAATGACCATTCATATGAAGACAGATAGTCAAAGAGAGTTAGAAATCACAGAAAGGGTCCCTTCCATTAGAATTTCAACTAAGCAAAGATAAATGACTCAGCAAGTTGTACATCACTGCATCAGCTATTAACACACTACAACAGAAGTTCTGAGTTACATCCTTATATTTGCATGTGTATTCAATTATATCAACTACAAAAAAGGCACTGAGACACCTATATGAGGAACCCATATTGTGCAAACATCAAATTACATTATGGTCCCTAAATTTTGTGATTGTGTGATTAGGTCCTAGACCAAAAAAAATGATAGAATAATAAAAAAAAATCTTTTTCTTTTTTGTCCTATAGTCTTTAATATTTATGAAAGTCCTAAAATAGTTTGGTTTTGAATTTTAATTTATGAGGTGTACAGTTAACTATTTAATTTTACAAATTGGAACGAGAATTCAATTTCTGTTTCAGTTAATTCTACCAATTTTTTGCATTTGTTGTAAGTGAAATAGGATTATTTTATATAAATTGATAAATTTCGGGATTGTTACTTTGAGAGCCTTGAGCTAAAGTGAAATTATAGAAAAAGGACATATAAGCAAAATGATTCTAGTCTAATGGCATATTATTTTACCAGTTTGTGAGACTTAATCGTGGCACTGTATTATAGCCCTATCTACAAACCTTTCTGAAATGTGCATGATGTATGGCTTACAAGGTATTGTCTTAAACTAAGAGCACTAACTTCCCTCTCCACCATATAAACCTAGGGAAACAAAAACTTGAATTATGAGAACAGATACAATTTTGCTTCTCTATTCACTCCTGTTTTTTTCATTTTTGTGGATGAATAAAGAAGCTTTATCATGGATATAGAAAGAAAAAAAAATAAAAAAATGAGATTCTCCAAACTGCGAAGTTAAACCAGCTACCAATAGTTACTCTACCTCCCTCTATCCCTTCTTTTGACAGCACAATTTCTTCCTAACACCAGATTTAAACATTTTTATCACACCCAAGTGAACAAATACACAGAAAATGTTAGAAGACTAATGCTAATACAGTTACTTACAAATTACTGATAAAGTATTCAGAAACTCCAGAGAAGTGAAATTTGCAGGACTGGATTCAGAAACTCCAGTGAAGTGAAACAACAGGCTTGTTAGGTTTGATGGTGATGGTGACTCTTAAAAACATTGGAAGGAGATTAATGTATGTCTCCTACCTGTCTTTGCAACCATTAATGACATTGGTTTTTACACTTGAAATTAACAATGTATAGCAAATTATTTAACAGGAAAAGAAGTCCCTGAGAGAGCTTATCTGTATCACATACATCCAAGTCAACATGGTTTCCAACAACAAAAAACCTTAAAAATATTGGGGGAGCCTTTGATGCCACCAATTATGTACCCCTATTGTTCTAAAGTGAAAAACTAGAATATCCCACTCACGTGCATTTCTGTGCAGAGAACAAAATCCAATACCAGACTGTGTGACTATGCCCTTTAACTAGGGGAAGATATGATAAATCATTGTTGCAGCTTCCAGCACTTATAAAAGGAAATAACAAAACCATATTGTCAAGATATTTATCAAGGTGGCAAGCAAATGCCACACAGAAATCATAGGCCTTAAAGCCAGGAGGAAGTCCTGAACCTGCTATTTTGTTAAAACAATTAATAAGATCAACAGTTCCCAACCATCAGCATCAACATCGATCAAATGGTTAAATTGCATGGAAGAATCACCTCAAACAAAAAATTGATGGTCACAGAAGCTATGGTGGGAGTACAAAGACCAATGCAAACAACTACACAATAAACCAGACTAGATTGCAGGTGCTGAAACTGTAGGTTTACAGGCAAATCAAGTTTCTTATTTTCCCAAAGAGACAGGAAAAGGGTGTTAGTCATATTTTCTACAGAAACTACAGCCAACGATTCATACAAGCAAAAAAGGAAAGCATTCCACAAGACACAAATAAAGATAAAATATGGTAGCAGGAGAAAAGATAACATACTGGTACTTCAGCTTTGCTAGCTGGTTACTCAAACTTAGCCTTTCTTCAGCCATGTGTTGCGCAGCCTTAACATGGTTTTCTTCATATTCACGAATATTTTCCACCCCAACATCCTGACTAAATTTTCTGTATATTCGGTCAACAATGTCATTGATCCTCTTCTCCAGCTTCCCAATTTCGGTGGCCCTCTTTTCGACAGTTTCTTTTAACTGGAAGCAGTATAAAAAAAGTAGTATATTTAATTGTTAAAATGTCTAGGTGAATATTGATACAGTGCAGTCAAGGGGTGCCAAGGCGCTCCAGGCAAGCCGAGGCCCCAGCGCCTTTATTAGCCTCATGCATTGGATTTCAATGAAGCTCTGCCTAGTTGATTGCCTTGTGAGTGGGTGCAAGGGGCTAAGGCGCCTGCTTGAAGCTCTTCTTTTTATGTAGGGTTTTTCTTTTAAAAAAAATGATTTATGTTTTGACCTATTTGTTCATAATTTTAAGTTACCACGAGAAACAACTTAGGGGTATTTTTGTAAAAAACAAAGGTTAGGGTTAAAAAAAAATAAAAAAAATAAAGTAGGAGACAAACAGACAATTAAGGAAACGTAGAAGAGAAGCACCAACCACACCTTTTTTCAACAGTGAGTCGAAGAACACACCTATACAGTTAACACTTTATTTTTTTCTAAACAAGTGCAGTATAGTTTGATAGATGAGGATTTCAATTATAATCATGAAATGGAGGATTCAAGTGAAGGAGAAAGTATAGATGAAGATATTTTTGAAGATAATGAATAACGATGATGATATTAAATTTTTCTTTTTAATATATTTGGCTACTGACTACTTTAAATTATCTTATTTTGTTTTAAGATGAAAAATATACCTTTATATGACTATGTTATGGAATTTTAAATTTTCTTTTGATTTTCTAATGATCTAATCTTAATTGGGAAGATATATATAATATAATATAATATATTTTAAATTTATAGCATATCACGAAGGTTCATTCAGGTGAGTGCATGGCGCCTCAAGCATTTTACAGGCTTGGCACCTTTTAGCGCCTTTCGCATTTGACAAAACTGGATAGATATACACATGGTCATGATTGAAAATTCACCTTACGAAGTTCAGGGTTAATACGGTCAATTTCTTCTTTAATAACCCGCTTCTCCTTTTTCAAGCTTGCAAGTTTGTCCTCAATACTTTTCTGCAACAAAATCAGCAGAAGTGAGAACAGAATCGACTCAGTGGAAGCACAAAAGGGGCTACAAAGGGGAAACATGTATGAGTGGTAACCGATCAAGTATTCCCATACCATTAAAAACTTCCTAGAAGTTTCATCTTTACACACAGAGAAATGAAGTTAAACAATCTTAGTCAGGAAAAATACCTTCTCAATCTCTGCATACTGAATCTTCTTTTCAAGCCCACTCATTTTTCCGGATGCTTCAGACTCCTTTAAATGCATCTCCCTGATTGACCCAAGCTCCTCCAGCTCAGACTCAAGTTGTTCTTTCTTCTTTTTCAGGCCTACAGAATACCAACATTAGTCTTGCAGCAAATAGACAAAAGGAGAAAGAGTAATTCAGAGCAGAACTATTATTCAAATCAGGTGTTTTGACCTTCAATCTTTTTATCATCCCACTGTTTTGACCTTGCTTCCATTCCACCACTGGTGCCACCAGTCATTGTGCCAGCCTTTGTGAGCAGGATCCCATCTACCGTTACAACTGATGCAAGCACAAATAGCTTCAGATTTTAAATTATATGGAAAACATAGGGATAAAAGATACCAATCGTTTGTAGCAAAAACTGGTATTGGCTAATTACCTCTAAACCTCTCCCCGGTCCAGCTAAGAGCCTTGGCTTCATCAAGGTCATCACACACTAGAGTATTTCCAACAGCAAAAAGAATCGCCTTCTCCAGGACAGGATCAAATGTGCAATTGTTAAGTCAAAATCATGGAATTTTATTTTATTTTTTGTTTCTTCTTTTAATTCCTTTGACTGCAATTAACAGCGCTCTTGAATATCTATTGACCAGATATTAATTGTTTGTAATTTAAAAACAATAGCAACACAAAAGCAAAGAGGATAAATCTATAGTACAGATAAAGCTCAAAATAAGGGAGCAGAACTAATCATGTCTTGCTACAATACCCCAGAACTTTGTTAGCCAGATTGAAAACAGATATTGAGATGAAAGGAAGAATGGCAGATTCCAAGTCAGTGCAACAAATAATTGAGAATCTTTAGCCAGAAAGTGATTTGATTTGAAACACATTCCTAAGTTTGGCTATCCGTAACCTCATCACCATTCATGCAGAGTGGGACACTTACTGGAGGTGGATCTGAGATTCACAACGCAAACCATTACCACTAATACTATGAATACAGAAGTTCCTTGAGGTTCCACAATTAGTTAGACAAATCAAAATTGTTATCACACCCTACAAATACACCAATGGCAATAACACTTACTAAAGGACATGTCCCAGGTATAAAAAAGAGGTTTTAGGAAAAAAGAATATTGCTGGAAGAGAAGGTCTCACAAATTTTAGCCGCCTAAACCTAAAAACAGCAATCCAGCATGAAGTTCTCGTAATGGCATCCTCAGAAAAAACAGAGAGAGAGAAAGAGAGAGAGAGAGAGAAAAGAAAGAGGGAGAGAGAGCTAAGAGATATCTGCTATCATGACACAATATACAGCTAGAGGGAGGACCTTGTGTGCCTGCTAATCTAAAACAACCATTAGTGTTCACTGGAAAAGATGGCCCACTAAGATATTCAAGAGATCAGTTTAGCTTAAAGAAACATCACTTGTTCTCTCTTGTTATCACAACCCTTTTTCCTTGGGAATATGCTAGCACCGCAGTATGTCAACTAACTCGCTGTTGTCATTGTAGTTTGACAGTAAAACCTAGACATTAGTCATAGACAAACACACCAAACTCCATTAAAAGATTAAAATAGGGTCCATAGCGGCCAGCTAGCAACTCCTGAAGTGTAAACAGAAACAGCCCAGCATTATAGGCAGAAATCAGATAGACAGGCAAATCAAATAAGAAATATCTGCCGCAGAAAATTCATAAAATTATCAAATTGGTAAAACCACCAGCGATCATTTCTTAAACTTGATATAGAAAAAGGAAATCATAAAATACAAGCACAAAAAACTCTTTTTAATTAAATTCTACAAGAGAAAAAAGTTCATAAAAGGGAACTAAGTTACTAACATACAATCTATGAGTGACTGATTGCGCAACATCAAATACCATATTACTCATTCTCCAAAACAACAAATCCTCATTAAACATGCATGTTGCAGTCAAGCAAATAAAAACAACGAATCCATATGAAGAAAAGGTGAAAAGGAAACAAATGCATCGCATATAGAAAAAAAAATAACAGTTCTATAACTAAAACTCAATTAAAAAATTGATGTCAAAAGCATGAAATGCATCATAATCATAATTTTGACTGATACCAAACTTTTTCAAAGGATATTGGATCACATCAAAGACCAGCTTTGCAGTACCACCTAAGGTACGCAACCTTTCAAATACTGGCTTTACACGAACTGATTGAAGGGGTATAAATGTCTGAGGAGGAAGCCTTTGGTCTTTCAAATACTGCAGAAATCAAAATGAATGAATAGTTGTATTACTTTCAGACAAACTACAGTTCTCAACAAACTTCATCACAATTATACCTATCAAGAGACCAATAACAGCATAGATGAAATAATGCTGGGATAAAATGTATTGATATTAATAATCAGAATTACAAAACATGGTAGAGAAAAAATAGTAACTCAGCAGATAAAATGAGTACCTTGATGCACTCTTTCCCCGTGTTTTCATCCTCAACCACAACTGCATCCATGAACTTCCCCATAGCAACAGTTACAGCAAGGTTGTACTTCTTCTGGGTTGGCCTGCAGAGATCAATCATCCGGCCATGAACTCCTTGAAATAGGCGTTTGAGAGTCTCAACTGCTTGAAACAGCTTAGCATCCCTCTCATTCTCATGTCTATCTGCTCTTGATTCTCGTAACTGGTTTTCTATTTCACCAATTTTGGACTTCAAGTTCTCATATTTATGCCTGGCAACAAAAAGGATCTCTGGTTAACAAATATCACTTTCTTTTGAGTAAAAGAACTAGCCAGAGCATGTGATGAGACAAAAAGAGAACTAGATGCAAAGGAGCACAGTTCTCTATGACAAGGAACATCAACTACTATGGAGAAAAGACAAGTGTCAACAAGCAAACCAACATGGGAACAAGCTGAATAACCTGGAATCCCGATGTTTATCTTGCATCTCACGCAGTTCCTTTTTCAGATCAATCACCTCATTTTTATGCTTTGTAGAAGCATCAAGAATCCTTTTCATTCTTTCACGCATTTGTTTGTCCTGTGCATCCAGTTCCTGTGCCCGATTTTCCAACTGTTGGAGGTTTTCTTCCAAATTTTTTTGAACTTCCATATCAGCATGTTGTTGCCTGTCCAGAACCTCCTTTTCATCCCTTAGCCTGACAGTTTTCATGCCAGCATCCTCCTTACTGCATCATTATAATTCCAACAATGATGAAGGCAATAGGAATTCCATAATGCAATAACAAGATCAATGGACGATAAATAAAGCCTTTTATTTTTTAAAAAGGAATTTTGTCATAGAAAAGATGTTCCATATCAACTTTGCAACAGGAGGAATTAATTACCCCTTTGAAATGACACGACTGAAGGGAAAAAAGAAAAACAATCAAAAGAGAAGGCCTCTCAAAATGCTTTAAATGTTGGATAGACAAACCCTGCAAAACCCGCAGAAGCCAAGCACCACATGGGTGCTCAGAATACAATTCCAATCTATGATGGCTGCATGGAAAGTGAGCAATTCATAAAATTTACTCAATTCATCTTAATTCACAAGCAGCAAGGTCCCCAAAGAAGAGCATATGTCCACAATCACTTGATGCCCTTTTCCTACCCCAAAGCAAACCAAGTGAGAGAAAAAACACAACTAATTCATTGATTCTCTAATTGATATGAAATTTTAATGATCCCAACAATTACAACCATCATGAACAAATTTTATTACACTGAATCTGCTGATAATAACCATCAGAACACCTATGGAAGTAGGCCAAGCTTTGGTGAATACACAGATCTTGATTGATTTATCTGCATCTATAAGAAAATGATGCATAAACTGCATGATGAAATTGTATATAAGCTCCTTCTTTATCATTGATAAGCAAAAGAAAATGCTTGACTCCTTTCAAAACCCAGTATTCAACCATTTAATGGAAAAATAATGCCCAAATTTTTACAAATTCCCCCCAAACCATGACTGCTACTAATTACCTCAATCATCATCTTCTGCATTTTCATTCAGTTTACAATTAGTTGTCGACTTACAAGATAAATCATGAAGAACAAGAAAGTTGATAGGTGAAATAGATAGTACCCAGGAAAAAAATAGCCGTTGCGGATGGCAGATCCATAGAGCAGTAATGACATATAGACTATCACACGTTACTAACAAATTAGTAAATAAAAAACTTCAAGATATAGGGACCATTGTTAATTCACTTGCACTTAATTTATCATCCTTTCTCCCTCAGAAATGGTACACCAAGGTCAATGCCTACATTTATATTCAAAGGATTTCTGACTTACAAATTACAACATAATGGTCCTTGCCATCATTGAAGCTTTCCATGGCCAAGAGATTCCATCCGAGTTTAAAATTGTCCCCACGCCAAGGAATGTGTTTCACAGCAATACTCTTTGTTTAATGAAAAAGGATGGGAAGAGGGGCATATACTACTTTGATAGAAGAATACATACTTCCCAGTAAATTGTTCCAATTATCAAAGCTAATGATGGGCTAGACACCTTAGAAGTTCCACACAAAAAGAATAGCCCACCAGTCTGTCCAAAACCTTGTATCTCAATTATAAAAAGGAATGTGTATTCAGGACCAAAAAGGAGTATATTCCAGCAAAAACAAAAGTAGAGAGCAAAGGATGAAATAATTGATTTAAAAAGGAAACTTACATCCGGAAATATTCTTGTAGTTGACTGTCAGCCAAAGGAAGTTTTCCACCAACATCTCGACTTTTTTCACGTAGACAATCCATTTTAGAACTCAGATCTTGAATGCCACTCTCCAGCTCTTTTATCTCGACAGCATGCTTCCTCCGTTCTACCATTTTCCTCTCAAGCTCCTTCCGACAGCTCTTAATTTTTGAATTTATGCGTGACATTTCCTCATTTAATTTAAGAAGTTCTGGTTGCTGTGAACAGGAGAAAACAAAAGAACAAATAAACCACAAAATACCCTTAGTCTACCTAAAGTAATCAATGACCAATAGACAAAAAAAAATGGTTACTCATTAAACATAAAAGTCCAAAAATATCCACATATCCATGAGATATGGGATGCAACCTTGAACCACAAATATGCATGCATGTGCACGTACAGCTGACTTAAGGGGCATGAAGAACTTTCTTTGCCCAGGTGTTTAAACCTCTAAAGCCCTCCAAATTATAAGACATTTAAGATAATAATTGTTATCGGTGAAACAAATGCCTGCAAAATCTCACATGCTTGTCAAGTTTAAAACTTCTCTCTTTGATCTTCCTTTCACATTGCGTAATCTCTTTCTGGTATTTTTCCTGTTCCTTCTTCTTCTTGTCTGCTTCATGTCCAAATTTCTCAAGTTCTTGCATGAGATCTTCCTGATTCCTCTTTTCAGCATCAAGTTCCGCATTCATCTTAATTGAGTCATTGTGTATGGTAAACAATTGCCACAGAAAGTGTTCTTTCTTCAAAGATTTCTATAGAGAAAAAGAGGATGATGGAAAGCAATTAATTTTGTGAATAGACCAAAAAGATAATCACATATTGTATTGTCAACAGAAAAACACACTTACGATCAAAGTACAGGGAGGTAAATCATGCTAAGAACTTGTATAGAAATCTTATGGTTCATACCAATTGTTCTTGCAGACGTAGATGTTTTTCCGCTTCTTCCTTCTGCTCTTTCTTTTGCTTCCTCTCCATAACTACAGTTCTCTTTTTCTGATAAACAAGAGCTGATTTTTCTTCAGCCCTGGCTTTCTTTTCTTCAAGATCTTCATATTCTCTCTTGAGATCTTCAGACCCAGATATCTGCTCAAAAAGTGCAGTCAGCTCTTTTGGGTTTTTAGATGCAATGGACTCCACATCACCCTGCAGACAAAGGTGCACATTTGTCAGATGTAATTCCGATTCCAGGAAATTCAATTGCCAAGCCACCATGCCAGTATAGTACGACATAAAAATGTCAATTCTCTCACAATCGAGCAAAATATTATAAAGATTCAGATTCCTTCAGGAGAAACAAATGTTACTCTCCTATTCAATACAAAACGAGATTACTCCCGTGATATTATGCATCATTTGAAACACAGCTCAACATTGGTTGAGATGCACTAACACCACTACATGTTAGGAAAAAAATATCCGTAACACACAATGCATGCCAGGAGAACCAATCAACCAATTAGACACTAGTAATAACAGTTACAAAAACAATAATATTATAATTTAATGAATCGAAATAAAAGAGAAAATAGGGAAAACAAAATCACCTGAAACACCAAAAAATTTCTGGCCTTAACAAGAATGCCCAGCTCTTTTAACCTGGCACTATATTCATCCCAATTAACAACCTTGCCATCAATACGGTACTCACTGCCACCCGAGCTAGTAATAGCCCTGGTAAATTGGAGCTCCGACCCGTCAGGCAACAGATAAACCAGGCGCACGAAGGCTCTCCGGCCTTTTTGCTCTTTTTCACGGTCGTCGTATGCGTAAATGAGGTCTTTCAGCTGCGCCCCGCGGAGATGACCAGTACGGACACCGAGAACGAAACTGATAGCGTCCATTAAGTTAGATTTTCCAGCTCCGTTTGGGCCGATTATGGCTGTGAAGTCCTTGAATGGACCGATTGTTTGAAGACCTTTGTAGGATTTGAAGTTTTCCATCTCCAATTTCAGGATTTTGCCTGGAGAAGCCATGGAAGGCATTTTGACTGACCTAGGGTTTATCGTCAGTGCGTAAGAAAGAGGAATTAGGGTTTTTTTTAGTGGAAATCGGGGCAAGCGACGCGGAAGGATGGAGTGTTAGGTTTTTGAGGGGGTGCTGGAAAGGGGATTTTCCGGGAGAGTGGAGAGAGGAAAGGAAGTGGTGAGATTTCGGGGGGGTGGAGGGAATTGGCGGGAGGATAATTTTTGGAGGAAATTTTAGGGGGGGGAGCAGCAGTGGGTTTTCATGCTAGCGTGCGAGAAACTGCACGAAATAAAATGATTTTTGTTTTTTGATTATTTACAGCGCCGTTGGCCGAAAGAAAGTCATTGTTTGGGGTATGGTTGTGGTTATTGTTTAGAGTTTGGTTGTATTAAGAAATATATAAAAAAATATTTTTTATATTTTTTAAAAATTATTTTTAATATCAAATTGTTATGCATTTTATTTTAATTAACAATTATCCATTCAAATTTGACTTTTATATTATTTTTAATTCTTATTTTTTAGATTATTATTTGTTTTCGCTTATTGGTTTTCAAACTAATATTTTTTTTATTTATTATATTTGATCTCTATTCGTTTTATTGAATTTATTTTATTTGAAATGATTTATGAAATTGTATTTTTTTTATAAATTATCATCTTTAAAAATTTTATTTGTTAGATTTATTTCTCAATTTTTTAATAAACTTGAAAAAAAAAATTGGTAAGTTATTTCTTAACTCATTTTTCATGAAATAAAGTATATCCGACAGCATAGCAGCCAGTTTAAAACGTAATTGAATTCAAATTTTATTTGGGAGCTATTATTTTATATTATTTTAAAGTGTTTTTTTTTTAAATACATCACAGTGATATATTTTTAAAAAACATATTTTTGATATCAACACTTTTAAATAATATTAAAAATTTTAAAAATAATAAAAAATAAAATATTTGTTTTAAAAAAATATAGTGCCAAGAAGAAAATGCTAATTATTATTATTATAACATATATCAAAAGAGGTCATTTTTTACCGTATATTGCGAGTGTTTTCATTGTGGACTGTAATAGTGTTTTTTGGGTGGTTTGGTTTCTGCGATTTAGCCCCGGTTTTTGTGATTTTCTATATTTTTTGCACAGTAAAATAATTATTTTATCCTCATAAAAGACAAAAATCAAGAGTTACTGAAGGGGTGCCACGGTAATTTTGCATTTCATTGTACAGTACAATAACCCTTTTATCCTCCAATAAAACAAGAATCAAGGTTTGTCTGCAGGGGTGTTTTGGATATTTCATATTTAAAAAAAATATAAATACTAATTTGTCCCCCAACAAGACATAATTAAAGAGGCAATTTGTAGGGGTCTTCCGGTAATTTATTATTTTATTATTATTATTCTTTGTCGAATACCGTGTACTCGTCTGACACACTTGCTGATAATATCTGGCCTCACACACACTCCAAGTGACGCGGGCGACATCATCTGGTGGTAAAAAATTTTCATACAACATCCCACTCGATGTGCCACCATGTACTCTTCCTCGTGGTATGGAGAGTGGCCACACACAATGGACGAAGTCATGTTAGTGGTTGATTAAACTTTCTTTGCCCATATTCTCTCTCTTGCATTCTACAACACAGGGCATACCCCCTGTGTTTATGGTGTTTTCATTCCAGTCTCTAAGATTTTAATTGTTTTGTATGGTCATAATTTATGTTATATAAGTTTCAATTGTATCATTCAATGGAAATTTATTATATATTGAGTTTTCATTTCAGTCCTTGTTCTTTTTATTTTGAGTTTGGTTTTCAATCCCTTAATATTTCCGGTACAAAAATTTTGATTTTTTCAATTTTGTCATTGGATTGAAATTGATAATATATTTGGTTTTCATTTTAGTCCTTATACTTTTAATTTTTGATTTTAATTTCTTTATTTTTTTATATTTCTTGAATGGTTCTTATTTCTGTCTATGTTTATATACTTGTGTTCTTAACTTTGGTTTTTAATTAATTTATTTATTTTTATATTTTTGGAATGGTTCCTATTTTTGCCTATGTTATGTGTGTGTGTGTGTGTGCGCGTGTGTTCCTAACTTTGATTTTTAATTTTTATTATTTTCCTATTTGTTGAGGTGATATTTTTTAAAACAAAATTAGTTCTTAAATTTTAGTTTATGTCTATGATCATTTAAAAATTGATATTTTTTCTCTTTGTTCTTTCTTTTAGTTTTTATTTTATTTTTAAGTCAATTGATTTTTTTTTCAACTAATAATTTTTATTTCTGTAATCCAAATAATTATAAAAATTGTTTACCCAGCCAGCAACATAATGCAGTATATTTTTAAAATTTTCAAGTCAGATGATTTTCTTAAAAACATGCTTTCCCCTCGTATTTTTTTTTAGCTGGCTTCCTTTTTTTTCTTTTAATAAACGGGGACCTTTTTTTCAATTTTTTTTATAACCGAGGTGTCCAACTGAGCTTTTTTTTTTTACCAGGTTTCTTTTTTTGTGTTTTTTTAACTAGGGTATCCGTTGCAACAAATTTGTGATAAATCATTTCATCTTCTTAGCAAATTTTCTAACAATTTCTATCAAAAATATTTTAGCAATAGCAACATTCAATCACTTTTTAGTGGAAAAAAACCCCATTTTGAATAGATTTTATCAATTATAACTTTACTAATTAAATATTAAAATAATAAAATACAAAACGTATCAAATCAATCAGTTTTCTACATGGATAAAAAAGTCTAGCGCATCGAGCGAGCAAAAACGCTTGTGAAAGCTATATGCGCATGTAGCTAGCTCAAGTTGAAAAATTAATAAATATATAAAGTCATCTCGTGAAAAAAAGTTACTAAACACTATCATTCTGTTTAGCATTCCATTTCAAAAATCTTTTTGATTTTTTTTTGCTATTTTTAGATTATTTTCATGTGTAAATGTAAAAAAAAGTTTTAAAAAATAAAATCAAAAACATGATTTTAATGTATTTTTGAATAAAAATAATTTTCAAAAACATTATCAACTACACCTTCAAATAGTCACTTAATATAATGTAAGTTATTATATGTTAATTTTATATTTTTTGGATTTATTAAAAGATACAAAGTAAAAACAATCTCTTTAAGATTATGTCAGCCTACTCAACGATCGAGTTGACCCAATAAGTCACTTGGATTTAACTGAATCAACTGTAAAGCAGAGTTCTTATGATTCAAGACTTGAACCATTTCTTGAATGGCTCAAATCCCAAGTCAATCTATAGGGCCGAGTCAAGTTTTATCTTGTGTATTAGTTTTTCGCACTCATTTAAAGACATATTAAAATAATTTTTTTGACATTTGTATATTAAAATAATATAATAACATTGGAAAAAACTCAAAGCAAAAAAAAAAAAAAAAACTAAAAAAATCATTTAAAAAAAACGTTTTATAAACATAAAAATAAATATGCTTGCAATGTAATTATATGTTAAAAAAAAAAAACAATATTGCGAACATGATGTCAGATCTTGACAGTGATGAAGTATAAATACCGTATTCATTTAATGGTTATATTCGGGAATGTAGGAATGTTTTCTAGAATATGTAGAAGTTGTTAGAGGGAATATTTTACTTATATATTGTACTGTAGCTCACGGGTTACATATGAAAAATATAGAAACAGTAAAGTACTTTTGGGAATTTATCTATTTTCTTTCTTTTCTTCGTCGTTCTCATTCTTCAGTAAAGAGCTCAGACTCTTCTTGATTCTTCAAATCATATTATCAAATATATACAATACAATCTCAACATGGTATCAGAGCTTCTTCATGCTCACGCGTATTGATCGATCCAATTTTTTCTCAATTTCATTGATTCTGCAGAAATACCCAAATCCTTCAAAAAATACTGTTCATCATCTCTTCCAAAATTAAATTCATAAATTTTCTCAGTCGAGCTCTTATCAAATCACTCAGTGATCATTTCCCACTGTTTTAAATTTCTTTTTCACTACACTTCCAAGTTAAAATCATCTGCTGATTCCACAATGGTAACGGCAGCACAACTACAAATTCTTCAGTCACCGATTGCCAATCTTGTGTCCTCCATCTCTGCGTCTGTCAATGTGAAACTCGATGAGTCCAACTACTGGAACTGGAACTTCCAAATTCAATTACTACTGGAAAGTAATGGGATATTCGGATTTGTAGATGGGTCTCATCCGTGCCCTGCTTCTACAGCTTCATACGGTAACAATGCATCCTTCTCTTCTTCATCTGATGTTGAATGTGATGAATTAATGGTATGGAAAATGCATGATAGAGCTGTCATGCAACTTATTACAGCTACTTTATCTCCAGTAGCAATGTCTTGTGCCATAGGGAGTATTAGTTCTAAGGATTTATGGCAAAGATTGAAAGAACAGTTTTCCACTGTATCTAAGACCAGTATCTTTCAGCTAAAATCAAATTTGCAGAATATTAGGAAAGGTAGTGATTCTATAAGCCAATACTTGCTAAAAATTAAGGAGGCCCGTGACTATTTGTCAGCAGCAGGGGTGTTTTTTGTTGATGAAGATATAGTTATTTTGGCTTTGAATGGATTGCCTGCTGAGTATAATACTTTTCGATGTGTTATTAGAGGAAGAGAGAATGTAATTTCTTTAAAAGATTTTCGATCACAACTCTTAGCTGAGGAAATTATAGTGGAAAGTAACATTGGAAACAATCCTTCTTATCTTGCTGCAATGAACACAACCTCCAAACCTCACATGTCTCGTAGTCATGGATTTAACTCATATGATAACAGTGGTGGTGGTTACAGATCATATAATAGAAATAGAGGCAGGGGTAGATATAATCAAGGCCAGAGAGGATTTTTTCAAAGGGCCCCTATGACTGCAAAACCAAATATCACACCTACTAGTGGTCTTGATACTTTTTCTCCAGCTTTTCCCACGGTTCCTTTTCATTCCACTGCTGGTTCTGGTATTCCAGTCTGCCAACTATGTAACAAAGAGGGTCACACAGCCCCAGTTTGTGGTTTTAGAGGGTATGAAAGACCTAGGTGCACCGTGTGTGGTAAACCCAACCATTCCACCTGGTACTGCTATTACAATGAACATGGCCCTAATTTCATTGGCAATGGTAATGGGTCCGAAGCAGCTGGTCCCCTTCCAAATCAACATCATGCCATGTATACCATACAAAATGCATACTCACCCTTGCAGCAGCCCTCAACTCAGACAGTATCTCCAGTTTGGATTGCTGATTCAGGAGCTACGAATCACATGACACCTGACTTGGCCAATTTGACAGCAAGCTCTTCTTATCCCACAACAGATTCTGTCCAAACAGCAAATGGTGAAGGTTTGACAGTATCCCATGTTGGCTCTGCTATTATTTCTACACCTAGTCATGATATCAAATTGAATTCTGTATTGTGTGTGCCTAAGTTATCTCAGAATTTATTGTCGGTTCATCAAACTTGTGTGGATAACAACTGTCGGGTAATTTTTGATGCCTTTTGTTTTTGGATTCAGGACAAAATCACGGGAAGAATATTGTATAAAGGGCTGTGCTGCAATGGTCTCTATCCTCTTCCATTTTTCCCTACTCAGTCTGCTGCCTTTACTACCTTCGGATTTTCAGCTCAAAGTGGTCAGTTCGTACTGCCTTCTACCTGGCATCTTAGATTAGGTCATCCTACCAAAAAGATTGTCCAACTCATGCTCCACAAAGCATGTATTTCAGTTTCCTTAGATAAATGTTCTGATGTATGTGTTAGCTGCCTACAAGGCAAGTTTTGTAAACTTCCTTTTTATCCAAGTACACATACTTCTGTTTCACCTTTCAATCTTATACATAGTGATCTTTGGGGTCCATCCCCTAGCATTTCTATTGATGGATACCGATACTATGTACTTTTTGTTGATGATTTTTCCCGGTTTTCATGGATATTCCCTCTTGTCAATAAAAGTGATGTCTGCAATGTGTTTGTTAACTTTCATCAATATGTTCAAACACAATTCTCATTACCCATTAAAATTCTACAAAGTGATGGTGGTGGTGAATACATGAATAAATCACTTCAAAAATTCTTGCAATCAAAAGGCATTATCCATCGTATATCTTGTCCATACACACCTGAACAAAATGGCTTAGCTGAACGAAAACACAAACATCTTATTGAAACAACCATTACTTTGCTTCAGCATGCTAAATTGCCATCTTCTTTTTGGACTTTTGCAGTTCATACAGCAACCTTTCTTATTAATCGAATGCCATCTGTTGTCCTAGTTCACAAATCTCCTTTTGAACTATTGTTTGGTCATATTCCTCTTATTTCTCACTTAAGAGTTTTTGGGTGTGCATGCTTTCCATTGCTGCGTCCTTATCTTCAACATAAATTGCAGCCCAAAACCACAATGTGTGTCTTTCTAGGATATGCTTCCAACTATAAAGGGTACATTTGCTATGATGTTGCTAAGAAACGATACTATATTTCAAGACATGTTGTCTTTAATGAGAATGTTTTTCCTTACTCTGAGCTAGTCAATCCTCCCAGAGTATCTCATCCATCAGCTACATCTTCATTTATACCTAGTATACCTATTGTCACACCTACCAATATCATCACATTGCCTCCTTCTCCAGTTGTCTCTAATTCACATCATGAGTCTGTTTTGGCTTCTTCATCTCCTGAGACTATTGCACCCACTGCTTTACCTTTTGCATCTATTCTTGTGGCTTCTGAATTCAGCAAAGGTATGCAATCTGAACCCTGCACTTCCACTGAGCCCTTTCGGCCTGATACTATTTCTGTTGTGCATCCACTTCCTTCCATGAATGTGCACCCTATGCAGACTCGCAGCAAGAGTGGATTATCTAAAAAGAAGGTCTGTTTTCATGCAAGCTCATCTTCTGCTGACACTGATCTTTCATTGGTTGAACCTACTACTTACAAATCAGCATTGAAATCTCCTGTGTGGCTTGCTGCTATGAAAGAAGAACTGGATGCACTGCAATCTCAAGGTACTTGGAGTCTTGTTCCATTACCTTTTCACAAAAATATGGTGGGCTGTAAATGGATCTTCAAGATCAAGAAGCGTGTGGATGGTTCAGTTGCTAGACATAAAGCTAGGTTGGTGGCTCAAGGCTTTAGTCAAGAACCGGGCCAAGACTATGGGGAGACTTTCAGTCCAGTGGTGAAGCCTACAATTGTCAGATTAGTTCTTGCTCTTGCTGCTCACTTTGGCTGGCAGTTGAGACAACTTGATGTCAAGAATGCCTTCCTACATGGCATTTTAAATGAGGAAGTTTATATGGCGCAACCTCCAGGTTTTGCATCTGCTCCTAATTCTCCTTTAGTGTGCAAGCTACATAAATCAATTTATGGTCTCAAACAAGCTCCACGGGCTTGGAATGATAGGTTCACTGAATTTTTGCCTTCCTTAGGATTTGAACACACATATTCTGACTCCTCCATATTTGTTAAACATCTTACTGCTGGCATTGTCATTCTTTTGGTGTATGTAGACGATATTATTATTACTGGGAGTCATGTTGATGCTATTACTCATATAGTTAATTCACTTACTGCTGAGTTTGAGATAAAGGACTTAGGTGATCTTCACTTCTTCTTGGGTATTCAGATTACTTCAGTCTGCAATGGGTTATTTTTGTCACAGTCACAGTATGTTCAAGAATTATTGGTTAAAACAGATATGGTTGAAGCTAAGCCATGTGATACTCCTTGTCTACCATATCAGAGATTGTTTAAAGATGATGGTATTCCCTTTGATGATCCCAAATTATATAGAAGTATTGTGGGGGCTCTCCTGTATTTGACATTCACTCGGCCAGACATTGCTTTTTCAGTACATCAAGTTTGTCAATTCATGCAAAATCCCATGGTAATTCATTTCACTGCTGTCAAAAGGATTCTTAGATATTTGAAGGGTACTGCAACTTATGGCATCCATTATCTTCAAGGCTCTTTAGACCTCAAAGCTTTTAGTGATGCTGATTGGGCGGGTGACCCCAATGATAGAAGATCCACTACCGGACTGGTTGTATTTCTTGGCTCCAATCCCATTTCATGGTCTTCGAAGAAACAAAATACAGTTTCCAGGCCTTCCACAGAGGCTGAGTATAGGGCTCTTTCCTTCACTGCTGCTGAAATTGACTGGATCAAGCAATTGCTAGTATTTTTGCGTATTAATCTGCCTCATTCTCCAGTTATTTTCTGTGATAATCTTTCTGCTATTGCATTGTCTTTTAATCCAGTACAACATCAGAGAACTAAACACATTGAGATTGATGTACACTTTGTTAGAGAAAGAGTGGCTGCTGATCAACTTGCTGTGCAATTTGTTTCTTCCAAGGAGCAGTTTGCTGATATTTTGACCAAGGGACTGAGTGCACCATTATTTCATCACCATTGTAACAATCTCATGCTTGGACTACCGAAGCATGAGATTGAGGGGGGATGATGAAGTATAAATACCGTATTCATTTAATGGTTATATTCGGGAATGTAGGAGTGTTTTCTAGAATATGTAGAAGTTGTTAGAGGGAATATTTTACTTATATATTGTACTGTAGCTCACGGGTTACATATGAAAAATATAGAAACAGTAAAGTACTTTTGGGAATTTATCTATTTTCTTTCTTTTCTTCGTCGTTCTCATTCTTCAGTAAAGAGCTCAGACTCTTCTTGATTCTTCAAATCATATTATCAAATATATACAATACAATCTCAACAGGACTTGAACATGACTGGAAAATTTGCTTGAGCTTGCAGCACGCCGAAGGAAAACCCTTCAAATACGCCAGTAGGCATCGGACATGTTTGTAAATATGATTGTGATTATTTTTTTAAAATGTTTGTTATTTTAGAAACATATTAAAATAATAATTTTTTATTTTATTAAAATTATTTTTAATATTAGTATATAAAAATAATTTAAAAATACTATATTTTTTTAATTTACAATAAAAATAAAAAAAATCATTTTTTTTTAAATGCAGTAACAATCAATTCTTGTGATTCTATTCCAAGCTAAGCCCACGAGGATTCATTTTCACAAATTAATAAAAGAAAACAAAAGGCTGGTTACTTCTCAGTTTTTGTCCAATTTATAGGACTGTTTGAGAGTATAATTACGGTTGTTTATATATATACAGGCTAACACACAAATCTTTCAATAGCAGCGCGGAGGACTCGCCTGTTTAGGCTAGAAAAAATGAGACCTGTCTGATTGCGATAGATTATATTTTTCAGAGTAATTTTAATTTAAAATATATTAAAATAATATATTTTTTATAAAGCACATCAAGTCAAATAAAACAACATAAAAATTAATTTCAAACTTTTTTAAAAATAAAGAATTTTAAATATACTATTAAACAACAATAATTGACATGACAATGTTACAATTTTTGAAAAAAAATGATTTTTTTTTGTTTTTATTTTTATATTAAATTAATTTTTTAATATTTTCAAATCATTTTTATATATATTGGTATCAAAAAATAAAAAATATCACTATGATATATTTTCGAATAAAAAATAATTTAAAAAACATCCTCTGAGAAAACATAGACCTATCACGAAGTCAAACACAGGAAGGCAAAACCGAGAAATCATTCCCAAGTATGAGGAAGATAAAGTATAACCAACCTGATTCCATAAAATCTCTCAACTAATTAAAACAGTCTGATTATTGATTTACCACTACATAGCAGGAAAGGATAACTTATTAGCATACAAGGAATCGAGGATTAAAGAAAGTACACCTGCAACGCACATTTTAACAAACCCTGCATACTGCACGTTAACTGCTAAATTCTCGTTCGTCAATTTTCCTCTCGCTGCTCAATTCAGCACCCTCTGCTTTCTGGGGATCTCCAGTCTTGGTTTCATTATGAGGTCCCAATCGAGCAGGCCCCTCCCTTGTAGGATCTTCTATCTTGGTTTCATTATGAGGTCCAACTTGAGCAGCCCCTGTTGGAGGATCTGCTATCCTGGTTTCGTTATGAGGTTCAACCTGAGCAGCCCCTGTTGGAGGATCTGCTATCCTGGTTTCGTCATGAGGTTCAACTTCAGCAGGCAAAATATTGGCCCCGGTGTTGTCGGAACTTTGAGGCAGTTGCTCACTGGATTTTATACCAGCTTCCAACTCATTGTATCGGAGAATGACTTGTTGGAGTTCATCATGGAGATTCAGGGCCTCAAAAAGCATCGCCTCATCATCAGTGGTGCTTTCTATGATCCTCTGAATGACAGACTGTGACTGCTTGCACTTGTCCAACAAGCTTACTGTAAGATCTTCCTGCAGCCACACAGGAACTATTAATAAATCCAGCCATAATTTCATCGTGTGTTTATTTTTTCTCTATCTTGCTCGTGGTAAATGTAGTCGCACAGCTATGGGTTTCACAATGGGGCGGAGGATCATAGAAAGGGATACTTTAAGCTCCAAGACCTTTCAAACTCGTAATAACAATTTTTTGTTTGTCGCTACCACGACAGTTTGTATCAACATCATTTTGTTGAATGTAACTAGGAAAAAACTGAGATGAAAATTATTTATTCTAAAATAGACTTAAAGCAGGAATCTTCTGAAAAAGAAAATTAAAAAATGCATGTAAACAGGTGAAGTCTAGCTGTTTGATGAGAGTGGTAATTTCTAATAGTGGTAATTTCTAATGGAATAACACCCAAAAATAAAAGAGGAATTACCTTGATGGGTTTTGGCTCAGTTTCAGCATTCAAAATACTAGAAAGAAGTTCCAGACTGTTCCGAGTTGTTACAAGCGTTTCATTCTTTTCCTCAATTGATAGTCCCCCAAAGTCATATGAAATAGTACTACGATCTGCACCATGCAATCCTGTGTCAGGAATAGGATAGCTTCCAAGAGGTGACAATGGTTCCTGGTGAACATATGACTCCAACGAATACTGTGCGGGGAACGAACTCCCATCTTCAACTGGTGGCGGCGGCAGGCTTCTTTCTTTCAAGCTCTGTCAGGGACAGAAAATGATATTAGATGAAAAGAAAAGCAAATAACAGAGTTTTTTTCTGATTTCAAGAACCGGAGTTACACAAAATAACAGAGGAAAGAGAGGAGAGGGGAGGGGGTGGCACATCCATTTATAGTGCCAATCAACAACATTAGGAATAAATGGGCATAATGCAAGTCCATAAAAATTTGAAACATGACTCAAGTTAGTGAGACACAATTATATTCTAACATGATCCCATCCAATAATCCTTCTCCATCAAGGATAAAAGGTGCACCAGTTTATCGCATAAGGATCGCAGATCCCAAAGGTGCTCCCTTTATGGTCACCTTTTAAAGGAAAATGTAAGTAATGCTGTTAGGTGCTGAATTTGTAACTTTGCCTCACACTGGAATTTGAAAGCTGTAGCTATGAGGAAAGACATGGATGAAAAGGTGTAAGCAGCCCTACATTCCTAAAACTGTACCTTATTAGGCTTCTGAATTTGCAGCCTATTGCAAAACCCAAGAAGCTGTCGAATAATGATAAATCTGCAGTTCTATACAATAACCCATTCACAACATCCATGGATATAGCTAAAATATAACTTTTTCTTTTTGCCAGACCAACTAGCTTATCAACTATGAGGAATGGCATCAAATATGCAGAGACTAAAACCAATCCAAGGCTGCAAGACATACGTATCATAGCTGTTTGTGCGAAATAATAACAGTGATCCTTGATTAAACATGTCGATTTATTACCTAATCATACACAAACAATTAGTGTAGGTCCATAGCAATAACAACATCTGTTTACCGAAAGAAAGCTTACCATATAGGTCTGGTGAAAGACAGGCAGATACTCCAGATCCTCAGACTCACCCCAAGCCCTGATCAACTGCAGAGCTCGATCACGATTCCCCTGATCCGTCTGCGGATTCTCAATCATCCTAACCATCTCATCCAACACCTTCTCAGACGCCACCTCGGAGAACACCTTCTCACAATTCGAAGTACAGGTCTCCAACAAATCAAGACTCAACCTTTGGCTCACCACATTCCTACCCGAAATCTTCCTCTTTATAGCCTTAACAATCTCCGTACCACTAAACTCTTGGCTATTGATCATCGAACATACCCTCAAATTCAAACCCCAGTTGGGCTCCTCCATTGTCTCTAACGTAGCTTCATCAACCATCTTCGATTCCGGTGTTGGGGTTTGCAGTATTTCTTTCACCTTATCACTTACAAGTCGACTCATCTGAGCCCCACCAGTCTTCAACCGTTCACCCCATTCAGTTAATTTCAGCTTGTCCATCTCTTCTTTATGCTCAAAACCCAAACGTCAACAGCTAAAACATACAACCCTGATTCAATTTATAAGAAACAAAAAATCGGTCAAGCCTTTTCTTGTCACGATGACAGCATGGGATTAAACACAGAATTAAGAGGAAAACAATCGGCCAACCTGAGGTCAGATGCTATCGTAAAACCCTAGTTGTAGGTGGAACGAAAACGTGAAATCTCTAGATGAAAGATTCCTCCAGTTTCGAGAGGCAAACAGAGAAAAGAAAATCTCTAGATGAATTGGCTTGTTACAATTTTCTGCTGTTCTTTCGCCGGTGGAGATGAGAGGCCAGTCAAGATATACGTGGCCTAGAAAATGACACGTCTTTTTTTCTAACAAGCCGCCCCCACACAGACGATACATCGTTCGAGGGGAATGACGCGTTAATGGCATGGCTTGAGAAGAGAACAGGCAAAGAAAGGCGACAAGATAACGACGTGTCGTTTTAAGGGAAAGTCGGTATTGCAAAAATAACGAGTGCTGTGGGCTTTTCTGAGCCACGCATACTGAGTGGGTGGGCTTGCACAGACTGGTGTCTAACCCGTAATCACTCGAACCGAATCAACCCGAGTAAGAAGAAAATTAAAAAATCTAATCACCATATCAAGTCCAAAACTTGATCGATTGTAGAATTTTTTATTCGCTTGCTCAACTCAAGTTAAATTTAAAAGATGTTTGATATAATTTTTGTTTATGTTTGTAGATATTTTTTAAAATATTTTAATATTTTTAAAATATTATATCGATATGATGTTCAATACTCTCTAATAATTTAAATATATTGAAGTAAAAAATTAATATAAAAAATATTATAAAATTCACCAGCTACGGCAATCCAAACACCCTTTTAAGTGAAATTGCCATTCTCAAGAGGGAGAAAATGGTGAATTATCTGCGAGGGATTTAAGAAAAAATTGGGCAACCCAAGATACAGGAGAGGGGAAACATTAACCTTAACGAAACAAAATTGGTAACTGTCTGCGAAGGAAATGGTTTCTGTATCGACTTGGTTCCGTTACATAGCCAACAAACTCGACTACTCTGTTTCTCTCAGCTACAAGGTTCCCTCTCTGTCCCCGCCTATTTATTTTCTAGCCTTTTCTGATGATTTCATTTCCAGCTCTCACATAAGATTGGTGCAATTACGAGTGTTTGTGAGTATTCTCATTTCTGATTTGTTTTGATGATTTTCTGCCTTGTATTTGGTTTCTGGGTTTTGGTGGCTCCCTTGCTCGTGTAAACGCTTAAACTTTGTTATAGAGATTTTTTTTTGCTTGATGGGTTTTTTGTCTTGTTGATCTTGACAAGGGGTTTACTGGTGATGGAATGTTTCAATGCCATTTTTCTTTTATTTTTGTTATGATTTGCACTTCTTCGGATGCTAAGCTTTGTTTCTTGGCTATCATTTCATTCAGATTTACGTGCTCTATGTCTTTTACTTAGAAGAAATATTTGTTCTGGGCTTGTTTATTTGGTGTCTTTGGGTATGTTTGTGGGGACAATGCTTTGCTTGGGAAGCTTAATTATGATGTTGTGTTGCAGTGACGAGAATTGTGCTTGATTTTTGTTCTTAAATGAATTTGTATTTAGTTTTACCAGGTTCCTCGGAGTTGTTGCCACATGCTCTATTCATTGTATTTTCCGTTTCTTCTATTGTTTTGATTTGTTTTGTTTTTTGACTTGTCAAACTCATCAGATGATATCCACGCACACTTCTTCATTACTTTGCTGCTGTTTCTACACCCATATTTGTGGTTAAAGTAAGGATCATTGAACTATTTTTATATTGATTGTCCTGACATACCCTTCAACTTGTTGCAGAGCTATAAGGGTGGCCTAATCAATGATAAAGAAGTCATTGATTCAGTTTGGAAAAATCTATTTCAGGGAAAGTTGACATTCTTACACTGGAATAAAGGTCAGGAAATGGCCCCAACAATTGGAGACCAAGGGGGGACCCTTCTTGTTCGCAAATTACCTGCTGCTGATCCAATGTAAGAATACTTAACACATATTTGGGTGTGGGTCTGTGGTTTCTTATTTCTTAACCATCACAGAGAAGCATAATATTTGATAAATATTGTACCAGGCAATAGTAAAGTGACATGCTGCATGTGCGTGATTCATCTAGGCGATTTTAACATGTCACTTGCCATGAAGGATTTTGGGGTATTTGTTGATTTCTGGTTGTAGGGCCCGCTTTTTAGATGCCTGCTTGCTAGAAAACTAAACACTACAGTTGAGAGTAAAACTTATAGTGCATAGAGGGCTACATGGTTTTTGAGATGCATGACACCCTGCCTGGTGATAACAAATCCTTGATACCATCTGTATAGCGTTTTAATTGGCATGCTGTTAGTGGCTGTGTTGCTAGCTTAATCATCTGAACTGAGCTTCTTTAAGAGGTTTTTTGTGTGATCTAACTTTAAGGCTCATTCTTTTGGGATTTATGGAATCAAATTCCATTTGATGGCAAAGTATTTGGCTGCCAATTTTGTACACTTGTGGATTCAAGTCTTAAGAGTTCACTAAATGCAAAACTTCTAATGCTAGTGTTTAGGACCATATACGTAGATGTTTAGGTGCACTTGTGGGATAAGCATCCCACCTTTATTAGAAAGTGATCAAGTGAGGAAGGAAGATATATTCATGCAAAGACACACGATCCTTCAGCTTAAAACATTTGGTCAACAAGCTCACATTGTGATATCAACCTTCTGTCCTTAATGGTTCCTCAATTTATTCAGTGTAGAACTTTCCAACAAGAAAGCTTGAGCTATTTGGTAGAGAAGCCTAAGCGCCATATGAGCTACACCAAGCTTTATATATACAACAACAAAAAAGAGGAATCATAAAAGCCTCTTATGCTTAGGTCTAAACGAACTCCATGAACAATCTAGTTGACAACTATCATGAACGAACCTAGCACAAGGGATAACAGCATTACATTGAAGCAAAACAGATGTTAGTTCCAATACCATGCCATGGAATCCATTTAAACTTAAGCTGCTTGGTATAAAGCTATCTAAACCTTTATAAATGACCATCCTAGGGTTATCAGCAACAGAAATCTGTGTTAATGGCTGATGACTTTGATATGACTGTTCAACTCTTCCAATCTTTGGATGCTCACTGATAAATACATAGATCTGCTTCCTCTTATCTAGTTACATTACAGGCTAATTTTTCACAAGCTACTGTGATGGTAGAATTTTTTATCTCTTCAATCCACACTGTTTTTTTCTACCCAATGCTTCATTACTATCAATTTTATTTTGGCTAATGGTGGGTTTGTCTGGACCATTTTAGGCAACTCTTCCTTAGCTAATACTGGATAGGTCTCCTTTACCTTTCAATGAGTGTGCTTGTTTTGGTGTTACAACAGAATATTTCTGTTATTTCCTATCATTTAGATTAGATTTTATTGTCCTTTTGTAGAAATGTGGCATGGTCAATAGCCTAAGATAAGCAAGCATATATATGTATACCCCTAGGAGAGAAAAGGATAGAAATTGTAAGAAGTATTTGTTTATCTTATTGACGTTCAGCCAAAATTATTTTTATTTTCTACAAATGGGGAACAAATATTTTTTTATTTAAGAACTGTGACCGTGTGAGTATTGTTTCATATCATTCAGGTTCCACCAGCGCCATGCTCATTTACTGCAAATGAGGATCATTTTATATTTTTCATTTGTTATTGGCAATCTTGATACACCGTTTATCTTATATATAAAAAAATATTTTGCCCTAAATAACATGGTGAGTAATAAGTCATAGTTTTTGACAGGCGTGTTTTTGTCGGAGATGTAGTGCTTTTGAAGGATCCTGAGAAGTCAGATAACTTTCTTGTCAGAAGATTAGCTGCTATTGAAGGGTATGAAATGGCGTCTACTGATGAAAAAGATGAGCCATTTGTTCTCGACAAGGATGAATGTTGGGTATTGGCTGACAATGAGAAGTTGAAAGCCAAGGTAAGGTACATGCTACTTGAACATCATATAAATAGGATCTACATTGGCTTATGGATTGTTAGATCTGTTCGTAATAGTATCCACATAGGTTGATGGATTGTTTGATCTATTCTCTTATCACATCTTTTTACCAAAGTTCACTAATACTGAAATTTGCATATATATATATATATATATATATATATATATATATATATATATATATATATTCCCATGCCTAAACCACCGGGATAAGATTTTTTCAAGTCATCTTTTGATGACTATTAAGATCATCACACGAGGCTTTTAGCTTGACCAAACTTGGTAGTTGGTATTGGTCTCATTGCTGACCAAGGAAACATTTAGACATGTGGTTCTGCTTGTGATGGGATTAGATATTGATTTCACAATAACTTGAGGCTTCAGGAAACCTAGTCTTGTTGTCATAAAGGATGCATTGCACTGTAGATATCTAAATTAACCTGATTTCCATGTCATCATTGGAACACTATATGCCATAATTGGGACACTATATTACCACATGAGATCAATAATATTTGGGCAGTTCCCTCTTGTTGCATTTCATTCCATTTAAGACTGGGCTCTATTGGTCCTAATTAGAATGTTGGGCAGTTTCCTATTTAGCCATTTATCATTAAGAGCGCTTTCTTATATTTTGTTAGTATTTCTTTTTAAATGTATCAAATTGTAGGATATTATATCTACTTTACCTTCTTTCATATTCAAAGTCATATTCTTCTTTGATGCTCTATTTCCCCGTCTATTTTTTCTCTAGTTGTGACTTGTGGCCTGGAGATTGTATTTGATTCATTTATGGCCTGAGATTGTTCTTTCCCTCTTTCATCATTTTTCTTTGAGGGGGTCACAGGAAGCCAACGACAGTCGAAACTTTGGTCCAATTTCCATGACAAGCATAGTTGGTCGGGTCATATACTGTCTGCAAACAGCTGTAGACCATGGTCCTGTACAGAACAGGTGAGCAGCTGGATGCAAGTTTATTGAAACCTTCCTTTTTCTTTTTTTCCTTATGTAAATCTTTGATGGTATCTGATTTTTTTCGCTGCCTTGATGCCAGTCATTTCAGCACGAGAAAGGACACTCCAGTGCTGGAGGTGGAATTGGATGTTGAAGAGATGGCAAAACATCACAAAGCATAAACAGTGCCCACCAACATTCTGAATCATTTGGTTTGTACATGCATCAGTTATTCTTTTCTGCTATCCACCGCCGATGTTTTTTCAGTTCTATCTGCTACGGGAGGGAAATGTGTTTACTGTTATTGTTGGCCAGGTGTGGCAATAGGACAATCGGGTCTTCCTTTGCAACCAGAAAGCAGGATGCCGGCTTTTTTCAATTTGGAGTTTCAACTTTATTTGGTATTTTGCAGTGACAGTATTGTAATTTGAAAATCAGACCAGGGAAAGAAACTGGAACCTTACGCTGTTGCCTTTCAGGCTGCTTTTGTTGGGGTTCTTGTCTTGCCTTTCAGGCTGCTTGTGGTGGGACTCCTGTCTTGCATTCATTGCCACATATGACGTTCTCAGATCTGGTTCTGGGACTTTAACAATTGGATAGTTTTTCTTACATGAAATAAATTTTTTGCTGTTTATGGATATGTCGGCTTCCAGTCTCAAATAATTTTTTTGCTGTTTATGGATATGTCGGCTTCCAGTCTCATTGTTTTTTACTATCATCACAGTTTATATTGTAGAGATCAGTTTACCTGTCTAGTTGAGCTCGTGCCATTGCCTTGAGCTCTCCTGATGTCTGTTCGGTATGGCAGTTTTTTATTTGGTTTGGGCTGTTTTTTTTATAGCACTTTACAAACTATTTTGTCTTAATTGATGATTTTCAAGTGTTTTTGTTTTATGTTTTTGATATGTTAAAATGTAAAAAAAATATATGGATAATTACAAATAAAAACTCTTCGGATATGTTATAGTTAAAAAAATATTCTTTACATTCTAAATTTTATTGTAAGAAATGTTTAATTATTTACTTGTTTGTCATTATATTTATTTTAATTATCAAAGAGTTCATGAAACCTTAAAGTAAAAAAAAATATTTTTATATATTTTAAAATAAAAGTATTTAAAAAACAATATCTACTGTTAATCCACATTCCACACCCACCTAATAAAAATATTTCAGCAGTTGAAACCTGCAATTTACTCCCTAGGGTTCAAAACTTCTGATGGTGTCCAGTTGGATCTGGGCCTTAGGGTTGCTCTGACTCACTCCTGAACAATAGCTGAAAGATGGGCCGAGCCCTCTTAAATCGCAACTCGGCTGGAACAAAAGCCTCCATAGCAACCGACCCGTATCTGAATCAGACGCTAAACCCGACACTTTGCCGCCTTTAGTGTCATACTAATCAAGTGCCCGCACTATGTTGCTGGTGTAGTGCGGGCAAAATTTTTTTTTTTATAGCTGTTAAAATTAAAATATAATATTTTAATATATAAAATTTGGTATACTTAAAGGTATCTATATCGTCAATTATAATAATAATAATATCGAAGTCTCAACTTTTAAAATTATCATTATTATTATTGTCAAAAAATTAAACACTATTGAACAAATTTAAGAGGGAAACAAAAAAAAATATTAATAAAAAAGCACGTTGGAACAAATACCAAAACTATTATTATTATTATTAATATTAATATTATTATTGCTTTAATAACAGGAAGAAAATGAAATTAAATCAAAGGCTAAAAAAAGCTTAAAACATTAACAAAAGAGCAAATAAAAAAAATAAAAAAAATTGATGAAAAATAAAATAAAAGATAAAAAACGTTAATTTTATTTGAAAATTTAAAAAATTAAATCATCATCATCATCATCATCATTATTATTATTATTATTATTATTATTTTTTTTTTTTTTTTTTTATAATGCAAGAAAAAAAATGAAAGAGCAAAAAAATCCTAAAAACCTCAACAGAAGATCAAACAATTTTTTTTTTATCATTGTTATCACTGTTAAAACAATAAAAATTATCAAATTATCCTGAGAGAAAAAAATATAAACACATTAACAAAAGAGTAAGGAAAAAAATTATTATTATAATTATCATTATTATTATTATTATTATTATTATTATTATTATTATTATAATGGAAAATAAAACACAAATATCAATTTATCAAGGGATTAAAATCAAAAATTAAAACTATAAGGGCCAAAATGAAAATTCAATATATTATCAATTTCAATAAAAGGATTCAATTGAAGAAATCAGAACTTTTGTACTGTATTTATTGAATAATTTAAACCCAATCCTAAAATTAAAAGAAGGAGGACCGAAGTGAAACATTGACACTCAATCAATTCCAACTGGAGAACCCAATCGAACTAAATCAAAACTTATCCAACCAAAATCAGGAAAGAAAACAAAATCGAAAGTCAAGGGACCGAATTGAAAAGTATCACAAAATGGGGGACTCTCCTGCACTTTTACATGCAGGAGAGAGAGAGAAACGTGGCCGCGGCTTTAACCGGTCTACGGCGCGTCAACGGGCTTTTTTAGGGTACACGCGCCACCGCGGGAGGAAAACCACGCGGAGACGCATCGATCTATACGGTGGAATCTCGACTCCGGACACCGGAGGACACCTCACGCGCTGCCAAAAGAGGGCGTGGGGCGTGAAAAAGCCTGGCGCGTGCGACACACGCACTGGCAAAACCGACAGAAATTAAAATAAAAAGGTCAATTACCGTACTGCCCCTGAACCGAAATCAATGTTTTTGTCTTATTAGAGGCTAGAACGGTAATTAGCCATTTTAAATATATTTAAAAAAAAGTGCGGCGGACCGGACCGTACCTGTGCAATTACAGGAATGACCCTCATCCCCAGCCCTTTTTACCGCCCAACCAAGCCCTATTTTGTCTTATTACCGAGGTTAAAATCATCAAATCACTGTTCAAAATCGAAAAAAAAAAAAAACAAGCGGAAGAACTCGCGTGATACACGGCCGATAAATGGCCAATCCACAGTGAATTGTCTTTATGGCTACGGTAAAATTCTGAGCTCTTTTAGAGCATTTTATAATGACAACAAGCCAGGCCATGCCCGTACCCACAATAACCCCTAAAGAAAAAGCTTAATGCCGAGAAACACCTTTATATGGCTACAAATCTCAAACAAAACAGCAGAGAAAAATGCAAAGACGACACGGAAAAGAGAAAATAATATAGTATAATGCAAGAGCGGTACTGTTAGGCCAGCAGCTCTCAACTAGCTCGTACAATGTCACAAGCAGTCGATCTCGTCACTAAGAACCTGGCTGGTACACGGTTTATTTTGTTTCTTGTCTTTCCTTTTCTGCTTAAAGTTCATTAACCCCTGTTTGGTTTCTGTGAAAACGAAGAAAACTTGGTTTTGGCCGAAATGGGTGCTTGAAGAATCTGTTTCTCAGTTATATTTTCGTTTTCTTCATTTCGTTAGGTAGGGTTGTCGTTGGCACGCACTTTTGCATCCTTGTTTTGAAAGACGTTGCTAGTTAAGATCGCTGCTCACCATGTTTTTGATGGAATGACTTTTAGGTCTAACAAGTAAGGAGAGGGTTCTCTGTTGTTTCCTTGCTTGTTTTAACTACGGGGTTTCGTGCTTTATATATGTGTGTGTGTGTGTGTGTGTGTGTGTAGCAAAACTTACCTTTTTAAGTCGCTCTGCCTTTTCAGTTGTGTGCTTGTGTTTGGCTGATTGGCTTTCTGGTACCCCCTCCCCTTAACATGCCACTTTTTGCTTGCATTTTTTTATTAGTATTGTATAGGATCTTGAGTCTAGGTATTTGACGCCGATTGTTTTAGATTGAAATGGTCTCTTGCTTATGTTATGGTAGGCTTAATTTTTGAAAAAAAACTTTTTGTTAGCAACTTCTTAACTTTTATATGCTCCATAGTTTTCGACAAAGATATGGTTCCATAAGGTTTGTGTAACTTTCAGCATCATCAGGCACAATATTGTCATACCTTGCCAAGTTGCAAGGTCATCCACGTGCACTGCCAGATTACTGTTAGGAAACAAAAGGTTCGCTTTTCAGTATCACTGTATGAAATGTGATGAAGTTTGGCGGTGATTTTTTCTGCCTAATATGTTTCTAAGGGTCTGGTTACTTGGAGTGTTCTTTATATGGAATACTTCATGTGAGACCACAATTAATGTATCCCAATTTTGCATATGATGAAAACCACAATCATGATGGCAGGCTGGAGTTTGAAATTTTTATGGTGTTGATGAGGTTAACTGTGACGAGATCTGGGTAGTTGGTTGGTGGTGAGTGGTGACTCATGGCTGCTTGTGGCTGTATTAGAGTTATAATCAAAGTACTGCTTGTTTGATGAGAAGTTAGTTATGTCCAGATGCTCTGGATGGGAATAAACACGATTAGCACTCCAAACCTTTTGAATCGTTGCTCAAAATTGTATAACAATAATAATATAAGAATGCCTGGGCTGCCCTTTTTCTTTTGGTATAAGTAAAATTTTTGAATACCCCCTTGTTCTTTCATTTGCAAGGAGATGGATGAGAAGACACTTTAATGTCTGCTGTGCTGGTTTCATTCCAGCTCCTTGTTTGATTTTTGAGAGGAAAGATGTTGGGCTGGTGGTGCATTAGTGTGAATCTTTGCGGGGAGATGGGCTGCTTATTGTTACAGTTCATGAGAAACCATCACGGGCCGATGACTGTCATGTTCTTATTTGGTTTTCATAGAAATACCCCTGCATTTGAAAGTAGTCTTTCATAATCATAAATGCGTTATTTTTCAAGATGCTAAGAAAGGCAAAAATTCCATAATGCATGGAACCAGTTATTATGTTTGTTGATCTTCTCATAGCATCAATATCATGATTAAAATCAAGGCCTTGTTTGTTTCAAGGAAACTGAATTCCAGGAATTCAGTTTCCTCATTTTCCAATGTTTGGCAACCATCCGAAAAAGTTAGTCAAAGTAAAGTTAATTCCTTAACTTTTCGGTCAACAAGGCACCCGCAGGAAAGTGTTTTCCTTTCCTTATCAAAAGGAAAACACTTTCCTTTAATGATAAAACACATCTTCTCCTCTCTGTGTCCTCTCGTCTCTCGCCTCTAACCTCTCGCCTCCCTCAGTCCCTGACCTTCTGCTGCTCTGCACTTACAAAACCCTCTCGCCTCTCGCCTCTCGCCTCCCTCAGTCCCTTTGCTGCTCTGCAATTACAAAACGTCAAAACCCTCTCGCCTCCCTCGGTCCCTCAGTCCCTCTGCTGGCCTGCAATTACAAAACGTCAAAACCCTCTCACCTCTCGCGTCTCGCCTCCCTCAGTCCCCCAGTCCCTCTGCTGTTCTGCAATTACAAAACCCTCTCGCCTCCCTCTGCATCGTTAATCTTCATCCCTCTCGCAAAAGGTAATTAAATTGAACCTTTGTTTTATTAATTGTAATTAATTAATATTGTGGCATCTGCTTTGTAATAGCTGATTTCGTCTCCTTTTGTTTTCAGAAAATGATTCATTTAATGAAAACATGAATACACAATCCTTACAACATGTAATAGTCATAAAATATTCCATTTAAGAATCCCACAGTTGAAATTTTCTTATTTGAATCAAAGTTGTATAAAGTGGATTATGTTCATTGCTTTAGATTATGTTCATTGTTGATTGTTCTACTGACTGTTCATTTTTCACCTAATCGATATTATCTCTTGCACTAAGACTATGATTATTGATTAACTGACAGTATTAATTATACTGTGAGTTGCTGGTATTTGATATTATATGTAATTATGTATCACTGGACAATACTCTGATATTTTAGATGTTGATTTTTTAGATGTAATTATACTGTGAGTTGCTGTGTTTTAGATGTAATTTTATACTGTGTATTCTCAACATTATTATACTGTGAGCTGCTGTGTTTTAGACCTAATAATATTATACTGTGAGCTGCTGTGTTTTAGACCTAATAATATTATACTGTGTTTAAGATGTAATTTTTTAGATGTTGATTTTTTAGATGAAAAATGTTTTAGATGTTGATGTTGCTGCCTTGCTGCCACTGGGAATGACAGGGGAATGAAGGGAATTATAGTGGAATGAGAGGAACCGGAATGAGAGTGGAATGAGAGGGAAATGAGGGAATTTGTGAGAAACCAAATAATGATGTCCTAATTAAGTTATGGGAGAAACCGAATGATGATATCCTAAATTGTTAGAGATTTGCAATGCATGGGGTTTTTTATAAAGCAAATGTATAGGCTGAACTAGTGCTTAAACTCAACAATCTCCATGTTTATAACTAACAAATCAAAATAGAATAGAATTGAACCTAGCCATGAACTCGATCGTGTGTTGTGTTGCCGCATATGAGGTGATTTTCGAAACTTATGTTTATTTAATTATTCGATAATGACATTATTTTGAAGAATTAAAATGATTGATCTTATTGATCATTGTGAACTTATGAATTGTATATTGTCAGCTTCTTTGAACATAATTTATTGTATTGATTGTGTAAGTATTTTATATGCTTTTCTTAATATTTATTTCCCTATATTTTTAGGTTTTGTTATCAGAAAACTACACTTTCATGTTATGGATAGTAAAATAATTAATGCAGTATGCATGGGAGCAGCTGTAACTGTGATAGCTACAGGGGTAACTATTATTGAAGAAGAAAGAAATAGAATTTATATACCAAGAGAACCACGTATAAATGCAATTGCTGAACGAGAATTCTATATTGATAGCATTTTGAATCGAGGTGATCGACATTGTGTTGAACAAATTCGTATGAAACCTATTGTATTATATAGATTGTGTGATGTTCTCATAAGTCGTAACCTATTACGATCAACTCAAAATGTGTCTATTAGGGAGCAAGTAATTGTGTTCTTACAAATTGTAGGCCAAAACCAAAGATTTCGGGTTATTAGTGGTATATATTATAGGTCTGTTGAAACTATCCATCGTTACTTTAGAATTGTTTTAAAAGCAATTCTAAAGTTATACAAATACCTTATTAAAGATCCAGAGGATACAGTTCCAGCAGAGATAATGAATAATAGAAGATTCTATCCTTATTTTAAGGTATGAAAACAATACCAATATTTTTATGAATTAATTAATTACATTAAGAAGAAAAGGTTATAAATTATTTTTTCATGTTTATATAGGATTGTGTGGGAGCAATTGATGGTACCCATGTTCCTGCAAATGTTTCTGTTGCGATTCAAGGAAAGTTTCGAGGACGAAAAGAAGGAACAACACAAAATGTTTTAGCAGCTATAACTTTTGATTTGAAGTTTATATATGTTTTAGCTGGCTGGGAAGGAAGTGCCCATGATTCACGGGTTTTAGGTGATGCATTATCAAGATCTAATGGTTTTAAAATTCCAAAAGATATATAATAAAGCATGTATTATATGCATAAACATATAAAATATCTTATTACATAAAGATAGTAATAGGTTTGTTTTTTAATTTGTAGGGAAATATTATCTTGGTGATGTTGTGCTTGCATGTTGTATTATTCATAATCATATAATGGGGGTTGATCCTTATGACTTTCTTATGGAAGAAATATGTCCGGATAATGAACCAATTAGATGAACAATCAACTTAAGTCAACGGGAGGAAAGGGAAGAGAATAGGGAGTGGATAACAAAAAGAGAAATGATTGTCTTAACCATGTGGAATGATTATAACACTCAAAGAAACTAGTAATTGAGTGTTAATTATATGTTTGTTTTTATTATGTCTTGCTTGAGTTTTTATATGAAATTTATTAAATTGAAATATTGTATGATTTTATTTTGTATAAATTTGTAATTTTTTTTTTTGTAGAAATGAGTTTCACACAGAATGAAAAATGCAAGGGCAAGCACTTCACATGGTCTAAGCCTATGTCTCACATGTTGCTTGAGATATTAGCTAAGGAGGCACTTAAAGGAAGCAAACCTTCTTCCACCTTTAAAGTAGAATCTTTTGTTAAGGTGGCTACAGAAATCAGTCAAAAGTTCAATGTGCAATGCAAGCCTAAACATGTGGAAAATCATCTCAAGACTGTGAAAAAGGAATGGGGAATAATAACCAAGCTTAAAAATAAAAGTGGTTTTGGCTGGGATGATTGTTTGAAGATGATTACAGTTTCGAAAGATGTATATGATGAAGAAGTAAAGGTATGATAAATATTATACTCTTTGTAATTTTTTATTTACTTTTGTTTCTAAAATGTTATACAATGAACTAAAAAAATTGCATATTCTATACTTTATGAACATGCACATCCCAATCATGACAAGTATCTCAACAAAAAACTTGATATGTATGAGATAATGACAATTGTTGTTGGAAAAGACATGGCAACCGGAAATTATGCCAAATCATATGCTGATGTCAACTTGGAAGAGAACACTGAAGAGCAATCAATTTCAATTGAAAATGAAGGGGAATATGAAGAAACTTCAAAGGGAAAAGAGACATCTTCCTCTAGTACACAAAAGAGGCAACATAGAAAGAGAAACCGCATGTATAAAGATGATGGTGTTGAAAAGTTGTCTAAACAGATTGGAGATGTAGCATTTGCAATTCAAAGTCTCATCAAAAATCAACTTGATGTTAATGCGTTGTATGCGGAAGTGATGAAAGTTGAAGGCTTTGATGAGATAACTCTTGGGGATGCATTTGATCATTTGGTCCAAAATGAAATGTTGGCAAAAGCATTTATGGCAAAAAATGCTAATTTGAGGAAAATTTGGGTTCAAAACTTTGTGACCCAACACTACTACAGGCCTACTTGCTAAGATGGTTTGAATATGTTCAAAATTTGGGTTCAGACTATGTTTGTTATTTGACAAGTATGTTTACTTGTTTAATTCGGTCTAACATATTTATGTTTGTAATTTGAACTAATATGTATGTATATGACATTATACTTTTTAGATTTCATTTTTTTATTTTAAGTGATTAAATATTTTATATTAAATATTTTATATATATTAGATAAACTTGAAAAAAAAATTAATTTATTAATAAATTATTTTCCAGTTTATTTTCCATAACACAAACAAACACTAGAAAGTGTTTTCCAGTTCATTTTCCATAACACTGTCAAACATCGGAATTCACTTTCCTCGGAAATCACTTTCCAAAAGGAAATCACTTTCCTGCAAACAAACGGAGCCCAAGATTCTCATCACATGTATAATTTCCTAAACTAAATAGCTAAATTTTCTTGTTTGTATGGATCTGTGTCATTTGCAGGTTATGGATCATCAGAAGGCAAATGTCTCCTCTGCTCAGGAATTTCTGGTAGAGTAGTTGCTGTATCTCCTTGTTCTCCACATGGTGTCTGCTATAATCATTCACAGGCCCAGTTTGGAAAGATGAAATGTTCTTTCAGGGTTTCATCCACTGTGTGCAGAAGCTCTGGTGGTCACAGGAGAAACCCAGACTTTTCTAGGCCAAACAAACAGGTTTCATGAAACAGGAACAAGCAAAAGAACGGGTCACTACTCTCCTTCTCCGGCACCCCAAAGTTCCAAGCCACTGCTACCACCGGGCTGATAGAGGAGGAGATTGTTGAGCTATTTAGGAAGGTACAGACTCAACTGCGTGAAAGAGCTGCAGCCAAAGAAGACATAAAGGTTGAAGCTTCCCAAGGAAAAGGTAGAGAGAACGAAACTGTGGATTCCTTCATCAGTTTGAGATACTCCCAGACACCACCGAGGAGCTTGAATTAGACCCAGAAATAGAGCCAGAGGAGGAGCTCGAGTTGGATTCAGAGCAAGAGCCAGAGTCTTCTTTCCCTGCTGGGGACGTGTTTGATGAGCTTTCTGAACGTGAGTCTTCAAATATTGAAAATGTTGATGAGGGTGGTGAAAAACACCAGCTAACACGAAGATTTGAGTTCATTAAAGCTACCCGAGCTGAGGGTGCTTGCAAGGTCTCGGGGGATGAAAGGGTTTTCTAGGATGAAAAAAGGAGAGCTGGTGGGATTGCTGAGTGGTAGTTCAGTGTGATTAGTGATACGGGAGAGAAAAAAGACAGCAAGAACACAAATTTAGATAAATTCCCTTTTGTTTTCATATAATTTTGTTTCCTTGTCCTCTGTTTATGACTTCATGCAATATAATATTTAGCTCTTCAAATTCTCTATGATGCGTTCAACTGTCAGGTGAGATTTGCTCGGAAACCTGCTTCCTCTTACTGATGAAAGAAAATCTGCTTTGTGAAATACCTATCGCTATTATGTATACAAACATTCTCTCGTTCAAGACTTTGAGGGATGGAGCCAGGAAAACGGAAGAAGCACGGTAATAACTCTTGCTGTGGCCGCTGCCGCAGATCGTGAAAACGCAGCAGATGTGGTTAACGTGGATAAATTTTGAGCCTATTTGATAGTTTAGTTAAAACTGTTTTTGAAAGTATTTTTTATTTAAAAATGTATTAAAATGATATGTATTTTTTATTTACAGTTCACCTAAAGAGGGCGTGAGGCGGAAAACCGTCTGGCGCATGCGCCTTACGCCCTGACAAGTACCGATTAAAAAATTGAAAAAATAGGACCAATTACCGTTTCATCCCTGCACCCAATTCATGGTTTTTGTCTTATTAGGGGCTATAACCGTATTTAGCCATTTCAGAAAATATTAAAAAAAGAAAAAGTTGCGGCGGACCGGACCGGACCGGTCCGGTCCGGCTGCGCGCAATTACGTCGGTGCCCCTCAGCCGGATGCCTTTTTTTGTCTTATTACCGAGGACGAAAGCGTCAATACACTGTTCACAACCGATTAAAATAAAAAAAAAAAAGAAAAAACCCAAATTAGCCCCGGTTGACCGTCTCTTTTTGCCGCGCGGATGAAAGCTAAAATCGCCTCCACATTGTCGCAATCCACAGTGTAATGTGAGAGGGTGCACAGTGCAATATCCCACACGGTTTATTTGTTTTGTAACGTGTCTAAATTATTCGAGTTAAAATATGAAAGAAAGAAAAACTTTAAAATAAATGAAAATTCCTAAATTAAAATACGCACACTCCTTATTTATTTATTTATTGTTGATAAGGTATATTACCTACTTTGCTAAAAAACAAATCGGGGTCTTACCCCAGTTACCTCACTATTTATATAAATAATGATGCAGCTCCCTTTTTTTGTAAAATAAAATTCTATCCTCCATTTATTTATTTATCCTTTAATATTATTTAACTCTGAATAATTTCTTATAATTTATTTCATAGATACCTAGTTTTTCAAGCACCTATATCAATTGAATCATTTTTTAAAATTTTATCATCGATATTTTATTGATTATAAATTTATTTTCATAATTAATTATATCACTGTCTCAATATTAAAATAAATAAATATTAACTTTTATTTTTTAATTAAGAAAAATTCTAATTATTTAAGTTTTTTTATTCTATTAAATTGATCGAGAAATATTAAAACAACACACTTAATTTTAAACTCAAGTTTAAATAAAAAAGTTGAGAAATTTTTAAATTGTCTCGCTGTTAATAAAACCAAATAATTACATTTTTTTTCTCACGTTTTTTTTTTTATTTTATTCTAACCTCGGCCAGTAAATTAGTATTCAACTTGAGTGTTTTTAGAGGTTCCAAGTTAAACCGGTGTTAACTGCTAATCAATCATGACCCCAATCCTTCATTGCTAAGTTTCCCCCTCTTTACAATATATGCTGCCTTAGCTTCATAATCACGCTCTTGGATAAACTCTCTTCAATTTTGTTTCCTTTCTCTTCTCCAAAATCATGGGCCAAAGTCTTGATTCAATGACTCAAAAGCAATCCAAAGACGAACTTCTGCATCAGATGGCCATTGCCGGAAATGTCGATGCCGTTAAAGCTCTTTTTAGTGAAGGGGCTAGCCTCGAGGTAAATTAAATTTACTAACCATACACTTCTTACTACTTAATGTAACGCTGACCCTTTTCTACCTTTTCCATATCATGCTGATTCTGATGCTAAAGCTGCAAACTTGTTATGCTGTTGAAACTTTACCTTCACTTGCTAAAATTTATACTAAAAAAATACTATTTTTTGGATGAATTATGCCCAAGGTTCTTGTGGGTATGCTTCTGGTTTTGTCTAGATAGTGAAAGTTGTTATCTTAGTTTGACGTTTGGGTGCAGTGGATTGTGTCACGAACAAAAATAGAAGAATCAAGAGAAACGAAAGGGAAAGCTGGAACAATTAGAATTCAAATACATTGTAAACAAAACGCAGTCGTTTTGTAGTGTTCTAGTTAATTCTAGTAACTAAGCTAGTACCCAGCTGGCAAATGTAGAATTGCCTTTAAATACCCTGCGGTTTGTTGCAGAGGATAACTAAGAAATATAACAAGAATTCCAAAATCTCTCCCCTGCTCCTTTCTTTGGCTCACGCAGAAGGCGTGTTCAACTTCTTCTTCTCCCTCTTACTCTCCTTCTTCCCCAAATATCTCTCTGTTTCTCAACCCCGTTCCTCCCTTGTTTCCCCAAGAATTTCTAACACGTTACAAGTGGTATCAGAGCCTGTCGTCTTCGGATTCAACAATATGGCACCAGAAACTGGATCCCAAGACGTAAGAAGGATAGACGATTCTCTGGAAGCTCTAAATCAGAGGATCGATGGAATTGAAGTTAAATTACAGGCACGATCTGATGATCTAGCACAGCTTAAGGTCATGATGAAGGAGATACTAACTCAGCAAACCACTATTCTACAAACCTTGCAAAGCCTGTCTAGGAAAGCAAGTCCATCTCAGAACACTCGCACTACCCAACTCCTTACTCCTGCCAACAACTCAGAAGGGATGGGTGAAGGATCCCACTCTACTTACAAGTCATGCCAACCCCGGAGGGACTTCCCTACCTTTGAGGGGGAAGAAGTGCACAAAGGGTTGTACAAATACAACCAATACTTTGACCTAGAAGAGGTTCCAACTTATGAGAGACCTGCATTGAGTAAAGGTTATCTACTTCCTGAAGCTCCAGCACGCCTTCCATCGTTTCACACTTGTGTTGGAGCTAATGAGGAAAAGTTGATTCCAAAATGGTATAAAGAACACGGAATTGAATTGATTCTGGGGACTCGAGTTAAGTCTGTTGATGTGAGACGCAAGACACTACTAACTGCAGTTGGCGAGACTATAAGCTATAAGATTCTCATCATTGCAACAGGTGCTCGGGCATTGAAGCTTGAAGAATTTGGAGAAATATATTCTGCCAATGAGAAGATTGCTTGCTATGATCCTGGAGGGAAGAAAATCAATTTTCACCTTGAGGACAAGGTGGTTTTCGAAGAGCAGGGCATTGTCACGAACAAAAATAGAAGAATCAAGAGAAACGAAAGGGAAAGCTGGAACAATTAGAATTCAAATACATTGTAAACAAAACGCAGTCGTTTTGTAGTGTTCTAGTTAATTCTAGTAACTAAGCTAGTACCCAGCTGGCAAATGTAGAATTGCCTTTAAATACCCTGCGGTTTGTTGCAGAGGATAACTAAGAAATATAACAAGAATTCCAAAATCTCTCCCCTGCTCCTTTCTTTGGCTCACGCAGAAGGCGTGTTCAACTTCTTCTTCTCCCTCTTACTCTCCTTCTTCCCCAAATATCTCTCTGTTTCTCAACCCCGTTCCTCCCTTGTTTCCCCAAGAATTTCTAACACGTTACAGATTGACAGAGAAGGAAAGACCCCTCTTATAGTGGCCTGTATGGATTCTGGACTGTATAATGTTGCCAAAGTTTTGATTGAAATGGGAGCCAATGTTGATGCTTATCGTCCAGGTAAGTTTCTGCAACCAGAAATTTTTATTGCGCTATTTCCTACTAGTCAGATATATATTGTGTGAACTATTACATGCAAAGCTATCCATCTTTTATTCACTTCACTTTTGTAATTGTCAGTCATTTTTAAAGTTGAAAGTTTTGTGCTTCGTAAATAAGAATGGTGCAAAAGTGCATTTGTTACTGGCAGGGCGTCATGCGGGTACCCCTTTACATCATGCGGTGAAAAGAGGTCAGGAGCAGACTGTTAAGTTACTTCTCTCAAGTGGAGGTATGTCTGAGTCGTAAGTAGTGGAGAGGCACAAGTTTGCCAGCACAGTGCTGTGTGTTTGATTCCAGTTTTATGGATTTTGGTTCTTTCTTCAATATTTCAGCGAATGCTTTGGTGAGAAATGATGATTGTCAAACTGCACTTGATGTTGCTAGAGTAAAGAGGAATATAAATGTTGTGCGCGCTATTGAGGTAAGCTTGAAAGGAATGCAAGTTTTAATTTATTAGCTTTCCTCCATACACACTGAAAGATGATTAAATTGCCAAACTTTTATATTCACCTTTTTTGTTTTTCTAGAGTCACATTGGCTATTTCAATGGCTGCCTGCGGGAGTTTTATGGTCCAGGATTTCTCAAAGCATTTGCTCCTCAATTTTTATCAAGAAAAATGTCCGTATAATGCCCAGTTACTTTTTTAATTCATTTGTTTTGTGTCTTTCCCTTATAATTGCTTTTCATTTGGTACAGTGCTGTTTATTTTATCATATGGCGGCATTACTGGAGTTTCTGTGATGCTAATTAGATTGTCAATATGATTTCCACCTCTTCTTTGAAGGCCTGGATAGTGTTATTTCTGTTTTTACTTGCCAATATATCAGGTTCATTTTCTGACCTGGGCTTATCACTTGCAGCTGGGCTGCCGTTATACCACAAGGTTCCAGCAATCCCAAGAAGCTGGAGCTTGCAATATATCCTTGTTCCCAGGTATGGTGACCTTAACTATCTATACTGTTTGCTTATGATCTAGATGTCTAAAGTAAACAGCTGTTGTTCCTATGTTTGCCTATGACAATTATTCCTCAATATATTTTTAATACCAAGTTGATAATATGGCCTACCCATCTCTGTACTTCAGTCTTGCTTTAAGAACAACTGTTTATATAGAAGGCATCTTCTATGTTATTTAAAATTTCCCTCGACTTCATTTTTCAATTTTTGGGCTCAGTTTTAACAATTCCTTAGGCAGTGTCTGTTTTCTAAGGAGCCAGGTATCTCCCTGGGGTCATTGCATCATACTGTACTGGCCTTTTGAGATCCTAATTCCCATTAGTTCACTAGTTCACATGATTATTGCGGTTAATGGATTGACTCTCTCGAACCCTATTAAATGACCCATTGCGAAAGATATTAAATGAGATATTCCTCTGAAAGGATGATAGTTTCAATAACCTCATAATTGTGCCATGGATTTCTTTTGTTGTTGATGGATATTGGACATACATATGTGAGAAAAAAGACACAATGGCATCTTTATGTTAATTATATGTCTCCTTTTGGGCATAAAATCAACCAGAATTGGTTTCCCCACCAGTGTAGCAGCCACTTTCATTGTCTGCAATATGGGAAATCTAAGTTCCAGTCTAATAGTCTTTCTGGGAAAATGCTGAAAACACATGAAATTTGTATATGATTAGAGTTCTCTGTTTTATTCATATTTGCATAAGCTGTCATTATTTTCTAAACCTTTCAATATCACCACCACTGAATGAACAGGATGCACAACCTCGTACAGTTATTGCTCTTTGGAATGCCAAAATTGAGGAACCTAATTTCAATCAACCAGATCCCGAGCTTACTATTTTTGACCAGTCAACTAGTAAGTCATATTCATGATTGTTCGTGGTGGCTATTATTTTTTTATTGTTCATACAATGTTGCCATAGATGTGCATGCCTCCCAGTGTCACCATTGATATAGAAGTCTTGACAGTTCATGAACCCTAGGGGTGATATGTGAACAGCAGATAAATATTCCATTCCATTTAATATTCACAGTTTCCCAGTGTGTTTGTAGAAAACTATTTACCTCACTTGTTTTGTTTCCATTGCACTAGCTAAACTGAAGTGCTTTCTGTGTTTACTGCATTCTTCCAGAAACTCAATACAGACTTGCATCTGCCAACGAGGGTGATAAACAGCAGCTTCACTGGTTATATGATGCATGCAGCGGAATTCCACAGGTATTTTGGATTTAGCTTGTGCAATGTTTATTTTTGTAGCCTAAATTCGCATGTATTAAATGAACTGTGTATCTTTCAAATCTTTTTGTATAGATAATTACAGGTTCAGAAAACAGGTGCTCTCATTTTAGATGTATGTATAGTCATTGAAATGTGACCTCCTTACTTTTTTTTTATCAGAATGGTACTTTTATCTCTTCTTGAACACTGATCTAAATTATGGAGACTGTCTGTATAATACAGGCACAAAATTAAGAATTTCAGTGTTTTCTAACAGAGAGTAGTAAATCAAAACTGAAAATTGTAACAGCCTAAAATTTAGCGATCCTTTGAGTCTAGAACTTAATGAAAAACATGGAATTTTTTTTCTAGTTCAACTCAAATATCATAATCTATAATGACATGGTTATACTACTTTAAAGTTGTTTAAATCTTTATTGAAATTTTTGCAGAGTCTCCCCTAAAATAGGAGATATCCAAGTGTCAGACATCTGCAATCACACACACAACAATACTGAACTCTTGATCCAACCATCTTGAATCATATCTCATCATCAAAACTTCATCTCAACCATAATTCTCACCATCCTTCATGCATAAATGTTCTTTTAGCATTAAAGATATTTGCAAATAAAATAAGGATTTCTACACCTTAGAAATTATAAGCATCAACAATTAATAAAACTTAAGTTAACTTTTACGTACGCGCTAAAAGAAATATTTAGATTACATGCCACTAAAACATAAATTATATTATTTACAATAATCCAAAAGACAAAATATCACAGTGTTTATAATCACTACATAGAACTATTGAAGGAATCACAATAACAAGTTATTGCTCCTAGCATGTCTGAGATGTACCTGAAATGAGTAACTAACATTACAATGCTTTTAAATGTTAACACAACATCAAGGACATATAACATATTATCAACAAAAATTTTAATCTCTTTTTACAAGTCAATCAATCAAATACTTGAACACAACAAATAATTTATAGTATCATCATCTTTGAAGTTCAACTCAATTTCATTTTTGAACATTCATACTCTAAAACTTACCTTCAACAAAAGTTACCATAGAAGTGTAATTCCTTTGACCTTACCAGGAATCTTCTTACTTGTACTCTCCTATTCCTATAACATTATTCTTTATTCATATCATTCAGAGGTGAAGGTGTGTCCCCCTTTGGAAACCTCTATTCCTCTCGTTTCCATATGATTTTATCTGACTGAACTCGTTAATCAGGTGGTTTGTTTTCTAAGCCATTTCGATCCATACTAAAACTGCATTATTCATTTCTAATTTAATTACAATTCATGTTCAAACAAGTAATCTTACTGTAAACACTCAGTCTCCACCCTAAATTACCATTTACAATACATATATACTTTCTTTTACTTGAATTCTATTTTTTTATTGAATTAGGTTGTCATCCTAGCCCTTTCCCTTTCCCTTTCCCTTTCCATAAGCAAGATCACATTAATAATCCATCAATTTTCACTTTTAGGTTATTATATCTGTCTTTGTCTCGTTATATTTGAAATTATCTTAATAGTCTTCAATTATGTCTACATTTCATATCTGGAATAGTTTAGACTTGTGCTATCATCATGGTCTAGCATTTTTTTCCCAATGATTCTTCAAACATAATATGAATGACTATTAGAACAACCCGCATGAACCTTTTATTCAAACTATCAATGTGTTCATTTCATAATCTATTAAATTGTTATCATTCACATCATGCATGAAATATTCAAATATTACTCTTTGTTTAGCATCTTACCTCCTGAATTTATAGATAAAAATCACTCTTATACCATTTTGTACGGTCATAATTATCAAATCAAATTCTTGACTATGTAACCATCATTATAATCTTTTTTTGATGTCAATCCCCACATTTGCAGTAGACTTTAATAAAGTGAACTTTAGCCCTTGTAAAATCATTCCTTGTAGCCTGTGACAATGCTTACTTTATTATCTTTCTAAATCATATTCCTAAGAAGATTTAACCTTTCACTCGAGGTCAAATAACTAAATCAATTATGAACATCAACAACAATATCCATTAATTCTCAGCTGTTCTTCATTCATGGAAGTCAGATATTTTTCCAATCATCCATCATAAAAACCAGTTACCCTGGCTAACTCTCATGACAGCCAATAACTGCATCCATCCCATATGAATGCCAATTAATTTGGCTAAACTTCACGGTTGACAACAATTATGCCATCCCGCATGGATGCCAATAAATCTGGCGAACTCATATGGTTGCCAATAATACAACCATCCCAAAAGGATGCCGGTTAATTCTTCATCCATGTCGCTACCTTCTTAATCTTCCCCTATACTTTCAATATTCATAATATATTCATGCATTTAAAGAATTTACAGTTATTAACAAATATAAAACTATATAAGATGCAGAACACCTAATGATCCTTATAGAGCAAACTCTCTTCTTCCGAGGTTAATCATTTTCAGCAGTAGAGTATGCACATATCTAGAGCAGTGGAAGGGAGTGGATTCATCACTCGGGCACAATGTTGATCCTGTTTTAGGTTTTGAAGCAAAATGCTTGAACTGTTTGTCAAGAAATTGTTTTGACTTTCCATTTCAAGCTTTTAATCTTGAGTATAGTTTGGTTGGTCTAGTTTGTTTCCTAGTTTTTTGAGATTTTTTAGCAAATTATGGAGAACTTGGTGCACTAAAAGATTGGCTGCTGTGGATTGGTTTGTGCAAAGTTCCTTGTAGTCTAGTTTACATATTCTTAAAAACAAATGACTTTTACTCCATTCATGCTTCATTGTATGCAACTTATCCCCCCCCCCCCGAAACTAAGTCACCATTATCAACATTTATTTCAGGTTATGCCGCTACCAATGCCCGGCAATCCTCCAACCACAGTTCCAGTGGTTGGTCCTCAAACTTCAGCAGATGCTGTGGAATTGGCAATGTCAATAGGTGGATCCATTCAGTCTACTGAAGGGGACAATCCACTATATCTAAATACTCATCAGAGCTCTGAAGTAATTAATGCTAACGGCTGGGAAGACCCTGTGCGTGGTGATAGCCACAACGGGTGGGGTGTGACTGCTGTATCCAAGCATTCAGCAGCAAGCAGCAGTGGATGGATGGATGAGGCACCAGAAGAAGACCACAACGGGCAGGGTGTGACTGCTGTATCCAAACATTCAGCAGCAAGCAGCAGTGGATGGATGGATGAGGCACCAGAAGAAGACCACAATGGGTGGGGTGTGACTGCTGTATCCAAACATTCAGCAGCAAGCAGCAGTGGATGGATGGATGAGGCACCAGAAGATGAGGCACCAGAAGAAGACCACAACGGGCGGGGTGTGACTGCTGTATCCAAATATTCAGCAGCAAGCAGCAGTGGATGGATGGATGAGGCACCAGAAGAAGAATACGATGGTTGCACTGTGCCTAATATGGGGCCAAGTGGCAGTCAAGGTCATGTACAAACCCGTTATGATATCCCCCCTGTTTCTGAAAATAGTGGTGGAAATACTGCATCAGTCCCATCAGCTCCACCAATTCCTGATGAGGCATTGGATGAAGGGTCTATCCATTATCCATCAATTGATTTTAGTAAACTGGACTTGTCTGTTCCAGCCGTAAAGCTTGGAGCCTCTGTAACAAGTGACGTGAATGAAGGGGGTACTTCTTCTTCATGTATAATCTGTTGGGAAGCTCCTGTTGAAGGTGCATGCGTTCCTTGCGGTCACATGGCTGGTTGCATGCCTTGTTTGAGTGAGATTAAAGCTACGAAAGGTGTTTGCCCAGTTTGCCGATCCAATATAAATCAGGTTATAAGGATTTATGCTGTCTGAAAAGTGGGCCTAACTCACCGGAGTAAAAAGGACCCGGCATTGATTTGTAAACATGTTCGGTTTGATCTTTACATCTTTGATGTGTGAGCTTGTTCTAAATATTAATTACACTGAGACTAAAGTTGCAAATCAAAGATGCAACAAGGCAATTCCTGCTAGCTGACAGAAACCTGAGTGCAGCATGGACTATGAATTATCGAACTCTGCTTTCTGACGCTTCCCTATTGATTATCTTGTGGCTACCCAGCACAACTGGCACACCTTGGAACTGAAGAGCATGGACGCTTAATCCCTACTCAATTCACAGGTTGGTTTTCTTACATGTTATTAGTATCTGATAACTGAATGTAAAGAAAGAATCATGTTGTAAATGTTCAATGAAAAGTATACCAGATGACGGGCCCATATTTTGTCTCTTCCACTTTTCGAGCGCCATGTAAGATAGGAAGGATGACTTTCAAGGAATTAAAGAGTTGAGATACGCAAGGAATTAAACAAGTATTTTTCTCCAGGATATCTTGAGTTGATAGAGTCCCGGTTGTGAGTTTCAAGGAATTAAAGAGTTGAAATTGTGGACCATTCCAAAAACAAAGCCATGTGTTCTTGACATCAAATGGTGAAAGGAGCACATGACATGCTTGATCAGAATCCCATATATGCTAGCGAGCCACTTTTCAAAGCTGAAATTCACTTTACTTTTGCTTGGACACGCTTACGACTGCATGGGAGTGTTTTCATAAAGTATTTTTGAAAAAAATAAATTATTTTTTTTTAAAATTTTTTTTTTGTGTTTTTAGATTATTTTAATGTGGTGATGTCAAAAATAATTTTTAAAAAATAAAAAAAATATTATTTTGATGTATTTCTAAACAAAAAATATTTTCAAAAACAACATAAACCATATTCTTAAATACAACTACTGGCCCACCACGGAGAGAAAGGCCTTTGACATTTTACTTTCAGCAACTTTAATTCTGTGGAAATTGAAACGGAATGGTCTCTTGACAGTCTTTTTGAGTAGTAGCATTTTCTTCCAAGTCCATTAAACCCTATGGAACCATCTATTCCTCGATGAACTCATCCCCTGCAAGAGGAAACACAGCGTACAAGGCAAAAAATCATAGTTTTGTCGGCATATAAAAGATTAGTACTACTCGGATCGAGGGCATAAAGTATTTGTTTAATTGATAGGATTGTTGACCCGAGTTTGCAAAATAAAAGCAGCAATTTTTTCAAGTACGAGCACGAGGGAGTTGCATTGGATGTGCTTCCAACTATGAAAAAAAAATGGTATTTTTTGGGCTCAACACCTTGGTTGGCCAATCTATCAGACCATGGCTACATTTGGTCCCTGCATAAGCAGCCAGTGGCTTCACTTTGGTTGGCCAATCTATCAGACCTTTCATTAACCACTGGAACCATGGTTTCTACTGTAAGGAGGAGGTGTGGGTTCGAGTTGCAGGTATAACAGAGTAGCCTGGCTCGAGGAATGGTGGGATAGTCTTGTAGGTCCTGGTCCAGTCCTGCCTGAGCACTTTTGGAGGTTTCCTTTTCTTATTATTTTCATGCACCCTTTTTAGTGGTGGAGGTCTCTACTTTCTCTGCAAAGTGTTGTCGCGGTAGTGATTTTCGATGCTTTATTGTCTCTGGTTTGATGTGGAAAGTCACTTCACTGCATCCATAGCCAAACAGAAAATAGCTGGCAATTGTTTGCTAAAAATATTTCTTACTCGAATAAAAGAAAAATTATTTATCAACCACACTCTCGTATAAAACATTCATTAAGACAAGAGAGAGCTGTCTTGCTCGAATACAAGCACCGTCAAGATGAAATGGAGCAGAACAGATGATCACTGTAGGCTTTAAGTGAGCAGGAGTTTGCTTCTTTGTGATCTTAGATTCGAGTCTCGTAATTATTGTAATTATTAATATGATAGTCACTGAAAAATTATATAATCATTAATTTCAGGATCGTATGCATAAGCTAGCCTGAACATCCACATTAAAAAAATATATATATATATGATCAGGTCTACCTTTATACCTGATTTGGCTGTGATCATCACGACAGTCACTCAGTATTTCATTACAGGCAAGAACTAAAAATCCCAAGTTTTTTTGGTATTTCTCGTACCTACAAAATCATATGGTGGCGTCTTATTTGTGTCGAATTACATGAGAGATAAATATAAAAGAGATAAATATGTTAGTGAAGTAAATTAATAATGATGCAAGTCATCTTAGTAGACTGGAGTCTCGAGTGGCAGTCTCTATCGATCCGAGCAGGCATGCACAGACATGTCCCCAAACATGAAGCTGCTTCAATAATACATAAGAGATCCCTCTCATCAAAACCTTAAATTAATCACATGATTACAGTTGGTAAGAGGCAGCATCTCTTCAACCACTCCACCATAATCATAAACTCGAGTTTTGACTTCTCTTCTCATGAGGGTGATAGCAAGATGTGCTCGAGTTTTGTGAAAAACTTTAATAAAAAAACAATATTTTGATTTATTTCTACTTTAATCATATTTTTAGACAGATACTATATTGGTTCCAAGGAGAGCATGGATGAACCATCAAAACTCAATCCATTTTCGTGACCTGTATTTCTTAGAGTGAATTAAAATAGATATTCCTTGTCAGGCTCGATGATTGAATGAGAAAAGAAAATGAATTATTAGATTATCTTAATTGGATCAATCATTTTAATCACGACAATCTTTTTCCTTTTTTTTAAAATATATGTTGAAATGGATCCTGCCAAACTCACCGGATCATTAAAAACTCATGGAGATGAATTAAGTTTCATCATACCACATACTTTTTTTAATTTCGTGTGATTTTTTAAATAACCTACTAGACAACCTGAATTTAATAATTATAAATTTAGATACTCAATCCAAGAAGATATTTAGAATGAATTCTATTTTTGTCTAATTTATAAATATATAAGATTTTTTAAAAAAAAAGACAACATTTATCACTTATTCTTTTTTTTTTAAAAAAAAAATTTTGCTCTCAAAAGAGTAAAATACCATGTTAATATTTGGGCAAAATAATAAAGAGAGATTCAAGGGTATATTCGTCATTTAATAAAGGTCATTCCCACTTCTGCATACTAATCATAATATATATATATATATATATATATCTGTAACTAAAGTAATTTATCCAATTTAGATATCATTCCATTACATCTGCAATTTTGTAAGGGCCTGTTTGGGAGGGCGGTTGCGGTAATTTTTTAAAGTGTTTTTCATTTAGAAATACATTAAAATAATATATTTTTTTAAAATTATTTTTGACATTAGCACATCAAAATGATTTAAAAACACAAAATTTTTTTATTTAAAATGAAAAAAAAGGGAAACGGCATTTGAAACGCCCTCCCAAACACCTTCTTTATATATATAAAATGACTTGACTTTCCTTTTTTCACCTTCTCCTGATCTAACTTTAAACTATTTCTTTTTTCACTAAAGAAATTATATTTTATGATTTTTTTACTTAAAAATAATATTTTAAAGATTTTTAGATCATTTTAATATTAAAAATAAAAGAATATTTTTATGTATTTTTAAACAATTGTTTTTTTTTAATCACTATAACAGTGTCAAATACTATTTAATTAACTAGTAGTGTTTAACACTACATTTCAAAAATATTTTTGAAAAAATATATATATTTTTTTTAGTTTTACTTTAAATTAAAAAATAATAATTTTTATAAATTATTTTAATATAGTAATATCAGAAATAATTTATTTTTTTTAAAATAAAATATTTTAATACATTTAAAAAAAAACACTTTAACAAATCTATTACTACTGTTCATCATGATTCTTAATTAATGCCCCCCCCCCCCCCCAAAAAAAAAAACCAACAAATCCGCAACCAGCCATAAAGGCCCCCTAAATTAATAATTAAAAAACAATTGGGTCCCGCTAATTTTTTTAACCCTTTTGTTTATTTTATTTTCCCTCGATTTTGTTCACAGTCTCTCTCCAATGCAGCTATGTAATGAAAGCAGGGCATCAGCTCTCTATCCACACTGATTTTTCAAGGCATAAAGCGTATATCTTTGATAACTTTTGTACAAGTTATTCGTCTATGTCCATCGAGATCTGCTTTTTAGGCCTTAATTCACCGGTTTGAGCAACTCATATAGATTGTAAAGGTATTCTTTTGATCACAAGGTTTTGGTGATGTTCAAGAAATGTTAACTTTTTTTTCCTGCACAATTTCTGTTATTTGGAAGTATTGCTTGATGGGTTGTTGTTTGTTTTTGGATTCAAACTTTGGCTCTTCTATGGGGTGCTGTGTGAAATGAAATTGTGATATAGCAAGTGGGTGGTGATTTTTGATATATTATTTTTTTCCAAATCATTTTTTATGCTGAGCTGGTTTTCTGATTCTGTTTTGTAAGCTACCCGGGGCTAGAAATATTAGCTCTCTGTGTAAATTGAGAAGAAAAGAGTAATTTTAGATCCCATGTTGTTTTGATTCTCAGAACTGAATGTAAGATTATAAGTAATTGAGGTTCTTGTTGTTCTGTCTTGAATTAGAGTGATCAATTCTGTTCTACTTGGTCAAATGGTGTTTATAAGATTATAAGCAATTGATGTTCCTGTTTTTCTGGTCTTGAATTTGCAGAGGTCAAAGATTTTAATTTTATTTCTCCAGACGTTATTAGCAACCAAATGTATACTAAAAATGGTAGTCATTAAATGAAAGCTAAGGACTCTCTTTTGTTTTATTGATGCCAAGCAGGGAACAATCGAGATAATGATTTCCCCCCATATGGTAAAATGGAATCACCTAATTATGAAATAAAAGAAGTTACCAAAAAAATGGCTCACCTTATTTTTTCTAAAGAGGCAAGGTCTGATTAGTGTCAAAGTCATACCAAATTCAAGGAAATGATTTCTTAGCATGCTGTTGCATATTTGTTCAAAGGCTCGTCTTTCCTTTATCGTAGGATTAGATGCAAACAAATATAGTATATTGAATACATTATATGTCCTCTTGTTCCCATGGAAGTTTTCTTAGACGGAATTGAGGTTTGAGATAGCTTTTTATTGCGTTTAATGATGCCACTTATTGGACCCCATGGGATAACTTGAGGGCACTTGCATGGTGCCTGGGTCAGGACCTCTTGTGGAAAGTGGAGACAGTGCATAAAACACCAAGACCAACTGAGAATAGAACATCTTACTTCAGCTTTATTCGGAGTGAAGGCATTTCATTGATTTGGGTCCAAGCATCGTTGTGGTGCTGTCCAGTGTAGATTTACTGACCTCGTGAGCTTGTGGAGTTTGCTGCTAGGCTTGGCTAATTGATTAGGTTCACACACGACAGTTATCAACCAAATGTTGATGAGGACGCTTCTGTAGGGTCCTAGTGTAACTGATTTTAGTATTTATGCATGTTTGATGGTCCCTTACCCATTCATCTTTGGATTTACATGTCTACATAATGAAAAATTTAGTGTTTTTTGGACCAACCTCTTGTCCCTTCTTAAAATGAAAAACAAAAAAATCTTAATGTGCGAAAGCACTGTGAAATCTTGTTAAGGTTACATGAAAAAATTTGTGATCAAGATCAAGAACTGCAAACCTACCATTGTTGCTGTAAAGAAATAGTCTTTTGACACTTCTGATTGGAAACTCCTTTTGCATTAAAAATGTTAATTTTTTTTTCCTCTTGTGTTTTAATGCAATCTCTTTGATATGTTTTATGAGAAGCAGGCCAATGGACACTTCATCTGTAAGATGTCTTATCAACAGTACTTCTCGATTCATTCATCTCGTTTCGTGTCAGACAAGGAAGTTTATGCCTATTCAAAAGGATTATAAGAGCATGGTTATGATGTTGAAGCATTTGAAACCAGCTCTTGATGAAGTTGTTGATTACAGCATATCTTCAGATGAAGTCTTATGTAAAGAGTGTGAAGAACTTGATACAGCTGTTAATGAGGCTCGTGAATATTTGGAGAACTGGTGTCCACAGATGAGCAAGATTTGCAGTGTGAGTAATTCAGAACAACTTATTTGTGCTTAGTGGATCAAATATACATTGTTTAATGCTTTCAGATGGAGTTCAAAAATATTGTCCTTCATTATCTCTGTGTGCTGTTTTTTCCATGATGAAGCTCATATTGTTGCTTGAAAGACTAGGCAACAAATGTAGTCTTCTACCATGTAATTATTAGACCAAAATTTTCTTTCTGATCCACGCTAAAGAAGCCAACATATATGAATTCTATAAGATTATGTGGGGCTTGCAAGTTAGAAGAGCAAATGCATCCTGAAACTGTAATGGAATCTCCTCCTTTTATTTTCACTTCTTTTTTCCTCGGCAATCAAATGTGGCTGTTTATTATTTTCAAACATGGGAGCTTTGACTTGGAATGGCTGGGGAGGTAGTTGAGACTCAAACTCTTAATGGACATGTGGTTTTTTCTTGTCCAGGTCCAGCAAAGCGAAGCACTATTGAAGAAAATCCAGTGCTCTGCACTGTCGATTTGTCAAATATTATGTAGATTGTTGCAGAGTTCTCCAGCTGCTTCAACTTTGACTATTGTTCAGGTGTGGATAGAGTTGGAATATTTGTGTCACTCTGTTTTCTTTTTAACTAAAGAGTCCTGGTGGTGACATTTTTTTCCTTTCATTCTTTTATATTTTTGAATTTTTTTTAGGAGGTCTTATCTATCAGATTGGTCTAACCATTATACTTTTTTTGTTGTTTAGTTGCACATGTCTAGTGCGAGACTGATTTTTGGTTAAATGATTCCAGCACTGTATGCAGGAACTTCAAGGTTTGAAACCCGAAACAATAACAGAACTTACAGAAGAGGCTCTGAGAAGTCTAAGAGATGATGTTTCTCCTTGCACTGACCTTCTTATGAAACTTACTGAAACACTTGGTTTAACATCAAATCAGGAACTCTTGAAAGAAAGTGTGGCAGTGGAAAAGGAGAGGATGAATGTTAAAGCCAATAAAGCAAAAGGAGACTTGGATCAAATTGACCAAATTGTGGATGTCATCTCTCACATACGTAATTGGCTGCTTAAAGTTGAGCGCTTTGATCCTAAGAGTGGCGCCCCAATCCCTCCATACTTTCGTTGTCCATTATCTTTGGAGCTCATGCTAGACCCAGTGATCGTGGCTTCTGGTCAAACTTATGATAGGATGTCTATTCAGAAGTGGCTTGATCATGGGCTGATCATTTGTCCTAGGACCCGTCAGACACTCTCTCACACAAATCTCATTCCCAATTACACTGTCAAAGCTATGATAGCAAATTGGTGTGAGGAAAACAATGTAAGAGTTTCAAGCGACTCTGTCCCATCACATCATGATTTACTGTGCTTGGATAGTCTTCGTTATCGTTGTTCTTTGCACAGTAGCAATTCTACATCAAGATCATCCATTGAAGCTGGGAACGGACTTGAGAAACAGAAGATTGGTGTTTCATCTAGATTAAGTGGTGAAGAATTTAATAGATATCATGTCACGGGGACTGAAAGCTTTGAGCGTCCATCCCATGAACTTTCATATATACACAGCAGGAGTGAATCAACTTCAAGTGCCATCTCCAGTATTGAATATGTGCCTCCAGCATCAGATGAGATGTTGAGGTTATCAACCAAGCACGGCAACCTGAATGACTTTTCAGGAGAGATAACTTCTGAATATCCTGCTGTTTCACCTTCCAATAAAGTAAAGGGATTTTCTCCCTGTTTATCAGGAATGCAATTTCACAGTCCTAAAACACGAGATGATATGGCCAGCAATGGAAGCCATGACTATAGCAGAACAAACTCCCTTCAGTTTTCTGACTCGGGATCTCATGATCCAAGTACAACTTCTCAAGTCAAGAAGTTGGTTGAAGGGCTTACGAGCCAATCGAATGAAGTAAAGACTAAAGTGGCTGAAGAACTAAGGCTTCTAGCAAAGCATGACATGGAGAATCGCATCATTATAGGCCATTCTGGTGCTATCAGACCATTGCTTTCCCTGCTGTACTCAGAAGTGAAGATAACCCAGGAACATGCTGTCACTGCCCTGTTGAACCTATCAATAAACGAAGAGAATAAAGCCATGATTGCAGAAGCAGGAGCAATAGAACCACTTGTTCATGTCTTAAGAACAGGAAATGATGGTGCCAAAGAGAATTCCGCAGCAGCTCTATTTAGCCTCTCTTTTTTAGAAGAATACAAAGCCAAAATAGGCCGTGCTGGTGCTGTCAAAGCCTTGGTGGATCTTCTTGCCTCTGGGACTATAAGAGGTAAAAAGGATGCAGCTACTGCCTTGTTTAACCTTTCAATCTTTCATGAAAACAAGGCCCGAATAGTTCAAGCTGGAGCTGTGAAGTATCTAGTTGAGCTGATGGATCCTGTCACTGGGATGGTTGACAAGGCAGTCGCTCTTCTTGCAAACTTGTCAACAATCAGTGAAGGCCGCTTGGCCATTGCAAAAGCAGGAGGCATCCCATTGCTGGTTGAGGTTGTCGAATCAGGATCTCAAAGAGGAAAGGAGAATGCTGCTTCCATACTGATGCAACTGTGCCTTAATAGTCCCAAGTTTTGCACCCTTGTTTTGCAAGAAGGGGCTGTTCCTCCACTTGTTGCATTGTCCCAGTCAGGCACCCCAAGAGCGAAGGAAAAGGTACGCAGCTAATATCATCTTTCCTTGCTTGTACTTTATCCGTTCTGATATCTGCTCGCTAGCCAAATTATAGTGGAGGCCGTTGGTACCTTTTGCCAATAAGGAAAGGAAGCATGATGTGTTGATTGTGATTATATTCCTTGTGATGCCTTTGTTTTTATCTTTAGCTATAGGGGAATGAAGACCAAGATGTTTTTTTGACATTTAATGATGATGTATAGATATGTTAGATGGTAATGTGTGTTTGTGTGTGTTTGTAGGCCCAGCAGCTTCTAAGTCACTTCCGTAGTCAGAGAGAAGGCTCCGCAGGAAAGGGTAAATCGTGAAGAGGGACAAGTTTTGTTAGATTTTCTGTTTTCTTTTCTTTTTAGTCTGCTTCGCGAATATTCTCTGCATGAAGATGATCCCTGGGGAAATATTCTTCCATGTTTCTTTAGGTTTGAGCCATATTTATTTTCCTTAGCAGTCATGATTTATTTTTCAGTAGAAAAGAGAGGAGTGTCTGTGTGCTGGCTAGAATTTAGTTTTCCCAATGATTTAGCTCGCCCTAGTATTCTGTGTGCAGTCACTGGGAAATTTTTTATTTGATTTTTCCAATTGATTAAGCTCTTCATATTGTACATATCCTGTGTATATATATGCCATCAACTCTTGCAGTCTGCTATATAATAGAAATAAATTATATTGATGCCATTTGTCTGAAAAATCTCAAGTCTTGATGGCTTAACTAATTTGCTGTCATGTAAGTAGTTGAATTGGAGGCATTGCATCGTTGCCTGCCTGCTGAAAACATTCTTGATGCATGTAGAAATTGAAATACGAAAAACAGCTCGAAAATCTCGCACACCTGTGATTTGGTGTTGGCTGCAAATTAACAATGTCATGGCTGCTAATGTTATAAATCACTTCGTTGTTGGTATGGACAACCTTTTTGTATGTTTTTTTGTCCACGTGTCTGCTTTCTGGCCTTTGTTTTTTGGTCCCTTCCTTGACCATGAAGAAACCTGTGGCGATTGATACCAGAAAACACACCCTCCTGCTCTGAAAACAGAGAAATTGGTGTTGATGAGAGAGTTGGGAAGACAGCTTATACAGCACAGGCTATGCTTGTAGTAGGATTAAGAAAATAAAATAATTTTACGGCCATTAAAGCAGGGAAATAGCTGCAGCTCCTCCATCCCATCACACCAGAATTTGTCACGTGAAAAGCTAGCTTTCATTTCACTTCTCTATTTTTCCTCCCCCGTATCGCAGCAAGATCAAATCTTTAAGGCATTGCCATCCGTGATTGGTTTTCCAATCCATTTTTTGTTAAAAACCTTTCGGTCGAGAAAGTGGCAGAATAAAAGCTCCCCCCCCCCATTGAATGGCAGGCTTGGTCCACTCTTCGCCATTGATGGGCCGAAACTCTATCTTCAAGGTCTTACTTTTTGGGTACGATAATACCTCTCACCAACCAGACTACAAATAGCGCACTGTTCCTCACCCATGACCTCCCGATTTTTTTCTCTCCAGGGGAGGAATCCATGACCTCTCACTTATTCTTCACATCAATCCCCTTTGTTTTTTAGCTTTTCTTATCCCGATGTAGAAAATAAATCTGCCGGTACGTGTGTGCTTTAATATTGTAATATAAAATATATTTTAACATCAACATAATAGAATATAGTACAGAAAACACTTAAAAAAAATATAAATTTCATATTTTCTTGGATAATAAAAAGTGGGAAAGAAAAAATATATTTTATATTACAATGTTTACATGCTTTTTACTATGGACAGGGCTGAAATCCAGGTTAGGATGTGTTTAGAAGAAAGTAAATGATACCCCCTCCAAATTTATTTTTCCAAGAATATATACCAAATAAACATTTTATTCATCTGTAATAACTTAACTATAATTACTCGCCAGAATTAAATACCATCCAGAAGAGCCAAACTTTTGTAGTAGGGTTGCCTGTACTTTTATATTTATTTGTCAGGTCGGATTCATTGCTGAGATAAGTTAGGCAGGATGCACCATCAAGTTATTTTGAACTTTATCTTGTCAAATTCTCTCATTCAATCATGTCTCGCAAGCCCATCTCCCTCATTAATAAGCTTGGAAAAAGTTAGAGAAACGTACCTAACTGAATTTAAGTTATCAGGAGGCGAGACTTGCAAACAGGGATCGACGAGTTATTTTTTCCTGCCATCATAATCAAATTTTCTTGATAGAATACCTGGAAAAGAGACTTGGGGCAGGGCCTAAGCTCGCATAAAACCAGTTGTCTAATGTCGGATCAGTGAAGATTGATTGCGTCGTGGTTGGCCCCTACCAGGCACCAGAGCTTTTGAATTTCCTCGGTCTGTTCACCATTTCTGTAGACAACTCTTGTGATGTCAAATTGGGACCTTAACAGTCACAGATATGTCTGCACTCCATTTACCATGATCATTCAATCCCGTTGCTTCCTGTTTCTGTACTTGTACATCAAGAAACCCCGATTAGCTTTGGTTGCAGAAGAAAACCTGGTCACGTGGTTGCATTCCTTGAATCAAGCAACGATAATACCAGCTAGGGTTCGAGCCACATGGTTTTAACGTTAAGAAATTATATTATCTAAAGGTTAAACTGTTAGATAAAGTCTCAGAATATAATTTATATCATTCAACTCTTTGGACTTGAAACTTATACGGGTATACACTATCTTATACTTGATTTTTATCAAATAAAATGGGGTGACGAGATTCAAACTCATAAATACTAAGTCAATAAGGCTCTTATACTATGTTAATGAAGCATCTCATCTAAAAATTTAAATTATTAGATGATACCACATAATGTAATTTATATTATTCTGTAACAAACATTTTTTTTTTTCCAATTTTCCTTTTCTTTGGTTATAGATATGAATTTGAATGCTGGAGTTCGAGCCACGTGGTTTTAGACATCCTTTTTCCATACCCTCTACCAAATTTTCCTTTCCTTTGGTGATAATTATGAATTTAAATTAATATTCGAATAGCATATTATTATTGAAGAATAATATAAAATTCGCTAGTATCCATTATTTGATTGATGATAAAACTAATACTGTCAGTAATTACAATTTGCAGGGTCCTGGATTGGACAAAATGGGATTGGGATAGATATCGAACACGACGCTGACAGCAACCTTTGAACAGGTCAAGATGTGAATTAATTAATATACATGTAATTAAATAATGTATTTTATATTTCACCGATTGATAAATTACGTGCTTGAGGTTATTACATGACAATTATAAAATAAATTAAATGAAGATGGTGAATTGCTTGCTGTTTCTTTATTCTGCCGTCAGATTCAGGTATATTGTGGACTGCTATAGTCCATCATATATATATATATATATTTTTTATCCTCTTAAAATTTTCTTTTTCAATTTTGATTTCCAAATTTATTATATGAGCTACCATCATCCAGAAATACAATATGGAGTATTAATTACTTCTCATATAACCATATACTAAGAAGACAAGAATTTTCATAAATTATCTCATATATAAAGTTGTTTGGTAGTATAGTATAGTCTAGTACTAGTCTGTTTTTTTGCTGGAAAATATATTAAAATAATTTTTATTTTTTAATAATAACATATTAGAATGAAAATAAATAAAACGGCGCCATAGACTCCATTTGCATGTGACTCGCTGGAGTCTCCCTTCGTGCATGGCTCAGGCGAATACAGGGTATCAATTAAAAACATTATATTATATAATATAATCATTATTTAATTAATTACAGTTTTATTTCTTTTTATATGCCTCTCCTGGATTCTGTTAAATTCTGTTTCCACAAATCGGGCAAGGGTGAGGAAAGAACAGGAAACATCCATGTCTGCAATCGATGAGCTTCAATTAATAAATTAACTGTGTGGAATTCATAAATAAACGTAAGTGTTTGTGAAGATGAATCTATTATTTGCTGAAATGCTTCGGACAAAGATATCTCTGTTCTGTTCTACTTTTATATGTTTTTCTTTGCTTTTCTCGAGCTAATTAAGGACGAATATAATGCTGGCAGGTGTGCCGACAGCCCCTGCTCCCCGCCCCTTTTTTGGTTGATTGGCGTTGCATTTATTTATTTATTTATTTTTATAATTCAACATACAAAACCAGAAAATAATTATTTTAATATATTTTTAAATAAAAAACATACTATCATCAATGGCATGGAGAAGTGGTTGGTTAGAGGAGTTTATGGTTCGAAACCCAAACTGGAATGATAGTTACATTAAACCACAAAGAATATTGATTTAATTAAAATTGTTAATTTAGGGAATGTTTAGAATTGCGGTGATAATTGTTTTTTAAAGTGATTTTTTATTTAAAATAATATATATTTTTATTTTTTAAAATTATTTTTTATATTAGCATATTAAAATAATAATAAAATAACTTATTTTTTAAAATACTTTTAAAATGAAATACAAATATACGAGTAACTCGTGACTCAAAAAATATTTTTCAAAAAGTTCTGGTTTTTTTTTAAATTAATTTTTTAAGTGTTTTTAAATTATTGGCATCAATAATAGTTTTTTAAAAAATAAATAAAGTATTATTTTAATAAATTTATAAATAAAAAATACTTTAAAAAAACAAAAACACTTACAGAGTACAGACAACCCAGTAACAGCAAAGTTCCACGGGTCTTCTTTCTTGCCTTCACGCTATTACCTTCGTTATTATTGGTCGACACGTGGCTTCCTTTTGAGTTTTTTGGTTGATTGCAAGTCAATGGTAGAATTGTAAAATTAACGAAACACAAGCCCAAATTTGTAGGTCTTGTCCCCACCCACCCACCCCTCCTCTTGTCTTCTACCTCTGTGCTCAGTTTTTGGCTTCTCTCTCTCTCCTCACAGTCCCTTTCCTTCATATTTTCATTGGCTAATTGGAAGCTGGCCAATCAATTTCGATTAATGTTTTATAAAAGAAAAATACATTGAAAATTATGTTTATTTTCGATAGAAAATACTCTCAAAACATTTCATCTGTTTATTTTAAACAACACTCCTTGTATATCTTACCTCTTGATTTATATCTACAATTAAGATTACGGTAAAATGTGATAAATGTTATTTTTTTATTTAAAATATATTAAACTAGTATATATTTTTTTATTTTTTAAAATTTATTTCTATATTAATATATAAAACATTTCAAAAAACTAAAAAATAAATTTAAGTCTTAAAAACTATATATTTTTTTAAAAATACAGTTAGACGACAGAATCACACTAGAGAAGTCTTTTATGTCGAAAGGTCATTCAGTCGGAGGTTTTGGTTTTTTCCGAACAGAACCTGTGATCTCTGATTAGAGTTTGGTCGGACACAGACGGTGTGAAAAAGGTTACATTAGGAAAAAAATAAAAATCAAGTGAATGTCAGGGAGGTATATTTTTTATTTATTAACTTGTTACACTGGTTGCCGGTAATAAGTTTTAAAGGAAGGGTTTTAGCAGTCCTCAGGTTTCCATATAGGAGGATGGTGTACTTAGCTAGGTGTCGAGACTCGAGAGGGTACCCACGACATAGGCTTCGACTAATAATAGATTACTCGAAAAGTTTTTTTTTTTTTTAAATGATCCCCAAACATTCCTTGGTGTAAGAAATAATGATTTTTAAAAATATTTTTTTATTTAAAAATATATTAAAATAATATTTCTTTTAACTCTCATAATTTTTCATATCAAACATATTAAAATCATTAAGAAAATATTAATAAAAATATTTAAAAAAAAAATAAACAATCTAATATATTTAATAAGTTAACACTCTTCGTTCTTCCTTCACTCAAATATTAGAATACATAAGAAAAATTTAATTGTGAGATTTTATTTTTGGACCAATAACTTCAAGGTCATTTTAATTATTAGAACCAAAATAATGTTTCATAATACAAATGTCCTTACAAATCTTAGCAAGTTTAATGCATAAAATTGTGATGGAAAAAAAAGAATTATCTTCTTAAATTATATATAAAAAATATATATTCTTTCATAAAAAGTTATGTCCATAATTATATAAGTAGAGGAGCGGTTACTTTTTAATAATTTTTTTAAATAAATAAACCAGATTCATTTTTCATGTCCTAGCACCAACAATTAACCAATTACAGTTGATTAAAAAAAAATGGCGCCGAGACACTTGAAAAAATATAGCCACCATGATAGGCATGCCGGCGCATCTCATTGGCTCGCAGCTTGAATGGTTAAACCATTACAGTTTACAGTGGACCTAGCTAGTGCTGAGCATCAAGGATTTTTATCAGCTTCCACTGTGGTAATGCATTCTCACCGAGAGAGGACGACGATTATTTGGATCCCTAATTCTTATTGTACGAGACATGCATTCATGAACTATGTTCTGTGAGTTAGTAGTGGTGAAATCGATGCTTAATTACATGTTGACCAACAGATAAATATATTTATTTAAGATATATATATATATATATATATATTAAGCTATCTTATCCTAGCTCCTGTTACGTTATAGATTTAAAAAAATAATAATCTATAATTGATGTTAACATATATACGTTGCCACAACCTCTGTTCCCGACCCACAAATAGATTCTCAATCGGGTACTCGAATAACTTTGTTTAAAAAGCTATCATTTTATATAAAATCATTGTAAATATTTGACATAAATATCAATTATCATTCATTGCATAAAATAGGATGGAAATTCAGATGGGAAGTCAAATCAATTACTGATATTTTTTTTATCATTAACATGGGTGTTTGGGTCAACTTGCGCGCATCTTAACTAATTCCACGAACTCTGAAGTTAATGATCATATAAGTTTCCAATGTCATTATATTAACAACTATAGAGCTCGAACCTAAAATTATAAGAAAAAAAAATTTCTTAGTTCTAATTTTTTATAATTAGACCATCTACTAAATGGTTATTACTAATATTTAATTCGGCTTATTTTTTCAGATGGGAGGGAGCTACCCATTATTTAATAATAATAATAAAAAAAAAAAGTATCATAAATCAATCCCTTTCCCTGGGAATCTTTTGGCTGTTGTGTATAGATAGCATTCAACTCTAATTTTCTACGCCCTTGTATTTTAAAATTTGTTATCTATCTCGCCCGGTCAAATTTATAAATTATAAAACTTGGTTCAACTCCGTGAATTGACCTAACATCTGATCAAGGTTGATTTTTTAAAAAAAAAAAAATCTAGAGGTGATCAACTTGACTCAACCGATAAGACAAATTAACTTATAACTCATTGGTTTATTCAAAGCATTATTTGATTTTTTTTAACAATATTAATTTCATTTTTATAAGAAAAATAGAATTAATTGATTTTAATTATCTCAGCTAACATGAGATCCGAGTCAAGATGATAACTTTACTCAACTTTATATTCATTGAACCTACATAAGGGTAAGTCTATGATTTTGGTTGTGATTATAGGATATATTTTTATAGTACTAGATTATTTACCCACACTAAGATGCAAGTTATATTAATTGTATAAAATATATTAAAAATTGTTTAGGCACTGGTAACTTGTTTTCAAAAAGAAAAAAAATTAAATTGTATGAGAATTAACCCGATATGACCTGATCAACCTGAAAAGTTTGTAGGTAGCTTGGACAAACAAAAATAACATAGTTTAAATAAAACAAATTCAAAACTAATCTCTTTTAAAAATATTAAGATTACAATATATTGTATTGATCTGGGTCGATCTAGTCAACATGTAAAATCCATAGTCTAGGACATAAGACCCTGATAACCTTATAAAAAACAAATAAAAAAATAGATTGAGGTATAATTTTTAATCAATCCAATATTCAGGTATGAGGTTAAAAAGAATCAATTAAAAAAAGATAAAAAATGATAGAGTCAACCTCAATTAGCCAAACAAACATAAATTTTGAGACCAAAATAACCCAGTAGAATGCAATTAAAAACAAAATTTAAAGCTCAATTTCAAATAAACCCAATATCTAAAGATAAAATTAAAAAAATCAATTAAGAGAGGAAAAAAAACCTCGAGTTATATCAAGTAAATGTGCCAAACAAACCTTTGACTCAAGTTTAATTAAATTGTTAGTTTATTTTAATTAGAATAATTTCATAAAAAGTAAATCAGAATAAAACCAATCCCGAGTCAATCAAGCTAATCCTCTATAACCAGGACCCAAGTTATAATACTGATTAACCATCAAAATAAAACTCAACTAAACCATGAATATTAATTACCAATCAACCTAAAAATTTAGAGGTAAAATTGAAAAAAAAACTCAATTGCAAAAAATGAACAAAAAACCCTGAGTCGACCAAATTAACTCGCAAAACCCATCATCTAGGTTAAAAAATTGAGTTAACCTCAAGAAAATCAAACCAAAATGAATCATGAAATTCAATCTTCAATCAAATCAGCATTAAAAGATAAGATAAAAAAACTAATTAAATTAAAAATTAAAAAAATATTACTGCTATAAACAACGCGCGCTTGTGATGAGAGAAACAACAATTTCACCTTCCCATCCCCCAGTTAGTTTTTGTTAATACATGCATCGCTAAAGGTATTTTAACATTGACTTGGAAAATATATAAGGTATTTTTATTCAATTCTATATCATGATTTATTATTTTTAAAATTATAATTTACATCTTCATCTTTATAATTTCATATCATTTTAAACGGGATAAAAACGATTTTTGATGGAATAAAAACATTAAATTATTTACATTTTTGACATAAAAGTATATCTTGCTTTAAAATAATTAAATTACCACTAAATAGACTCTTCCTTTATTTGCCAAGCACGAAACCCTAGCAACCAGTACGGATTCAATCATCAAAGCCCTTAACAATTTGTGTTCATTTTCACCTCCCTCTATCCAGCCAAAACAAATTCATCACCATTTAAGAGAAAGAATCTGATATTTTCTTTTCTCAGTGTTCAAATCGACAGCTTTTACGAGATTTCTGATAGGGAAAGAATCATCAAGGTCCCTCCTTCCCCCACCTGCTCTGCTAAGACTTTCTTCAACGTACCTTCTGCAGTATCTCATCCAGAAAACCATCTGCACCCAAAGCAAACAGCTCCATCTCCTCTAATTTTGAAGACCTGTTCTCAATTTCGATGGCTTTCCTTCTGGTTTTTTTCTGACTTAAAAGTTACCTTTCTTAAGAACAGTTCGGTGTTCTTCTATTATAACTCTTTTAAAAAATGCAGTCCATCACATCTGATGCGTACCCTCTGCATAAACTCGAGCAATTCACCGATATAAGCTTCATCTTGTTCATCGTAACTTAATTCCTTGTTGCTGTCTAATTCTAACACGTGCTTCTTCATCTGGAACAGAAGAAGAAAGATCAGCATTCCTGGACTAGGTGGACAGTGGGGTTCCATTTCTATCAACAAGTCCCGCTCTTTCTAGCACTCAAAGTGTGTGCTAAATCATGAATAGCCATAACTCTCACTTTTGATTTCAAGTAGGCCAACAATGTCATTAATGTTATAAATAAATATTTTTTTTAAAAATATGTTATTTTAATATATTTATAAAAAAATTAATTTAAAAAATAATCATTATTATATTTTTAAACAACTCAAATAGTTTGTGTGTGATTGGTAAATCACTCATTGGACCTTATAATGCCCTTTATTTGGTTACTGTAAGCCCTCGCAGATCTACTTGGTAACTAAACTGGATTAATTATTAGTTTGTGCTATGTCAAACGTTAAATTAATTTTTTTCTAGTAAGAAAAAAACAAATTATTTGAAGGTTGGCCTGATTTGACATAGTCCATTTATCAAATACAACGCAAATGACTAATAAAAATATAATTTGATTCAAAAATAATTTTAATATGATATTATTTTTTAAATATTAAAACAATAATATATTTGATCGACTTGTTCAACTCATGATAACTTGTCAAATTCGCGACTCAAATCATACAACTATGATAAATTTATATATAAAAAAAAACAAATCAAAATAAACTAGAAAGTTCAATTCTCAGTCATCCTAATATCAAATGATAAAATTAAAAAATCTTTAAAAAATCACTCAGGTAAACATGTTAACCTGTCAAGCCTGCAACCTTGATTATAAGATTAATTTTAGAATTTATGGGATTAGTAATTTGAGATACGTACAAGTTGCCCGGATAATCGTATTAATAAAAAAAATAATCAAAATCTGGGCTGAATACTGTTGAAAGCTATATGTACACTGATCAATTTGTTTAGTAAATAGAGTTTTCGGACTATCCAGGAACCCTAACTATATTGCCTGAAATCGTAAAAGAAGTGAGTAAAAAATATATACAATGAAATTGATTATTATACATGGACCAGACATGATATTGCAGAATCTGCGTGTGCTCATTGCTAAAGGGAGGAATTGTCGACTATTTAATTGGCCAGATGAGTTGATCTCCTGTGGTGAGTAAATAAATAAATAAATTAACTAATTAAATTGAGAAAATTAAAAATGAACTGTTAAAAAATGATTAGAATATTTTTTAAAACATTTGGTCTCATTCGGTTGTTTAAGATTAAAATTGATAAATCATAATTGAACCTCTTTAAATTTAAAAAATATACTATATGTTAAAAAAATTATTAGAATATTTTTAAAAAATTTTGGTCTAATTCAACCTCTTTAAATTTAAAAAATATACTATATGTTAAAAAAATGATTAGAATATTTTTAAATTTTTTCGGTCTAATTCAGTTTTTTAAGATTAAAATTGATAAATCATAATTGAACCTTCTTTAAATTTAAAAAATATACTATATGTTAAAAAAATTATTAGAATATTTTTTAAAAAATTCAGTCTGATTCGGGTTCTTAAGATTAAAACTGATAAATCATAATTGAACCGGTTTAAATTTTAAAAAATATAATATAATTTTTTTTATCTATTTCTATTTTGATGATATAAAAAAAGAAAAATATTTAATTAAAACCTAAAAAAACAATCTACTATTTTATAGTCAAGCTAAAGCTCCTTAACGCATATATGCAATGAACAGAAACTTGCTTTACCATTTTCCCTTCAAACTTTTCAGAGGGTATTCTGGTCATTTAAAAGAAATGAATTGTCATTCAAGACTACAGGCTCAAGAAACAAAATCATGTTACTACTTTCAATTTTTACCCTCTACTCGCCTTCAAACCTTTTCCTGTCTCCATCTCACCCTACTTTTCTCAACCCTTTGCCATTCCCCACAAGCCCTAACACGGTTCCCTCACTCTATATATCGTCGTCATTAACCAGTAAGAGCTGAATTGCTCCACCTTTTTAAGGTAAAAAACCCATTCACAAAGCATTTTCCAGACACCCCCCTCCCCAAGGAAAAAAAAATCAATTCATCAAGCTCTAACATTAGCAAAGAGGAAGAGTCCACTCATCCTCTCTCCCATCATCAGTCTCATCATCCCCCTCCTAGTTTTTCAACATCAAAATTTATTCCTTTGTTGCACTATTTCCAGCCACGCCTCCTTTTTATCTCCCTTCAAAAATGGAAATCTTGTGATATCAACTTATGATCTTAACGTTTTTTTTTGTTTCATTTACTTTTTTCTTCCCGGCTCTTGCTAGATTTTTCCCATCAACAGAAAGACATGGAACCATCCAAGCTTTGGTAGGACTATAAGAAACCGAGGGTCTCAGTACTGCCCTTTCATTTCTTTATCTCCGTCCCCCTCTCAGATTAAGGTTTTTGTGTTTAGGAGAAGCAAACCCTAGAAAAAAACAAGAAGAAGAAGAAGAAGTGAGTGGAGTGACTATAATCTAAACAACCTGAAAGATCGAAATAGCTAAAACAAAACTCTATCTATGAATTCAATCCAGGATATGGAGAGCTCCAACTCTGAAAACACAAGTTTCAACAGCATAGGCAACAGCAACACCACCAACACAGGCATGTCAGTCTCAGACTTGCCATCACCATCCTCCACCACTCCGAGTCGCTATGAGAATCAAAAGCGTCGAGACTGGAATACCTTTGGTCAATACCTCAAGAACCACAGGCCTCCTCTTTCTCTGTCCAGGTGCAGTGGTGCTCATGTCCTTGAATTCCTTCGCTACCTTGACCAATTCGGCAAGACCAAAGTGCACACTCCAATCTGCCCCTTTTATGGCCACCCAAACCCGCCAGCCCCTTGCCCATGCCCTCTCCGCCAGGCCTGGGGCAGCCTAGATGCGCTTATTGGACGCCTCCGAGCAGCCTTTGAGGAAAACGGAGGGAAACCTGAAGCAAACCCTTTTGGAGCGCGTGCTGTTAGGCTGTATCTTCGCGAGGTTCGTGATTTGCAGTCTAAAGCAAGAGGGATTAGCTATGAGAAAAAGAAGCGTAAACGTCCACCACAGCAACAAATCCAATCCCTGCCACTGCCACTTCCTCTGCCACTGCCACCACCACCAGGTGCAACTTAACGAAAAGAAACAAAGAGTACCCTTTATCAATCAGTTTACAATACTACTGCTCTCGATAGCTCTTAATTATTTCCCTATCCGTATCATTGGTTGTTTTGTTTTCCTAGTATGTATGAGTTATAAGGCATTTTAGTATTTAGGGTTAGTCTTTTTCTCCTTCTTCTGGGTTGTTTCTCTGTTTGCCTTGATCAGGTGTGGAAACAATGGCTAGCTAGATCTGTGGATACCATGAATCTTCTGCTTTTGATGCAAACAGTAGTAGTAATATTACTAGCTAGTAGTGGGACTAGCGGCAGTAGAAAAGTGATTGTACTTGCAGTAATGGTCTATGTTGGAACTGAGAGCATCTATAATTGCTCTCACATTGATGTAATTTTCATGTATGCCAAGCCATAGATTTGCAGATTATGTGTGTCCTCATTTCTCTCTTTCCCCTTCTTTGGACATTCGCGCTGCTTATCAAATTTTTTAAGGGTGCTGGAAATTCAGTCACAGTTTAGTGGTTAAAGCTTGAAAGACATCACATAAGAATCCATGTCAGATGTCTAGCACTACAGTTTTATGGCTGGGTTGCAGATGTTTGGTCTGATTTTCATTTCTGCCAACTCTTTATGTCCGAATCTCTGACTTACCCTTCCCCCTGTTATATTGCTACTTTTACTGCCTTTCTGTCTAGAAATCCATAAGAAATTAACGTAAAGAAAGTGTATTGATCTATAAAGATTGGTTTTTAATTAAGTAACCTTGAGAAATTCACACACAGCACATCCTCTTGCAACACAGTCTCTTGGGATAGTTATACTGCTGTACTCTGAAAAGGTACAATTTAATGAATTGATTTAATATTCAGAAACTTGTACTGTTTCAGCTAGTGTTGTCAATTCAGTTGAAGGGGGGGAAAGACAATGAAAAACATGGCAGACAATGAAAAGTACTCATGGCTTCTGAGATTTGTTGACTACGAGTCCAGTATTGTATAAATTCCTCCTGCCATTTCCATCATTACTCATATCATACCGGTTTTTCTCCTCCTCCTCCTCCTCCTCCTCCTGTGTTTTGGAAAGAGAGGAGAGAGGTTCATGATCAGTCGTCAAGTCAAATTACCAAAACATTCACAAGAGCCTCGCGAGAAACAATGGAATCTAGTTAGGTTTCTAGTCAGGGCGAAAAAGTATTGTTAGTAGAAAATTAGAAGACAAGACATAAGGTCTACATCCAAAAGTTTTGCATTATTGATGCTAAATCACATATTAGTGTGCTAATCGGTAACGAAAAACAAAACAAGTTTAGAAAACATGCATGGAGATTCGAGGAGATTTTGTTAATTGCTCTGGCCGACAACACTTTAGTTATAGGTTAATGTTGGGTCATCTTGTATAGATTATATTTGGGTTAAAGCAAGAATTTGCATGATTGCTCTATGCTTGTATAAACAGCAAGAAAAATAAAAATAATTAATGGTTATTTTATCTAAGGAAAGATATATACCAGTGAAATTTCTTCTCCCTTTTAGCTATTCTAGTGGGGTACAATCTTCCACTTAGTTGTTTTAGAGGATCTATTCGTGCCACTAATCATTTGGGTTTATTATGTGATTGGCCATGATATGATTTTGATTTTGATAAAGTTGCCGTGTATAGTAAATAAGAAATCATTTATCAAAGAATTTCCTTTTTTTTCTCGCCATGCATATCTTAGATTGTGTCTCCCAATTATAAGTTACTCTACTGTTGATTTTCTGGTTCCATTTACAATTTACTATATATCCTGTATTGTTGTGATGAATCGGCCAAAGAAATCTTTGCATAGCTTCCTTTTCACAATTGAGCAGCTGCTTGAACATGAATTATATATATAATTCATGGATTTTCAGACTTATTCATACAGCAATTGCATGTAGATTACACATACGCTTTCTTTTCTTTTCTTTTCTTTTCTTTTTTCTTCTCTCTTTTGAAATGGATATTTGCGTGCTCTATATGAAGAGAAACTTGCTTGTGGCCTGCAAGCTATTCTAAATAGCTTCTTGAAAAAAAATAAAAAAATCCTGAGCATGCATCGATCTTCTGTACACACAGATGAAGACCAAATACAAACGTATAAATTATTCTAAGGGGATCGAGGTTTTGTTCTTGAATTACCCTTATATGTTCATATTATATTACAATTTGGAATTCCTTCTGTGTTGTCGTTTAATTCTACCAACGGTCCTCAGTTAACATTCTTTCCCTAGCTAGCCATTCTATACTGAATTTTAATGTGTTGCTTACCTGGTATTTAGGTTGCCTGACTCAGCTGTCCACCAAACATTGATTTGATATGACTTTTATTGTTAATAAACTTCCAGGTTCCAAGCTTTATCGTATCTGCTTGACTAGTATAATTGTGCTGTCTTGAAAACTGTTGTTAGATCAGAAGTTTGCAGTCATTTCGTTCATTTTTTGGTACAAGAGTAGCATCCTTCTCAATATTCATGCGAACAGGTATTTTTTATACATAAAAAATTATAGTTCCCATATGTTCCCCATCAATTTCAGCTGTGTTTTTTTTTTCCTCTGCCAAAGGTTTCTGATATCAACCTGTGAAATGAGCGTTGGGCTTACGTTTTGGCTTCTTTCTGACCTACATCAGTTTCTTTTTTGCTGTTCAAAATGCTCATCATGACAGGGGGTCAATCAACGTTCTTTTTTTTTATATATTTTTTAGCATAGTTTGATGTCTAGCATTCCCATATTTTATGTTTTGTAGGGAATGAGAGGATGACAGCATAGGCCCATTGCGTGGTTCTAGCACAAGCTATGTAATTTCTGAACGTCTAGTACGATGTTTTTGCCCCCAGTGTATATATCCACAGAGAGAGAGAAAGCATTGATTTTACAGTATGCTCGAAAGAACATTGAATTACAATTTTTTTTTTTCGTTCACAAAACCCAATCATCCCCTCATGACAGTGGTTCTATCCAGATTTTTTTTTCTTGAAATAATTTTTAAGAAAACCAGGGATACTATATGTGTGCGTTACATAATCGATGAACTAAAGCAAAAATTTGCCTTTTGTACTGAACTTTTGATTCAAGTTAAGATTGATTTCTATTCGAACATGGTTATGATATTTTCATGGATCAAAAATTAAAAAAAAAAAACCTAAATAACTCCAAGCTATATCTAAATACTTGACTTTGGTTACAAAATGACAAGTATTTGACTTTGGTTACAAAATGAAGTCGGAAAAAACGTCAAACATGACGAGGCTCCTATCACTACTAAATAGATAGGATATTGAAGGGGATGGTGCTTGAAAGGCTAATAAAATAAGGCAAGTCGGTATAATGTAGAAGAAGAGAGTATTTGCCTCCAAAATCATATATAAGACTCACACTTGTTTATATAATTTGTTTCTTCGACTTATTGTTTGGTAAGATCAAGACTATATATATATATATATTCTCATGCCATCAAAATATACCGGGGATTGATAGGAGAATGTGTGTCGTTTTAATCGAATAAGTTACCGTTGAGCCAATGTTCTGGCATCATGGTCATTTTTAAGGTAAAAACAACTAATTTTTGTTAGAAAATAATATAAATTATATTCTAGAGTTTTATTTAACAACTTAAATTTTTAGGCGAAATGGTTTATTGATATGATATCAGAGTCTTGTTGACCCAGTAGTCACGAGTTTGAATCTCACCACCCTCGCAGTCTATACAAGTTTCAAGTTTAAAGGACTTTCACTTGAGAATGTATGCTAAAGAATAATATATTATATTTTGGGATCTCACTTGACAGCTTAAATTTTTAGGTGAGATGGTTCCTTGACAACTTTAAGCTTATGTTTGTGCTTCATGAACATATTACATGTATCTTGTAGTTGATGAAGGTAGGTTGGGCTTTCCGAGTGTTTTGATCACCGGAAATATTTGGTCATGATGGGGACGCTGCACGTGTGTTTTATCGTCTCTTTTTTTGGAAATATTAACATGATCATCCATACCCTAGTTGATCCTATTGTTTGTGCAATATAAAGATCGATCAATCCACGTAACGGAGCTTTGGTGGACGGCGATGGGACTCCGGCGAGGCACATGTATACCACAAGTCTCTTTCAAACTAAGAATCGCACTGCCTCGATATTCTTATCATTATTCAAATCGACAGAACTTCTAGCCTAATCTATATATAGATCATTGACCCGAAGGATTGTATGCGGCCTGATGAATACAGCGAGGCGAGGAGTGTTCTTGGAGAATGATATTAATCCTAGTCAAATTACCTAAAATTACTCGTTTTTTCATTGCAGAAATCATCACCCTGAATTAGGGAAAGCATGCCTTTGCACCAGAAACAGAGGGTAAATTATATTTTGCCCCCGAAGATTAAACAGCATGCCATATTGATCCTCACACATCAAATCCTCGAATATATAGTTTCCCAGAGGCTTTAATACAACGTTTTGTTCATAGGTAACCACAGTTGAAGGACCGTTTTGTTCATACTCATTACCCCATCATCTAACACAAATTTTTTAACTGTTTGAATCGAATTAATCATGTATTTTCATCGAATAGAAATACAGGATATCCACTTGATCGTCAAGGACAGTGTCGCTTTTGTTTTGGTATCGGAAATTGTATAGAATATTTCAGACAGTTAGAACTGGTGTGTTTAAGAGCAAGAGATACGGATAAGATTGAGTGAAATCGATGCACCTGTCCCGGCCGGACATGGATTTTCATTTTTTTTTTCTTGACTGTGAAAAAGGTTGTCTAGTCATGGGAATGGTTGACAGATCCATTAATGTGTTTTTTAGCAGAACGCACGCCTTTGCAAATCTTCAAAAGAAACATTAACCTCATCACATGTTTTCTGTTTTGTTTCTTTTATATATTTTCGTTGATCCCGTGACCTTGCTGTAATGAACACAGAGATACAGGTACCGCCTTCTGCAGACACACACAAACACAGAGAGAGACACCAAACCAGCCTTTCCCGAGAAAAGTATCGATGCATAGGTTTTTACCATAATTGAAATTAATTAATGAAACTGAAAGATAGAAAATTGGCCAACTGGACAAAATAATCACTCTTTAGAAGAAAATTAAAAAGTTTCACGTAAAAAGTGAAAAAAGTATAGCAGTGTATTTTTATAAAATTATTTACTTGAAACTCTGCTATTTTATAAAAAAAAAATATGCTTATTTCACTGTTTGTATTGATTAAAAAAATAGGTGTCGTTTTCTAATAGAAAAATAAAATAAAATAGACCTTGGAATCTTATCATCAATAGTTTTATGGAATTACAGATAACAGTAGGTTGTTGATGAAGTAGAGGGATCACATTTTCCTTGAATAACTAGACAGCCTTTAAAAATAAAGTATAACAGTGTAATCTTTGCTCTTTTTTTTTTGGAAGCTAGAAAATCTCATTTCTGGAAAGCTCATTTTATAGCTCAAGTGAATTAATAAAATTCTGGTTGTCTCGGTCTCTTATAAGAGATGCATGCTCTGACTCGAACTCGAAGCCTATCGTGCAGGCTGTAAACTCTTTATTATCATGTCACGGCTCTTGAAGACCTTTGCTCATTTTTGTTCCTCTTTTGTGTGGAAAATTCACACTTAGCGTGTTAAGGTTTACTATAGGAAATGCATTGTTGAATTATAAAATACAACTATAAAAATATATATTTATAACTTATAGCTGAGATCATATGTGTGGTGTTACACTTTTAATAAGTAAACAACTATAATTATATAAATAGAGAAGATGTTTAATACAATTGTCAAGTCTCCAAACATTTCTTATATCGTAAAATTATCATAAGGGTTGTTGAAATAAGGAAAGGTTTCCATACAAAAAGGATACATGTTTAGGATTTTATTTAACCTGTTCATATTTTTTGAGCTAATATTTATTAGAATTTGATAGTTTAATAATCCCAAGATCATATATTTAGAATATGTATGTTGTTTAATATTTCTGAATATAAAAGCACTGTTTAGCATTACATTTCAAAAATATTTTTGAAAAAAATATTATTTTATTATTTTATTTTAATTTTTTTTAGTAGTTTTAAATTATTTGCATGTATTAATATCAAAAATAATTTTTTAAAAAATAATTAAAAATTAAAAAATTAATTTTAATAAAAAAATATTTTCAACAACCTAACTTATAAAGGAAAGGCTGTCCCATTCAATCAGTCAGATGATAGAAAACTTGATAGAAAAAAATCAATGTATACTGCCGTCATGAACCGGGCGTGTCCTTGAAGCTTAATTTACTTTCAGAAATTTCTCCGAGTAGGACCGTCACAAAAAAATAAAAGGGCGACCCCTTTTCAATACCAGGGCCGAAGCTAACTTGTCGAGACATGGGTAATTAAGTTCTTTGAGCTTCCCCATTTAATATTATATATATATATATATATATATATATATATATATAGATAGATAGATAGATAGATAGATATATAGATAAATGTAAATAAAAATACATTAACCATCCTCCATAAATTCATTTTTTCCCTTGCCATTGGAACAATTCACTATTGAAATATATTTTTAAAAATATTTTGTGACGAAGTCATGATAATGTACGTAGTAAACGTTAAATCATATACCGATCGGCAATAGAATCTAGATATATATATATATATATATATATATATATATATATATATATATATATATATATATATATTGTTGGGAAAAGTACTCAATAATAGGGAACCAATTTAGCGGATAACCAATCAAGTCCCAAACCTTTTTCCCTCTTTGTGCAATCAAATTATAGGATCAAACAATCAACAATATAATGCAAATAACCAAACACATCAACACCAAGATTTTTACGTGGAAAACCCAATGCGGGAAAAAACCACGGGACCGTAGGCCACTTAAAACTTCCACTATCACAAATAATGGGTTCACAATATTCTTCCTTAGATTCAACTAAGGGCTACAATATATATCATCAAGAACAACCTATTCTTGGAATACAATAAGATTAAAGAGAACAAAGTTTGAGAAAAGGCTCACAATACTGACAGCCCCGTTTTCTGTCAAAACGGATAACTTCCACAACTCCAATCTTCGATCCAACCGTTCAGAATGAAGATTAATGTGTCTAGAAGCCTCTGTCCAAATCTCAGCTCGATCCAACGGTTAACGAACTGGAAATCAAAGAAATAAGATGCACTGTTCAGCAGCCACCACTTTCTCTTTTCTCCCTCACTTTTCTCTTTTTGTCTCTTGTTAAGTATAAAACCCTAATACCCCTTTTTTGGTGATGTGGCAGCCCCCCTTTTTATTTAAATATGGTGCGGGACCACCCAACAAATCTCCCCCTCACGCACCATGTGAGGAATTCGCCATACTGGCGATCAACTTGTAAAGTTCAATTTAGGAGGCTCTACCAAGCCTACTTCCTTTCTGCAAAACTCAAACTTCTCTCTCGGTAAAGGCTTTGTCATCATATCTGATGCATTGTTATCAGTATGGATCTTCTCAACAACAAATGACTTCATCTCCATAGCATCTCGAATCCATTGATATCTAACTTCAATGTGCTTTGATCGAGAGTGAAAAGTAGGATGCTTACTGAGATGGATTGCACTTTGACTGTCACAGTGCAACACAAAGTTCTCTTGAACTAGACCAAGTTCATGCAAGAACTTCTTCATCCATAACAACTCTTTGCCCCCTTCAGTAAGAGCAATATATTCAGCCTCTGTAGTGGATAATGCAACACATTTTTGCAACCTTGATTGCCATGAGACTGCTCCCCCTGCAAACTTCATCAAGTATCCTGATGTGGACTTTCTAGAATCAACATCACCAGCCATATCTGCATCTGTGTATCCTTCCAACACAGGTTTGTTATTGCCAAAACACAAGCTGAAGCTAGAAGTGCCTTTGAGATACCTGAGTATCCATTTCACTGCTGACCAGTGTTCTTTACCAGGATTGGAGAGGAACCGACTAACCACACCAACTGCATGAGCTATATCCGGCCTTGTGCAAACCATAGCATACATTAAGCTACCAACTGCAGATGCATAAGGAGCCTTTTTCATCTCATCTTTTTCTTCATCACTTGAAGGACACTGATTAGAACTTAGCTTAAAGTGGCTTGCAAGTGGAGAACAAACCGGTTTGGAGTTGCTCATGTTGAATCTCTCAAGTACCTTTTGAACATATCTCTCCTGAGATAGCCAAAGTTTCTCCTTCTTCCTGTCACGTGTGATCTTCATGCCAAGAATCTGTTTTGCCGGGCCTAAGTCTTTCATTGCAAAAGACTTACTTAACTCTTCCTTCAAAATCTGAATCTTCTTAGCATCATGGCCAACAATCAGCATATCATCCACATACAGCAACAAAATAATAAAGTTTCCATCTGGAAACCTTTTCATAAATACACAATGATCAGAAGTGGTCCTGTCAAAACCATGATCCACCATGAAAGAATCAAACTTCTTGTACCACTGTCTTGGAGCCTGCTTTAACCCATATAGACTCTTTTTCAACTTGCAAACTAGTTGCTCTTTGCCTTTTGCTTCAAACCCTTCAGGCTGCTCCATATAGATCTCTTCATCTAAATCACCATGCAGAAAGGCAGTTTTTACATCAAGTTGTTCAATTTCAAGATTCAAACTAGCAGCTATACCAAGCACAACTCGGATTGAAGACATCTTGACCACTGGTGAGAAAATTTCTTCAAAATCAATACCTTTCTTCTGACCGAAACCTTTCACAACCAATCTTGCCTTGTACCTTGGTTGTGAGCAATGTTCATCAGTCTTCAACCTGAACACCCATTTGTTCTTGAGTGCTCTCTTACCTTTAGGAAGCTTCATTAACTCAAAGGTATGGTTTTCATGCAAGGATTTCATCTCTTCTTGCATTGCTTTCAACCACTCACCTTTCTTCTCATGTGACATAGCTTCATCAAAGCATTCTGGTTCTCCCCCGTCAGTAACCAGCACATACTCATGAGGAGAATATTTGGTGGAAGGTTGGTGAGGTCTAGTTGACCTTCTCAACTGTGGCTCATCTGGAGCTTCTTGCATATCCTGTTCAGGAATAACATCAATATCATCATTAGTTGATTCAGAATCACCAACTAATGGCTCAATAAGAAAACCACCGTTATCATCATTTTGCAAATCTCCCCCATGATTAGCAAGCATCAAAGGTAACTGTTGAGTAGGTCTTGGATTTGAATTTGATGGAATAAAAGTAGTAGACTCTACTTTCTCTTTCTGTTCAAAGTCTTCAATGGTTTGATCTTCAAAGAAGATAACATCTCTGCTTCTCACAATTTTCTTCTCCTTTGGATCCCACAACCTATAACCAAACTCATCATCTTCAGAGCCCAAGAAAATGCACTGTTTTGTCTTGCTGTCAAGCTTAGACCTTTCATCTCGAGGAACATGTACAAATGTTCTGCACCCAAACACTCTCAAGTGTGCATAAGAAACATCCTTTCCTTTCCAAACTATATTTGGAACATCAAATTCAAGGGGAACTGATGGAGAGAGGTTGATCATGACAACTGCAGTCTTCATTGCCTCACCCCAAAAGGACTTAGGCAGCTTTGCATGAGAGAGCATACATCTAATTCTTTCAACAATGGTTCTGTTCATTCTCTCAGCCACTCCATTCTGCTGTGGAGTCTTAGGAACTGTCTTCTCCAACTTGATACCATGTTCCCTGCAGTACTTCTCAAAAGGACCTCTGTATTCACCACCATTGTCAGCTCGAACACATTTCAGCTTTTTACCAGTTTCTCTTTCAACTCTGGCATGGAAATCCTTAAAGACATCAAGCACCTGATCTTTGGATTTCAAACAAGTGGCCCAAATTTTCCTGGAGTGATCATCAATAAAACTAACAAAGTACAATGCACCTCCAAGAGACTTATCAATCATAGAGCAAACATCAGTATGAACTAAATCAAGAACATGTGATCTTCTATGTGAAGGTGATCTTTGAAATGAAACTCTATGTTGTTTACCAACTAAACAATGAGTACATGTGTTCAAGTTCATACCTTTTAAAGGAAGGTAGTTCTTCTTGGCAAGGATGCCAAGACCTTTCTCACTTAAATGTCCAAGTCGCTTATGCCATAAATCAGTAGAGCAATCTTCAATTGCATTTATCTCCCCTTTGATCACCTTGGCTTGTGACATGTAGAGACCCATCTTCTTCCCTTTAGCAACAATTAAGGAATTTTTGGAGAGCTTCCATTTACCATCTCCAAAATAACTGTGATAGCCTTCTTCATCAAGAGTACCTGTAGAGATCAAATGTAGGCGCATATCGGGTACATGTCTAACATCTTTGAGTATCAGCTTGCACCCAGTATTGGTTTCCAACCAAATATCTCCAATGCCCACAACACTAGCCATCCCTTGATTTCCCATCCTAACTTGACCAAATTCGCCAGCAGTGTAGGATGTGTAAAAATCACGTCGGGGTGTAACATGGTACGAAGCTGCTGAATCTGCAACCCAGGTGGTATCCTGACATGCAAGGTTAACACAACCATCATCACAAACAATGGCAACATCACCATCAAATACAACTGCAGCTGTACCATTCTCTTCATTTCTGTCTTCATCTTTTCCCTTCTGATCTCTTTTATACTTTCTACAGTCTTTTTGAATATGCCCAGGCTTGTCACAATAATAGCACTTAAATCCCTTCCTTGACTGAGATCTTCCTCTTGGCTTCCATTTGCCTTTTCTATTACCAGATTCTCTATCTTGTTTGCCGTGAGAGAACCTACTTTGACTTCTCCCTCGACTTTCTGTAACAAGTGCATGAGACTCGGAAGTGCTTGTCCCTTTCCTCCTCTTCTCTTCATTGAGGATACAATCCTTCACTGTTTTCAAAGTGATCTCTCCACTTGGAGTAGAATTGCTAAGTGACACCACCAAAGTCTCCCAACTATCCGGCAATGAACTCAACAGGATTAGTGCTTGCATCTCATCTGCTAGCTCAAGATTCATCAATGACAACTGATTTAAAAAACCTTGGAATTCATTTATATGCACTGAAGCATCTTCACCATCTCTATACTTCAAATTCACAAGGTCTCTAATTACAAAAACCTTGTTTTGTGCACTCTCTTTGGCAAATGTTTCTTCCAACATCTTCCACACTTTATAGCAGTCATGTTCTTGAGAAATATGATTAATAGACTTAGAGGATACCCATTTTCTAACATTAGCGGTAGCCTTTCTATTAATCCCCTTCCATTTTGCATCATCCATTTCATCAGGCTTTACTCCTTTACATTCAATCGGCAAAGCCAAATCATTGCAATATAAGTGATCCTCCATCATTGTTTTCCATAGAAAATAATTTGAGGAATTGAGCTTTATCATGCCCGAATCTTCCTTTTCCATTTTAATTGCACAAGAAAATCAATCTACACAACCAGGCTCTGATACCACTTGTTGGGAAAAGTACTCAATAATAGGGAACCAATTTAGCGGATAACCAATCAAGTCCCAAACCTTTTTCCCTCTTTGTGCAATCAAATTATAGGATCAAACAATCAACAATATAATGCAAATAACCAAACACATCAACACCAAGATTTTTACGTGGAAAACCCAATGCGGGAAAAAACCACGGGACCGTAGGCCACTTAAAACTTCCACTATCACAAATAATGGGTTCACAATATTCTTCCTTAGATTCAACTAAGGGCTACAATATATATCATCAAGAACAACCTATTCTTGGAATACAATAAGATTAAAGAGAACAAAGTTTGAGAAAAGGCTCACAATACTGACAGCCCCGTTTTCTGTCAAAACGGATAACTTCCACAACTCCAATCTTCGATCCAACCGTTCAGAATGAAGATTAATGTGTCTAGAAGCCTCTGTCCAAATCTCAGCTCGATCCAACGGTTAACGAACTGGAAATCAAAGAAATAAGATGCACTGTTCAGCAGCCACCACTTTCTCTTTTCTCCCTCACTTTTCTCTTTTTGTCTCTTGTTAAGTATAAAACCCTAATACCCCTTTTTTGGTGATGTGGCAGCCCCCCTTTTTATTTAAATATGGTGCGGGACCACCCAACATATATATATATGTGTCAAAAAATTATTTCATATAAAATACTTGATTGTTATGTCAATAAAACCTTGATATCAAGTTAAAGAATAATTTCATCTAAAATTTTAAATTATTAAATAAAATTTTAAAATATAATTTATATTATTTTATAAAGAAAAAAAATGATATAAGCTTGTTGATGTTATTTCGTCGTCTGAAAGCCAAAAGATGCCTTCGAAAGAACTGATCACCACTGCCGCTCCACGTTCTTGACAGTTAAAAGCTGCTGCGCTGCTCATAATTCTAATCTCCAATGGCAGCAGAAAGCCCTTTTCCTTGCGAGCACTGCCACTACCATGCCGGCAAATGAGTCGAAGAATCCACTCACAGTTCCATACCATCATCTAAATAATGCCTAGAGATGATCATATGCTCGAGATTTTGGAGCATTTATAGAGGGATCGAGTGATTTTATAACTTTCAAATCCCAACATTTCGTGTCTTTTATTTCCGGTGCTGATTGGTTGCTGAGAAATATAATAAGTTTCTGTTGAACTATGAATATATTGATCTTGGTTAAAATTACTATTAGAATTTCAGTTATTATAGGCCAAAATCAAACAAAAGGACTAGATTAAACAAAATTGAAAGTTTGGGGATTGCCGCCTGCGCCTCAGCAATTATAAGTTTACCTTGCAATGGCATTAAGATGGAGAGAGAGAGATCCACTGCAATCAACAAGCACTGGTACGAGAATCCCGCATTCTTTAGTCAAGCAGATTAGACGTTCGATTTGACACACGAAAAAGCAATCAGTGGGACCCAAAACAGTGCCAGATCCACGTGCTAACTTGTAATCGATGTCGGCTACAGTACTCGCTTCGCTTGAATTGACAATATACCCCTATCTAACTGCAGTCCAAATACATGAATTATGCCACGTGTCCCGCATCGGGTGGGATCCACTCGCCTTGATAGCTGTGAGCCGTACGAGATCGCTGTCGCTTCTTAATCACAGCCACTAACTATCTAATAAAAGTGGGTCCCGCGTTTTGTCTTGGGAATCGTGTCGGGTCCCGCTAGATCCCACTTTGAGCCGTTAGATTTTTCCTGTACGGTCCCCTGGTTTTCAAATAGAACTGTACAGTTTTTTCTTCTTCTAAATAACTTGAATCGTCCCGGATGCGAGAACGGAAAATAACTCGGTTGATTGAGAATCAAATTCAACTTTTTTATATTTTTAAAATCAACTGTATAGATTAGAAACTTATAGATATATTATGAGATTGAGGTGATGGAAACTTAGAGAAATAGATTGAAAATGGAAGGAAAAGCTCAGGCATCTCCTGTAAGCTGCTAGCCTGTAGTGGGTACTTCAAATGCTAATAAATTGCAAGGTAATAAAAGATTTGGATGGTGAATTTCATTTCGACATGATTTTGATGATCACCTTTTCGAAGGACCGGATCAGATCCCCTGAAACAGCAATGACGAAGGGATCTTCGATCATTTTGTTTCTTGCAAGAAGCTCTAAACATGGAGGTAGAGTAGATGTAGATAGCTGGGAGCAGAAACAGTTAAACGTGTCTGTACATTTCTGCAGAAACACAATCCCCGACAACGCTCGCTCGATATCATTTGTGAAATGGTGAAAAAGATGGACCCCTACTTTTCCCTATCTTTATTCCATTTTCTATAAAGATTTTCGTTTTCCAATATAAAAAAAAACAATAAAAACCCGCAAAGTTTTTTTTTTTTTTTTATGCTAATAAACTTATTCTTGAAAAAAATATTTTATGAATTTGAATAAATAAATAAAATTCTAGTTGTTTTCAACTTTTATAAAGAGTGCATTTATTAACTCGAACTCGAAATCTGCTGTACAAATCGCAAGATTTCTGCCATTACGACACGGCCACGTGTTGTTTTACTTTGTTCATCAATGTTTCCTCCTCCTCTTCTTCTTCTATTTTTTGTTTGGATCATCTCCTCTTTATTTGATCGTATCCGGGCATTGATGTCATCATGAATGCATTGAATATGCATGTGATCATTAGAGGTTGAGAGTGACGAGACAATGCAAGAAGGAGGTGGGCACTGCACTTTATAGAAACAGGCTCCATTACGGTAGCCTTCGTTATGGGCCACAGGAGATTGAAAATAAGTAAATCTCACTTAGAAATATGGAATGAGGCCCATAAGAGTAAAAGGCTTCATTACATGAAAACAAACCCACGGGCCCAAGTCATGTCAGAGACCTCTTTGCTCTCAAGGGTTTTTGATCCACGGCTTGCCTGTGTCCGGTTTACACCTATACGTCTACAACTGCTTTGAGAAAAAAGGATTAAAGGGTAATTAGGACTGTAATAGACTTTATTTTAATATATTTTTTAAAGTCTATTTTATTTGAAAATATATAAATTATTTTTGACATAAGCATGGTCTAAAAATACTAAAACAAATTAATTTGTTTTTTCAAAAATATTTTTGAAATACAGAAACAACCCAATCACACTAAAATATTAGCCTAACCTATTAATCCCCACCGGTTAATATTTGTTTTTAATCACAACATTTCATTACATGATTTTTAATATATATATATATATATATATATATATATATATATATTAGAAAAAATAGATTAGCCCTTTTAATTACAATGTCATCATTTCCTATTAAAATTATTCAGTTGAGTTTTATTAAATAATTATTTAAACTAGTTTAACTTGGAAATCTATCTAGTTAGTTCTAACTTCCAGTATTTATTAGCTTATGGGACGGAATAATAAAATTGGAACCATGTGAATTCTTATATTGCTGCACTAATTATCTGAATCCGACCTTGCTTTTTATGTGAATCATGATATCATCTACTTATTAAAAACTTTCACTAAAATATATATAAAAAACTTATTAAAGGTAAATTACTCATCATTTTGTTATGCAAATCACTCAATTGTTCTATTATATCCATGATTTTCCAACACAAATATAATAAATAGTTCTTAGATCAAATTTAATACAAAAAAACCCAAGGACTAGAAAATCATTATTTTTTTTCAATGATTTACAAGAACTTTACTCAATCATGAAAATCAAAATCAAAATCAAAATCAAAATCGAAACCTCCGAAAATCCACACAGAATGACCCCACAAAAACATTCCCGCGCTAACTAGAAAAATGCCCACCCGAACGCAGCGCCACAAATAATCACTCCTCCACCGACGTCCAAATCATCCCGTTTAACCGCGAAAAACATAACGGCAATAACAAATACCTGTCGAGGGACAAGCCTGTCATTCATTTCCCTCTCTCTAGAGATCGAAACAAATCTAAACAATGGGTTCGCTTCCACCGTTCCTAGACCTCCCTTCGCCAAATGCCAAATTCCAGCAAGTTGACCAAACCACCCTTCTCAACCTCTTCAAATCCCAACAAAACCAACTCAACTACTTCTTCCAAAACCTAAATCTCTCCCAAGCCCTTACCTTCACCCAAACGCTTCTCAATTGCAACGGCACTCTCTTTTTCTCCGGCGTCGGCAAGTCCGGCTTCGTCGCCAATAAAATATCCCAAACCCTAATCTCTCTCGGCATTCGCGCCGGCTATCTTTCCCCTGTTGACGCTCTCCATGGCGACATCGGGGCCCTCTCCGCCTCCGATATCCTCGTCCTCTTCAGCAAATCTGGGAACACCGAGGAGCTGCTCCGTCTTGTTCCGTGTGCCAAAGCGAAAGGCGCGTATTTGGTGTCGGTGACGTCCGTTGAAGGCAATGCGCTCACGGCGGTTTGTGATATGAATGTGCATTTGCCTTTGGAGAGGGAATTGTGTCCGTTGGATATGGCTCCTGTGACATCCACAGCGATCCAGATGGTTTTTGGGGATACCGTCGCGACGGCGTTGATGGGAGCCAGGAATTTGACTAAGGAAGAGTATGCCGCTAATCATCCCGCTGGAAGATCGGCAAGAGCTTGATTTTCAAGGTCTCTCCTTTTTCTTAAAAATATGAATAATCGATGTTTGATTGCCTTTACCTTTTGTTTTCTCCTTTTGATCTGGGTGTCTAATTGAATTAGAATTACAATCAGTAAATCTGTGTTGATAGGTTAAGGATGTGATGAAGAAGCAAAATGAGCTTCCGATTTGTAACGAAGGAGACCTGATAATGGAACAGCTAGTGGAGCTAACGAGTAAAGGATGCGGCTGCCTGCTTGTCGTAGATGGCGGCAGTCACCTGACCGGAACATTCACCGATGGTGATCTACGGCGCACTCTCAAGGCTAGTGGTGAAGGCATCTTCAAGCTTACAGTAGGAGAAATGTGCAACCGGTAATATGAAAGGAAATAATGGATTTGGCGGTCTCCTTATTTCTTTCTTTTCATCTAATCTGGTGAATTATGGATTGAGATTTTGGTGAAAATGCCTTTTTTTCTCAGCGCGTTCTGTGTTTTCTCAGGAACCCAAGAACAATTAGTCCAGATGCAATGGCCGTGGAAGCCATGAAGAAGATGGAATCTCCACCATCCCCTGTACAATTTCTGCCTGTTATCAAGGATGATAATATCTTGATTGGCATCGTCACCCTGCACGGATTAGTTTCAGCTGGCCTTCGATAGAAATCGGGATTTTACTTTTCTAACGCTGTTCATAGTTTTTCTGTTCTTCTATCTCTTCCATTCTGCGATTCTTTTTAGCATAAAAAAAACTGGAATCCACTCATGAGCCAGGACTCTCTTGTATTCTTATCTCATCATTGTTTCAAACAATAATGGATTCGATGTGTTCTGTATAGTAAAGTTATCGTTTTTTAATCATAGCTGATGTTTCTCCGCCATGAGCTTGAGACCTCATGACCCGATTGGACTCATCCCCGTCTACCAAGACACTCTCCTTCCTCGAGCCGGGATCATTTCAACCGAGCTTCTTAATTCTGTTTTGGTTAATTTTTTATTTTTTAATTGAAATAGAATATTTTAATTTTAATGTATTGCGTGCTGTTTTAAGATTATATTATTTATGTATATATTAATTAAAAAAAATTAGTTCAAAATCAAACATAAAATTAATTAAAATTGTACAATTTAATCTAAAAAAAAATATAATAAAATAATTTTTCTGAATAAAATTATGAACATGTATAATATTATGACAATATTATTATTAATCTTACAAGATTATTATATTCTCTTATTGCTCTGAAATATTAACATGATATATATATATATATATATTAAAATGTCAAGAGATTTTTTGTAAATTACAGCTTAATCTAGCAGTCATATTAAGAGATATGATTGATATTGTAAAATTATTCATTATTGTAAAAAAAATACTACTTAACTAAAACAGAACCGGCGAAACAAAACTGGAACATTCCAACTGGAATTGGAACAAAATTTCCAAAACAAACTAAAATTTTAAATAAAATAAAAACTACCCTATTTTATCTTATATTTTTTTTAAAACAAAATAAAATTAACAACACTCATCTCAACTGTCGTCTCCCGGAGTCTGAACTCTGAAGTAGAGGTGGAGGCGGCGCCATTTTGAGGGACCAGTTTTTATTTCCGTATTTTTTTTTCCTTTTAAAATGACTTTCCTGGTGGCGATGATTTCACTTATGAAGTTCTTGTTAAATTGACGCGAGGGATGATGTGCTTAGAGTGGCTGTTCAAAATTAAGACAAACATGACTCGGCTTTTATAGGTCTACATTTGGTTTGGTTTTGGCTGCAATTCCCCATTTTCCTTTTCTTTTTTTTTTTTCCCTGTTGAAAACCTGAAATCGCATTACCTGCAAAAAGCAAAGAGATGAGGTCCGATTCCATTAAATATCTAAGATATTTGTTTAATCTTCTCGTGACAGTGATTTGTTTTGATGAGTTGGTTGGCGACTATCTTTTTAAAAAAAAAAAATTTAAATACTGTATGATGATTAAATTAATATCTTTTAAGAAAAAATAGTCATAATTCAGAGAAAAAAAACTCTCTCTCTACATTTAAATTGTTGTTGTTGTTAGATAATTTTTCTTGGATTTACTTTTCCTAAAGTCGTAGGCCTAGATTTAAAAGAACCCTAAAAAAAAACATTAAAAATATTTTGTTGCTGTTGTTTGGTACGATACGTTTTTTTTTTTTTTGGTAAAGATCGGGGCATGCGCCCTTCTAAATTAATCGAGGAATAGTGGACTCAATAAGGTTATAGTACAATAAGGAATAAAGCCCTGACGGCAGGTCGGTTATAATATTCGTCCCCCTGTCTAATACATCTTTGGTTAGCCCAAAATTTGCTAACCAATCGGCCACATAATTAGAAGGAATAATCTATTCATTAAAAAAACAACACCTTGGGTCTTAAAAATATTTAAAAAAATTGAAATTTTTTTATTTTTAATTTTTACTTTAAAATATATTTTTTAATATCTTTAAATTATTTTTATTTGTTGAAATCAAGAATAATTTTTTAAAAATAGAAAAAATATCATTATATTATATATTTTTAAATAAAAAACACTTTTAAAATCACCTTCAGATACTGTACAAGAATGTGGTTATTTTTTAATAATAAAAAACAAGAATTATTTGATTCAGTTTAAGTCTCTTAGCTATCAATGATTTTCTCACGAGGTGACGATAAGCAAGCAAGCAAGCAAGGAATCCAGTTTTGTACAGAGCAGCCGAGGACTTCCTGTCACGGCACTGCGCATTCTTTTCTTTTTTTGTGTGTGGCATGTTAAGGAACTATTTCACCTAAAAATTTAAGCTTTTAAGTGAGGTCCTATAATATGATTTATATTATTCTCTAACACACACCCTCAAGTGAAAGCCTTTTGGGCTTGAAACTTGCACAGATCCACATCACCTTGTACTTAGTTTTTATCAAATAGAATGAGGATGGTGAGATTCGAACTCGTGACCGCTGGGTCAAGAAGGCTCTGATATCATATTAAGAAACCATCTCACCTAAAAACTTAAACTTTTAAATAAAATTTTATAATATGATTTATATTATTCTCTGACATGGCAAAACTGGAACACCATTATTTCAGACAATCGCAATCAGTATACTTTTCTTGTGAAGTTGAACTTGCTTGCTCTGGATGAGAAAAATGGTCTCGACGAGGGGCCCCCATGATTGAACAAGGACGACATCTTTGCTAATATTTAGATTGCCTGCAGTCTAATCCGAGGACTGATTGTCATGACGAAAATGTGCAATTGCCTGCTCCAAGATTTTTTGTTTCAACAATTAGAATTCGAGAAAAAAATCTTGTTTTAAATTATTTTTTAACCGTATTTTTTGTTTGTTTTAATGTGCTAACATCAAATGTAAATTTTTTAAAAATTATTTTGATGTATTTATAAGCATAAAATATTTTGAAAAAAAATTGCTATCACACTATAAACTTACCAAGTCAACGTAAATCAATTTATTGGCAAAACAACATCATCGTTTTAGTCCCCAGGAGACATGACGTGGTGACAATGAGCTTGTAATCTGCATAGCAAGTCTTGAGTTGGAATGAAGACATATATTTTTTTGGATAATTTTGATGTACTGATCGAATGTAATTTTTTTTTAAATAAAAATACATTGATATATTTATAAGCGTAAAATATTTTAAAAAACAACTGCTATCAAGCTATAAACACTATTTTGATCTGATGCAAATGTTGGGTTGTGAGTTTACCAAATCAATGTAAATCAATTTACAGGCAAATCAACATCATTGTTTTAGTCTCTAAGGGTATATCATGGTGATAAAAAATCTGTGATTTGCACAGCAGGTCTCGAGTTTGAATTAAGACATATATTTTTTTTTGGAAGAGCCTAAGAAAACTGAAATTTTACTCGCTTACCTTGACCCATAAAATATGTTTTTTTGGAAAATAGAGTTTCTCACATTAAAATAACAATAAAAATCATCGTTTTAGATAGAAGTTTATTAAAATAATCTAAAATAATCTAAATGGATTGGTTTTTTAGATTTAACCGAATCAACTGATAGGTCGTGTTTGATCAAATCACCTTCAAACCAATTCAAAATAAAACATGCTCGGAACCAAACTCTAGATCGATTTTCAAGACAGATTGAAATTAAGACTTGTGGTTTAAAAGACTCTTAAGTCTTAAAGCCTTAGAAGCTTGACCAAGCCAACAGTTTCTTTTTAGCAACATGATTGTATTTTTCACAAACTCAATATGCACACCCTTTTTCTTACTCATGTTGTTACTTTTAGGCCTATTAAAATTATTGTTGTTGCTATTATTGAGCTTTTTTTTATTTTTTTTAAACTCTCGAGTCTGGATTTGAAAGAACCTTAAAAAACATGTGCCGTAGCTTAATAATAATAAAAATAATAATAATAATAATAATAGTAATAGTAATAGTAATAGTAATAGTAAAAGTTTTCATATTTATGTTTTAAACCTTTACCAAACTTAGACCAAGAATATGGTTATTTTTTAATTAAAGAAGAAACACAAATCATTTGATTAAGTTCCATTTCCTAAATATTCATATCGTAAATAATATTTTCAAACTCATATATTTTTTTTTTTGAAAATTAAACCATTTTTCAACTAAATACCCTAACCTTTTTTGTATTATGTTTATATTCAATTGCATCCCATAATTCAAAAGTAGTTTTAATATTACAAAAAATATGATAAATATTATCATACAAAACACTTAAAATTTTACCATAGCATAAAAAATATTTATTAATATAGTTATCTTCACTATCAAAGGAAAATGCACCGCTTGAAGAAATAAGTATAGTAGTTGTTTTTTTAGCACTTTTACTCTTACAACCATAATTTTTTAGGTTTTCTAGATAATGAGTTTATGATGTCTATCGCAACAATTAAGTAAATATTGTTTTTAGGAAAAGTTACGAAAGTAACCCTGATTTGTATATGAGGTTGTTAAAAAAAATTAAAAATGAAAAGAATTAGCATACAAATCCAACCATTTTTTCCCCTTTATTAAATTAGCAACTAAAAAAAAATTAATATTTTTTATTGTTTTAACAATAATAGTAATGATATTTTTAGATGTTAAACCTTCGATGTTGTTGTTGTTATAATAGGATGTGTTGATGTATTTTATTATATCAAAACTTTCATGTATAAATGTTATATTTTATTTTTAAACTAGAAAAATTTATTAATTATTTCAATCCCAACAATTATAAAAATTTATTTGCTCGACCAGCAACGTAGTCCAGACAATTTAACTAGTGATAGACTAAGTAAAATGAGAAAGTTTTTTTAAGATTTTTTTTATGGTAAGAAAAATTATTTATTCTCCGTCCTAAACACATGTCTTACAAACATACACTTAACAAAGATATTAGTTGCTAAATATATTTAAAACAATTTAATATAATAAATCAATTTAATTATAATGGATAAGCCAATGAAATTTACTAATAACTCAAAACAACTATCATTAATCATAATTTTAAATCAAGATGCTAAGAATAATATTGCTATAAAATAATAAATTACTAATATATTTATATAGGAAATAATATATCATGATATGTTAGTGCACATATAATACTTTGATTTAGATAATATTGCTAGAAAATTCATTCGAATAAAATATTTAATACTTATAAATTGAGATATATTTTTTATTATAAAATAATCAAGAATAAAAATTAAAAAGTAAAACAATTAAAATTAAAATTAAAATATCAATAACATAAAAAAATAAATTATTCTCAACAATAGTAAATTAGACGACCGACACCATCATGCATCGCAGCAAATTGAATAGGACACAAGAACGCTTTCAATGAAACTGAAAAAAAATGTTTTCGTAGATGATATGCGACTCAATGCTATTTAGGAACACACTTAACCAGGTATTTGTAGGCTACTGTAAATTAAATGTGTTTTTGAAAAAAAATATTTTTTATTTTTTATTTTAAATTAATTTTTTATATTTTTATATATTAATATCAAAATATTTCTTTTAAAAAAATTATTTTAATATATTTATAAATAAAAATTATCTTCTAGAACAACTTCAATCATGACATAAAACCGACAATTATCTGTGTTTTGAGTCTAACCCACCGACATCCCAAGAGACTTGCAGGGAAAAAAACTCGTTGTGGATTTACCCATCCAAGGCAGGGAAGGTTTATTTAATTTTTTTTATTAAAAAAACATTTTTTTTTAAATCTTTTAAATCGAAGTTATTATTTGACCTCGTAATAAAGTTTTATCACTCATGCACTTAGACTTTTGGACACACCACCATGGCAAATTGGATCTTAATTTATTTTTTAAATTCAAGCAACCATGCACCCAAAATTCTTGGGAATCATTGTTTTCAATTCAGACTCTCATTTTTTTTTCAATCTTTTTAATAGTTGTCACATTGCTTTTGGATTGGTTAAATTGATTGCATTATACAAAACAACTCCCATACAATTTAATTTTTAACTCGAGTTAAATAAAGAGTTGAGCCGAGAGTTTTTTCTTTTTAATTCTATCATTTTTCTCTCAATTGAATCCTTATTTTTTTTTTACTGGTTGAATAAATTGTTTTTGGAACGACCAAATCAATTGAATCATGTCAAGACAAATCTCACACAATTTAATTTTAAATTTTGATCAAATAATAAATTATACATGAAGGTTTTTTCATGTCAATTTCATCATCAAATTTTTCTTATTGTCAAGTCAGAATATTTTAGGACTGCCAAGTTGAGGAGGTCATGTCAGAACAATTCTTACACGATCTGATTTTAAACTTGTGCTAGATAAAATATTAAATTAATTATTTTTTTAACTAAATAAACTAGTTTTAATAAAATACCAAACAATTCTATATAGCTTGAATATTTTGTTTCGCTAAAAATCAAAATCTTAATCTTACATGGCTTGCCACGATAAAGAACTAGTGCATATCTAAGGGAAGCAGCAATTCTTTCTTTGATTAAAAATAGAAGAAGAAAAAGAAAGATTTACTAGTTAGCTCATAGACAAAGAAGTTTAGGGATTGCAAGCAGACGCACAAGGAAATGCTAACCAAAGACAGCTAAATTCAGACCTTAAAAACAATTTAGTCTGGTCTGATGCTACCAATAAAGAATATGATTAACATATAATATACTTTGTACAATGCCAAAGATATACTGTACGCAAAAAAAAAAAAAAAAACCTAACGGTATACTTGCACAATCTGCCTAGCTAACATCTGATCCAATCACACATTGAGTTGTTGTCCCTCAAATCATCCACACACAACAAATACGTACATCACAGATCAACAAATGATTGACATCCTTAATTTCTGAAGTAGATAAATATAAATAACAGTAATAATTTCATATGAAAACCATGCTGTTATGATCAATCTCAAATCTCATGTCTTCCAAATCTGAAGCCAGCACCCCATCTCCCAGGCTAGTTTCTTCCAAGCTCATTTCATCCCACAAGAAGCCATACTCATCAAGCGCCTTGGAGTTGGTGTCAGTACTAGCATTAGGGTTGGCGTTCCGGGCCTGAGATAGCTGAAGAAGGTTCAGCAAAGAGCTCTGGTCTTGGTTTTGATGGGGCGGGGTCGGTGATGATAACGATGGCATTTGCTGGTACCCACAAGCCAAAGTTTGATGATCAGATAAAGGAGATGCTGCTAAATTAACAGTGCCGCTGTTAGCTGTGGCCTCGAGCATGAATTGCGGGCTGAATTTTGCGTTGTAATCTTCAGCTCTGCATTTGTGGAATACTCTGCACAGCACCCAGTCCTCCTGTGATCACAGAAAAGTAAGTTTAACCAGTAAGGAGTTGATCGATGTCAAATATTTGTCAAACTTGTTTGAAAGTGTTAGCAAGGTGTCAAATTGTGAAGAAAAGAGTGTTAAAGAATAATATAAATCATATTCTACAGCTTAACCTAACAGTTTAAGTTTTTAGGTGAGATGATTCATTAACATGGTATCAAAACCTTGTTAGCCCAACGGTCACGAGTTTGAATCTCATATCTTATTCTATTTGATAATAATCAAGTATAAGATAGTGTGATTCTGTGCAATTTTCAAGTTTAAAAAGCTTTCAGATGAGAGATGCGTTAGAGAATAATATAAATCATATTTTAGAGTCTAATTTAATAGATTAAATTTTTAGATAAAATAATTTATTGACAGAAAACACATGGTGTACCTTGGGGTGCATATGTGGGGTCTCAAGACGAAACTCATGCATGATCCAACCGGTTTTGATTCCATTGGGAGCTCTGTTCCTATAGAAAACCAACGTCTTCCTCATCCCTACAACCTCACGAGTTGTAGGGTCCAAAACGGTACGATCCTTCCCTGTAGCCTTCCAGTATCCAGTGGTTGTAGCACGGTTTGTTCGGAATCCGGTGGCATATTTTCGATCCCGGAAACTGAAGAAATACCACTCAGTTGCATTGAGCCTAGCCACCTCTACACTCCACAAATATATATATATATATATATATATATATATATATATATATATATATATATAATTGGGTAAGTTCAATTATCAAGCTGCGACTACAGAAAAAAAATAACAAAATGCTTTCATGTACATGAAACTACGTCGTCAGTACTCGTGTGTGTGTGTACGTGTGTGTGATTAGGGTTTATCCGCTTGCTACATGTGGTGCATGAAATCATGAGATTACTTTAATACTATTCACTTATTATTGGAGACAGAAGGATCTATGGCTGATAGTTACATGTATTGAGCTTTTGAGTAAATACGAAGCCACCTGTTTTTTTTTATTCTAAAGCATTTAATTACGTATGCGTGCCTAATTTATTTATTTATTTTTAGAAAAAAAACTTGTATGAAATGAAATAATTAATGATGGCTAAAAGTTGGCGGGCTAGGAGGCGCCCATGCATGGTTGGGGAAAAAACAAACAAAGAAGCCTAATTATTGAGTATTTAGCATCAAATTCAACTGGGAAAAGATAATTTCCAAGAACATGCAGAGATAAATCTGTGAAAATGAAACTTTTCAATGCTTTCTTGGACGATACGCTTCTGAAATCATCACCATGCCTTGAAAATTAAGGGGAAGGGAACAAATGAACTTCATTATTGATCCCATTTCACTTTTGTTGCTTTTGAAAAATGGAAATTTCTAATTACGGTAGGATAAATAGTCGGCAAGCTAGCAAGCAAGCAAGCATTGGCTCATCGTTTGACTCCTGAAGCCTCCCGGATAAACAATAACAGATCCCTTGCACCGTAAGGAAATAAAATCCAAAACCATTAAAGTCTTTGCATAATAACAAAACTTTATCCTTATATATATATGGGGCAAGACTTTTCTTTTTATATGAGGTTCTTACGAGTTAGACATGGCTACGTACAAAGCATTTTTGTAGAAATTTAGACCCTCTAATAATTATCATCACAGGTAATAAAAAATACAATTCTATATATTGGGGAGGTGCGTCCTAACAAGAGAATGGACAGGCTACACACAATCATGTACACATGTTTGTTCAAATGCTCTTTTAATTTGTAGTATGTGTGACTTGTACTAATAATCAATGCTTTCAAATTTGTTTTTTTTTCAAATAAAAAAAGATGAGAGGATCGAATTCTCCTATAAAAAAATAAAAATAAAATTGTATCATGAAGCAATATATGAACAGGACTTGCTAACCAATTGCATGGGCACGCCCATGGAGCACGTTGTAGCCGTAAGAGAAAATACTGAGGATAATCATCCCCAAAATGAGGCGATATATATGAACTAGGTTCTTACAGTGGCCAGATGATCCAGGCAGCCTTTCTTGAATTTCCTTCGAAATTATGAATATTTTTGTTTTTCTGGTAATAACTTGTGAGGAGTTCTCGATTTTAATATGCATAAATATTCTGACTGTTCATAAAAAGAAATTGACGAGACAGAAAGGATTTCTTTTAATTACTGGCCACGATTCTTGTAGCCATAATAAAAGACAAATTAAAATATGGCGAGAAGTTAATTACCATGTTTACTATGCAGCTTGCGAGAGGTTAATTACCATGTCTAATAGGATAAAAACTTTGCCTGCTCATGAGAAGACATTGACAAGACTGAAGGAATTTAACGTGGGACTTGATAGGATTCTTGTAGCCATTGTATTTCTACGGCCTTTATCCTTGTCGTTGCCCACCACTTACCAAAAGAATTAATTGAAAAATATGAAAAAGGTAAATAAAATAAAATACATTACCATATAATATTATTTAGCCAGCTATGTTTTTTCTTAATCTCAATCTTATCTTTGGCCAACAGTTCAACCCTCTCTCTTCCTGTTTGTGTGTTTTAGTTCTTACACCAAACATGTGTGTCTGTTCGTCTTCCTTGTAATACCGAAACTCGATTTTTTTTTTTTCATTTCCTGTATGTCTTCATCTTTGCTAAAGCATGCACAGAAATCCCAGTTTTTTTTAATTTTATCATATATTAAATGCATGATTAATATTATTGACAAGTTATGCCACGATTAATAAAGTATCTTCTTCAACTTGGCAATGAAAGGAAGGGCGAGATTAGAAGCATGAAAACTTAAGATCGAAGAAAATAGTGGAAATTAATAAATCAGTAATTAAAAGGAGACCTGTAATATTATACATACCAGGAAGCTGCCATGGCTCGCAGGTATGCAAGTCAATTTCCACCAAAGTACCCTTCAAAACTTCTTCATTTGTGATCTTTTTGTGGAGGTAATGGCAAACGAGCTCTTCATCGCTAGGATAAAACCTAAAACCAGGAGGGAGAGTTGCTCCAATGTCTCTCAGCCCCATGACGATTGTCTTTTGAAACGAATTAAAATTCTAAGAACAAGAAGTAGTGGGGAGGATACAATCGATCGGGATGTATCTAAGAAAAAGAAGCTCTGGTTTCTCAGTTTTGGAATTAGAATATAAGATATGTGGGAGAGAGGTTGGTGCTGTGTGTTTATATATATAGTTAGGATGGTGAGCGCTAGCTTTTGCCTGCTAGAATTGTCTTTTAATTAATATTATCGCCGCAGGCCATGCTTGTGTAACTAGTTAGTTATAGTGCGAAGCTTCATGGAAAACCAAGATTTAAGAAATCTTTTTGGAGGAATTGAGGTGAAATTACATCAAATATTCACACAACATATATTGACAAAACCCAAACTTTTTATTAGAGAAACCTTCCAAAACACCCCTTTTTTATTTATAATATAAGGACGTCTCCCTTTATTTTAACTCAACAAAATTATGAATATTTTCCTTACAATAAGATTCAGGCGAAAGGAAAGACAAAGGGTAATTTCTATATACGGACACCATTTTTAATATGTATAGATTGTTGGAGGAAGACCTGTATTTTATGACTCTGATGGTGTTCTAGTTTCTGGTTAGTAAGTATATATTATGATTTGTTGAGATTAAGCTGCTAATTTATTTAATCGAAGGTCATGGTCAATTAACGATGCTGCTGCTTTGTGTTTTTAAATAATTGATTGGTGGGATCATCTATCAGCAGGGGCATCTGTCCGAAAACAAATTGTTCCAAGCACGCGAACCATTTGATTGATCTAAGACCTACAAACGCAGACAGCTCTGGTAATAAATCAAAATAAATAGCTGGAAATTCCGAATGATAATATCATGATCATGAACCCGTTGGTGCGCGCGCGTGTATCAGATGAGATCCCGACCAGTCCGTTTTTTGATCACGGAAGAGAATTTTTGGATCGATCGATGCAAGCGAGGTGGGCCATGGAGGTTGTCTTTGGGAAGTGGGGCCCACCGGTGATGAAGGATATTAGGCCCGATATCAATACATACGGATGGATAAGGTGAACTCATCTAATTATTTTGGTATGGATTTTGTTTTCTAGATGATTAGCAATGCTAGGAAGGCAATAATAATGGAAATGAGGACAAAAGGATGGTTGGCACGACATGTATCATCTAATGATAATAATTAGAGGGATGTTATGTAGCAGATCATGACTGGCATGGGGTCACCATGGCATGACATGCCATTGAAATAATGGAGATGCCATTGTAATTTTCACTGTATATATGACCGTGACATGTGAGGCCAAGATTTTTTTTTAAAAAACCATTTAGAAGAGACTAGGTGGTATAAGCTTGAGATTAAGAGATTTGTTTTTTTTTATGGTCTCAATTTCGAGTCATGCGATTATTAATATGCTTATTAACTTCAGAACTCATGAAATTAGTTGAGATACATAAAAACTAGTTCTCACACTGTAATGATAAAAATAGAAGAAAAAAACCCTAAAGAATCTGCAGCTTGATGCTATTGTAAACACAGAGTCAAGAATGCCCTTTCAATTCCAATTAGCAGAATTCGTGTACAGCAGGTTCAGACTCTATTTTAGCATTGCAGTTGATCGTGTTTATAATTTTTAACTTTAAACAATTTATTTATTGTGTATTTTTGATATATAAAATAGATTCTATGAGTTATTGATGAGGCTTCGTTGTAGTCCCATCGGAAAAGAACACGGTCGATTGATGCCTCTCTATATAATTATGGCTATATATAATTGATCATAAAACAAAATGCAATTATAGGGGGACTGAATTTAAATAAAAACCAGCAAATTGTCATGAAAATAAACTGATTTGAGCTCATTCACCTTAAAATATATAGATAATGTTTGTTTACTGCTTTTAAATAAAAAAGAAAAGGATGATGGAACAAAAATAATATATTTATTTATATTTAATAAAATCTTTATTTTAAGGGATAAATTTATTTGTTTTCACCTTTTATTATCAAATACAACTATATACGCATCACGAGAATCAGAAAACAATGGTCATGAAAGTTCTGTAATATTCAAGTCACCAAGCAATTGGTTGTACAACGACAAGGGTCTTAATTAATTACAATCACCAAGGAAACTTACTATTATTTTGTTTGAATTAATTATAAACCCTAAATCAACGGGAGCTGAACGCGGTGAGTCCACATTTTTATGGCGCACACATCATAGGTATATACGGTGACGTAGAGATCATTCTAAAATTAAAAATCCTGGCAATCCAAAGCAAAGCAAGGATACAAATGATTGGTGAGTTGTAGTATTAGGGTTCTTGCCAAGGTGGGAATTTTTATTTGTTAGGTGTGTGGATGTTGTTTATACAAAGAGTGACGGCTTGATATTCCTCCTTGGAACTCAATAATTTCATTTTCATCTCTCTCTCTCTCTCTCTCTCTCTCTCTCTCTCTCTCTCTCCCCCTCCATCTCTCTCTCTCTCTCTGATGATCACAGCCTCCTTTCCATGGTGTCCTTATACTTGATTCACTCCCATAAGTTATGGGTTCTCTGTATATGGGACATATTTGGTGTGACACACAATGCCAATCCCAGCAATCGCACACGCTCGCATGGCTTGTAAATTACAAAGTGGTCCCTATAAGCTATGAACAATACCCTATCAAACCCTGCCAACTAAGTGTTAAGAAACGACTTGCAAGCCAACGTGGCATTCTCTAATGTTCCGTGGAAGCTTGTTCTTAATTAGAGATGTTGTTATCGCAATCATTTTTCTATGACCTAAACAGTAGCCCCCTCTAAATATTATTTGATTACTAATTAAATAATTAATGCTTATACTATTTCCTTGATTAATATCCTAATATTTTCATATCGTCTAGATTATAGACATGAATGATCTTTAGCCATCATATCTCTTATTTTAAGATTTACCAGCGAGTAACCCGGCTACAAGTACTGTATATGAAAACAACAGAAGGATTAGTGTTCTTCTTCTTCTTCTTCTTCTTATTTTAATTTTAATGTCTGTTACTATGTTACTGGCATTTCAGTCAACAATGGTAGCTCAAGAAATTAAGGAATATAATCCCCTTTTTTCTGTTTAACTCTTTCTTTCTTGTCTCCAAGGAACGTGATAATAAAGGACTTGTGATCTGTACCGCAAATCTGGAGTTAGAATCAGGACATGTAAAACTCACCTAAGTCTACAAAATATGTTTTCCGAGCTCGCATCCAAAAAAAACTCTTTTCTTGTTTCTCTTTGTGTGTTGAGAGCAGAGATTGAGGGAGAGTACGTATATGCTTAAATTTTGTCACGGATTTTAACACTGAAAGAATCGTTGAAAAACGTGTCTATTCCAGATCACACTTTGTTCTTATTTCGTAATCTAATTCAACTAAAGTCATTGTAATTATAAAAAGGAAAACATCATTCAGAAAACAAGGCATGATCAGCGAGCCAGATTTCCTTCTGATAGAAAACTAACAGAAACGAAAGAGATATGTGCTGGTGGCTGAGATGCGGCATCTAAAAGTGAAGGTTTGACAATAATACTCCACTTCACGTGACAATATTTTCCCACAACTTTCTTTTCTTTTCTATTTTCTTAAGAAAATCTTTTTGCACTTTGATTCCATTATCAGAAGCACCCTTTTCAAGAAAAAAGTTACTGTAAACTTTTGAAATTGTGCTATGCGATGAGGATGACACAGTACCGTTATCAGAATATATTGTATTTATGCTTTCCCAAATATATATATCAACCCTCATCAGTATATATACGTTGAAAACTTTGGATAATTTAGGGTAAAAGTATATCCTTGTTATAAAAATTCCAGATCTGTTATCAAGTTTTGCAAAGCTCAAGCAGCCGATCTTCTTTAAGTATTAAGATTGATCTATATATATATATGTATGTATGTATGGAAATTAAACAGGAAGAAAAAAAAAATGATGAGCTCCCTTCAAGTTGCAAATGATTATGGAAAACTGAAGATTCTATGAACCATAGGACCCAGTTCAGGTGATGTTTCTTTCCATTTTCCTAAACAGAGAAAGATAAAAAGGAATCAAAATAAACAAAATTCTATGATATAGTATCAAGTAGCACTGTTACCAATTGACCATTCTGAATTGCTTTGGTGGAAATAAGGGATGAAATTCTATGTGTAAAGTAACATAAAATAACACATGGCATTCAAGTTCGGGTGCAATTCTCAAGTGTTGTTGTCAAGAAGATCAAAAAAGATTATATGGGATGCCTTAAAAAAAGTTTGCTTTACAAGATTTCATAGGAGCAGAGCTGCTAGCTAGCTAGCTAGACACCTCTTCGTCAACAAAGCTAGCACAGGATATAACTAATACTGTGGCTCGATCGACTGTGGACATAACCATCTAAAGAAAAATCGAGGGTGCAATTGAAAGCTGATTTTGGAATAATATGGCACGCTCAATGGGTAAAGGAGATTAGTCGGACAGAGTCTAATTTTAAAACTTTATGTCCTTTTCAGATTATTATTATTATTTTTTTAATAAAAAAATGAATTTTGCTAATGTGGCCACATCAAAAGATTCGGTTGATAGCTTGAAAACGTGGGAAATCGTTAACTACAAGTAGAAGCATCCTTTGATTATGCAGGCCTCTAAGTGATTTTGATTCATTCTTAATCATGAAGGAAATCTAAGAATTACCGTTCGAAAAGATTACGTTGATCATGATTAAGCTCGATTTTCACCCAGTAATTGAAGATTGATTCTTTAAAAAGATAGGTGCGACTTCCTATAAATAGATATGCCCGAGCCCATGCATAAAGTATATATATATTTAGACTTCTGGAACCTAAAATATAAGTTTTATTTGTATCCATCGCATTGCACAGTCTCACTAATTTGATTTTCATTCAAATTAAAAATCATTTTGATATAAATAAATTGTATGGACTTAACTAGTTTTTTTTTATTAAAATAATGTTATTTTGATAAAATAGATTGATCAGATCAACACATAACCTGATTTTTTTATAACCATGCATGGTTCATCCAACTCCTCGTTACCTTCTTCCTCTTCTTCTTTTTTCCCAGTTACAAGCTGCCTGTTCTTCTTAATTTCCAGCTTGTATGGGATACATCTCAAGGTGTGTTTTTATCCCAGTGAATATAGCTAGAAAGAAATTGTTTTTTCTTATGATGATGATACAGTAATCTGGTGTATGGCTAGAGAGATCACAGAGAAAGAGAAAAATCATGGTGTCTGGCTAGAGAGATGGAAAAGCCATGCAATTCATGCTACTTCTTCTACCATTTATCCAAACAGTTACAGTTCCTCTTCAGAAGAGAAAATATAAGACATCGAATGATTTTAGAATATTATTAAAAGATCACGAGCCCTCGAGTCTGCATCCATGTCGTAATTTGCAGCCAATGTAAAATTCTGCAAGTAATTAACACCAACTCGCGACTCCAGCCATGGCATCTCCTTGCATAAACTAATTAATGCTTTCTGGCAATATTAGCTTGCAATCAACATGCATGCCGAGTAAAGCTAACAATCGCAGAAAATCTGGAGACAAGAATCCTTTTTTTTATAATTGTAGATGTGACAGGCACACGCTAATCCATGGGAGACGCTAGCTGATCAGCATTTCTTGTGCTGACAGCTGGCCGATAATCTGATGTGTGGCTGTGAAGGCTGCCTGGATTTCTGATCGCAGATCAGATAGCGTGTCTTGCAAGTTTGAGATCAGTCCCTGCTGTGCTGATTAGAGAGCAATTGATGCCATGGCACCCTGTTGATTTGCGCCGCAAAAGAAAAGGAGCCCACGAACAGGGATAGAGAGGAGAGGGGAAACATGATGAATGTCTCTAATGTAGTTCTGCGGGGAATCTGCTGTGCTTCATGGATATAAATTATTTAGATTTGTCTAAAAGTTTATTACTTTAAAATATAATCTATTTTGGTTTTAAATAACCACTTATTTGTAAAACAACACATGATCTACTATTTATAGAAAATATAAAAAAACCTTATAAATTAGTAAAGTATCAATTTGTCTCTTGAATAATATTCATATATTAATTTGAGATAATTTTATAGATTAACTCAATCAAGTTTTTACTTGATTTTTCTAGTATATGAACATAATCTTTGTATTAATTATATACTAATCCTTGATTTCTGAAATATATTTTAATCAAATCATACTTAACCAAATCATTCCAAATTAAATTCTAACTAAAAGTTATTAATGTGTGTGACCTATTAGATTCCTATTATATTGGTTCAAGTATAGATAATAATTATAATTAAATATTTTTTTATCAATTAAAGAATTGAGTAATTTATATGTGAAGATCATGTGCATCATCTAACAATGTGACATGATCTCTCATATATTATAAAATTCATTAGTGATTTGACTTAACCTTTCAATGACCAGTTTATCGGTATAATTAATATCCTTGCATCAATAATATTATGATTTAATATTAAAACATGAAGTATATCAATCATGTTAAATCATGTTTATTCTCTACATAATAATCATTGATCATTTTAACAAAATTTGAAAAAAAAGTTTAAATCTTATTTCATTTTGGTCAATGATTTTTCAGTCAATACTATTTAAGAACATATGAAATATTTTTTTCCTAATTTACCTAGGGTGATGAATCTTTTCTTGATCGCTCAAGTGTCTATATATAGTTCATATTATACTCAATGCTTCTCCTTTCATTAACTCAATTAAGATATCATATAACATGATCAAAACATGATATTATTTATATAAACTAACTTAGTGATCTTAAGTCTAAGAATCACTTACACAACTGTTACATGAGTCTTTCCATGGATATAAGTAATCTCTTCATATGAAATTCTCATGTGGGTCAGTTTAGTACACATGTCTTATGACATGCATCTATATATTAGTTCTATGTAACTCTTATATCTTAATATATGAGAATAATTCCTTTCTTTCATAAAAGAAAGAACATAATATACAACAATCTTTATAATTCTAATAAATGTTCAATATTTAAAAGAGCATTAACCAAGAATATTTCAACAATGGGTTGATGCAATAGAAATCCTATAATTATAACAACTTTATAATTTTCATTGCAGAATTGAAAATCAAATTGTAATTTGATAGATTATCTATATATTAAAAAATGCAGGGGATGAAATTGAAGAAATATAATTTAATAGGTTATTTGTAGATTAAATAATAGTATGAGTGAGATTGAAAAACACTTGTAAATTTATAGCTTATTCTAAAAAAATAGTAATTAAAAGAATAGAAACCAAATGTAAAGTGAAAAGAAATTGAAGGGGTTGCTTATAAATTTTACAAGGGCGGTGCAAAATTTGAGGTAGAGAGATGAATAATAATAACAAAATTATTGACGTCACGTCAAATCAAAGAATCTTTTGATATATACACTAAACCATCAAGTAAAAGGCTCCAAGATCTTTTCAATACCACCCAATAATATATATAACATTTGGTGACCAAAAGACCTTGTAAAGAGAACCTTAAATCTACAATAAAATCAAATTTAAAATAATAATAATAATAAAATTATTATGAGATAGTTATATTGTTATTTGTTTTTGTCTATGGAGGCATGCATTATTATTATTATTTTTAAATAAAAGGATAAAAACACCTCGAAGCCAAAAGAATTAGATTTTTTAGTTCAAGGTTAAAGTAGTAAATTTATATATAAAAAATAAAAAATAAAATCTTAATATGTTGGAAAATAATTGTGTGATGATAAGAAAACAATCCTACCCTGATTGTATAGTTTAATTTTTTTTTTAAAAAAAAAAAAAAACTGTTGAAGTCCCACATCATGTACCTGTTACTGCATTCGACGACAACACTCAACTCGGCATTTACGTGGATGCAGATTGCTCCGTCCATTATTTTCCAGAAAACTTCTAGGTATTATCTGCCCTATGAACCCTAGCTGGCTTTCATGAGGAGTCGCTGGGGTATTTTCATTGGACCAGTCCTTGAAAGCTATCTTACAACAAACAGCTCGATCCCTTTTCCGAAGATGTTATTTTCAGCTAGCGTCCACTGATCTTTCCTCTCCACAACAATATTTTCTGATGCTTCATGAGCCTGACCTAATAGCTATTAAGAGACAACAAAATCATATAATTTTCTAAATGTTTAATTTAGAAACCCAATTAAATCTTAGCCATATTTTACATGCTCTGAAATCAATGAAAGAAGCGTACGTGTCTAGCATTGTTTGGCTGTCGACTATTATTGACGAAGAACAACGTCCTATTTCGAAGGCTTATCAATCATAGAGTGCTACTCTTTCTTGTTAATCTCTGAGATTCTGAGTAAAATGGCCTACCATCCTATAATCTAAGTATTTTGGAACTAGAGTTGGCATAATCTAGCTAGCTCTTGATGAAACCTTGCCGGGTTTATGATTTGATTCTTGATTTGGCTACTGGGATCCACATGTTCTAATCCAGATCAAATTATTTGCACCAACCTTTTTTTGTGACACGGGATGTGTGATGGGTTCCTATCTCCGGCTAGGTTAACAAAATCTTCATGTCGTATGATTACAAGTTAGATTGTAATTATAAGTCCTTATACTCGTATTTTATTAGTTTTCTTTGCTTTTTTAAAGAAGTTTATTTATTTAATCTTGTGGGATCAAGCTTTTATATGCTTGTCGTCATCCTAGGGCATTATAGTTTTTTTTTTCTTCTAATATTGTAAATCAAAGTCTACTTTGAATTTACTTATGCATGCTTGTATAGAGCAAGGAACTTCTTTTTTCAAAATTCCGTAAGTATGATTGTCTGTTTACTGTAATATATCTAATTTCTACATGAACACGTTTTAGCTACGATCTCTTTTGATTTGAAATGAATTTAATTTGTTTATTATAATTATTTATATAATAGTATTTATGGATATTGAATGATAAACATGTTGATTAGGCTTATATATACACCTTAATTTTCTAGTCTTACATCGTTTATTATCAAAAAGTCAAACTATTATACCCCTAAGTATATTAACATTAACTCTTTCAGTTCAATTTCTTTTTCATTTATATTTAAATAAAATATAATAGTACAGAATAATTTAAAAACAAATGGCATGTCATGTAAATGATTTTCGTTCCTAATTTGTGTGGGATTTTGCTTTACTCAAGTTCAAACTCTTGAAGAAATTTTATCCAGCAGACTCCTAGGGCATGCGGTTGTTTTACTATATATATTCTGTAGCCTGAAAAATCTTCGCCCTCCTCGTTGGTAACTTTTTTCATGAAGCTCACGAGCACTGCTACTAGTAGTGTAACTAGTTGAATTACACTATATATTCTCTCTCAAAAACAAATCTCAGTCGTGCTGCTTCATAAAGTTTTTCATCACCCTTGGTATTAAAGGGAGGAAAAAACTAAAAATGGGCTCCATGGAGTGCATTTAATACATGAATTGATATAAATTAATGGGTTCCATGTTGTCTTAAATGGAGTAAGAATCCAATAAACATTCACATGAAGGGTTATGTCAGAATGCCGTTTCTGTGAGCTTCAACGAGCCTCATACCACAAAGGAAAAAAAAAGAAGAAAAAAAAAAGGAGCAAAGACAAGCATACCAAACATCATATGGAATTGTTAGCTGTTGTCTGTATGCTTCACTTAAATGGAACATGTGAAGTGTTTTTTGGGCTCTTTTTAATCTGCCACTTGGTAGAGAGAAAACAATACTAACCACCTAGGAGGTGGTCCAGTGACAAGAGTTTACGATTAAAAGTTTTGTTGTTCCCGTGATCTCAGATTCGAGTAATGTGGTTGGTAATATATATAATGATCATTGAAAACTTAAAGCTGGTCCGAACACACACAATAACAAAACCAAAACAATACAAGACAACATGGTAGATACAAAATTAGGACCTTGATATCATTTGCTTAGAAAGGGAGATAGAGTTCATGCCAAATACACAAGGCTGCTCTACTTTTGGAGTTACTCTAGTTTATTATTAATAAACTTCTATCGATGACTTGCAAATATGCATGAAAGATCATGGATTAATAAAATAGTATGGCATCAGCTGCATTTCCAGGCCATTAACATATATAATACTTGAAGCACAATTTATCCTTGACAAACAAGAAATATATAAGAATCCAGCACAAATATATTGTCACCCTAGTATGGCTATACCTGTCAACTGATAGCATATGAATATCCAGGGCTACATCTGTTGTCTGATATAGTATACCCAATACAAAATTCTTTGAGTACAAAATAGATTATTTTTTTCTTGTTTGATTAATCTCGCGATTAAATAAGAAGCTTGAGATAAATCATGACTATGCAGGCATGGGTTTACTATTGATACATGTCCTCATACGAAACTTGCAGATATATCTGAATTCATAATTCCTAATTGCGCGAATGGTAGCGATGTGGTAACATGGGTTTCAAGTTCGAGTTAGGGTATTTTCATCGTGTAAGAATTCGAGATAGCCTAAATTTTATTCGTTTAACTTGGGTCAACAAAGAATATTTAAAGAGAGATGAAGTTTACTCAAACCCAAAAACAATAATATGATAGCGATGCATTCCAAATTATTTTTGAAAGAACACTTGAAGAACCTTACATAGTTAAACTATATAGAAGATTTTGTAGAATATTTATGATGTAAGGGGTTTTATTTTATTGAACTCTTAATCATTCAAAAAAGGGTCACATGCATGCATGTCCTGTCATCCTAGTTGAATGCCTAGCTACTCGAGGCTTTCCTATATATATATCCCTCTTAAAGATTCCCTCTACCCCATGATGGATCCTTTTGGACTCTTACTCTTGTTAATTTCTACTTTATTTTCTCCCGCCACTTAATGAAGAAGCTACATTCGTTGAGTTTTATGTAAATGATTCTCTTCGAGCCTTACTTTCATGAATGTGAAGAAACAGCATAGAACCAAAGAAACTAACATAGCATCCCATGTATAAGCTCAAAAGTGTAGACACGAACCAAGTAGATTTCGTCCATATACACCCTTCTAGCTTCTATCCCTGCAATTTCGAGCTTTTATGCGAGCTAGTGAGGCGGCAGAAGGAAGCCACGGCCCCCACTTGCCCCCAAATATGTGTAAAAAGTTTCTTGTGCTAGACAACTTCTGGTATTTTTCTTCATCTTTGAAGACTTTTGAGTAGGGGGGGTCCCAACTTTTACTTAATTTCATAAATAAAATATGTTTTTTTAGCACGCTTAAATTGTTTAATTAGATTGGAGCTATAACCATTTAACTTTAATTAAAATTGAATAAAGATGATAATCATGCTTCTTAAAAAGCAGGAAAAGAAAAACCCCAATCTTAACAAACCATCGTTATATATAACTAACCACAGTTTCCATACTGATTAAAGATAATTAAAAGATATGGAGAACATTTCTTCCAATCATTAAAAAAACCCTATGTTTTGTGGGATTTTCTAACATCTGCACTAAAGACATACGTTAATATTAATAATGGAAAGGTTTTAGCCTTCATAATCAGCTTACACAATGATAGAGGTTATAAAAATGAAACCTTCCATTTGTTAATATCAACATGTGTCTTTGAGAACGTGTTAGAAAACCCATATTTAATTCTTATGATTCCATTGATCAAATATATATGGAAATGAAATCTCCCATTTGCTAATTGTTTTATAGAATATATGAAGAAAAAAAATCTAAAATCCAAGAGAGTCAAGGGTATTTTTTATTTGTTGTAAATGACTGTTTAATATTGTGATTCAAGAATATTTATTTTAAATATTATTATTTGATATTTTTAAATTATTTTGATATATTAATATCAAAAATATTTTTTTAAATAACACTGTAAATAAGAAGGGTAGAACAAAAAAATAATAATCTGTCAATGCACGGGTGGAAAAGAATGAGGGTGCTTTTGTGATGGAGACATCCACTAGGTGCAGATGTCTCAGCACAGTGAGCAGCTCAGGCATGCTGTTTAAAAAGATTACAGGCAGTGAGCTCCGTTCTTTTTAGGACTCCTAAACTTAAGGTGTTTAGTAATATGCTATAATTTGATTTTTGATGGAAAATATATTAAATTATAATTTTTTAATATCAGCACATCAAAATTACATACAAAAAAAGTTAAATTTTATTTTTTTCAAGTAAGAAAACAATATGAAAATAATAGATGTTTGAGCTATCAAAACGCAACTGTGCTACCAGCACCAAATTGACCCAACAATTCTAAACTGGAGCCCGAGATTGGCCGAAGATTACATCTCGATCACAATTTGACAATGGAAACACTACAGGTTGCTGGAGGAATTAAAGAAAATAACTATAGGTTTAGCTGATGCCTCGACGTGTAAAGAGCCAGAAACTTGAGATTTCTCCAGAGTCCAGAAGGCATTCCCACATCCACAACGATTATGGAACCAGAACTTGGCCCTGAACCATTCAAGTGACTGGGGCATTTATATTTGGCAACCTTATTTTCTATGGCACAAAACAATATATACTCGAGGAAGTAGTCCGGCGATTGAAAAGCATAGAAAATGCATCTCTCAATCTGTGCTTTTTTCAATTGTATAACTCACTACACAGATTCATCCAAACCATGCAGGACACGCCCACTAGCTGGAAAATAAATACCCTCTTCTAAATGTTCCTTCCATGCCCTAAAACGCCCTAAAACTGCATGAAGGTGAGAAGCATGCTTGCAAGGTTACTTTGGTGTCACCACAGGAACCTTTTCTCTTTGGTTAAACCACAGCTTGGGAGATAGTAAATGACAGATTTTGGGATCCTGAGAAATATACAGAATCTGCAGATTACCTGTGTCTAGAGGGCTCAGCTTTATGTTGCTAGCGGGGCAATGACTGAAAATAAACTGATAAATAAGAGAATATAGTGTTTAAAGAGTATTAAATTATGCAGAGCCTAATAAATTTTGGTGCATTAGAAATGTGCAATTTAGAGAATAATAATTGAAATAATTCAATTGCTCTCTCATCATTTACAAGCGACTCATCTGACAAAGCTATCAGCACAGCAAGTTGTTAAATAGATTATGAGCAGATCTTGCACAGACCCATGCCGCTGCGTGAAGTTATAGTAGAGTAACTTTATTCTATTAAGCATGGAAAAGTTACATCATGAATAATGAAACAGATGCTGAATAATAGGAAATAAGTGAGACCTGGGGGAGAAGACACCCAGCATCATCTAGCATTCATTTATGATGATGCAGATGATGCCCAATCCTTCTTTTTTTGTCACTTAGAACCAGAGAACAATTCCTACCCATGTCATCAGCAGAATATAGCCCACACAGAGTTGGCAATTGAGAGATTTAGACAACTAGACCTCATCTGAAGATCCAAGAGTAACATCATATGAATCCATATGAAATTGGAACAGTCTGGAGTTCTAATCCTTCGAAACCCGAACAAGTAATCCAGTTGGCGTGTTGACAGTTTTAAGGTGACCTGAGCCAATCAGGTCACGAAGGTGAAATCTCATATCAAGCAGAGACAGTCGAAGACGCTTCTTCTCCAAAGGGGCCAGCATCATTTCTTTATATCTTTGTCGGTTTAAAAGAGATAAGAGCTCCTTCCTTCCCTGAATCAAGAGGAAAAAGTTATTAACGATAATTTTAAAGAAGACAAAGACCAGATATAATAACCAGAATCTTTGATTTTCCTGTAATCAGAAAACCAACAATCTTGATAATATAAACTGTTTGTGTACCTGAGAAAGGCCCTTGAGTACTGAACCAATATTTGGAATTGCAAACCAGTACATGTTTGGATCAATCAGCTGGCGTGTCTAAGAGGTAAATATCCAAGTTAGATTGAACAGGTACACGAATCATCGAAAATGTTGGCAGAGACGACAAATAAAAATAAATAACAAGCAACAGAACTTCATAAAAAAGCATTTAAAAAGAAAAGATTATAAGCATTTGATTTAACCCAGTACAAAAATAAGCAATATGTACTGCTTTGGTATAACATGCATATTTAAGCTTTCAGACTTCTTAGCCTTGCTGTCCCAAATAAGCAAGTGTGCTTATTATATCACTGTGAACTATACAGACACAAACCATGCATGAGATATGATTGGATACATAAACCATTTATATGTCTGCATATGTGCAAGCATCCATAATGGAATGGAAAAGTTCAGTCTCTGCCTAGAGACTTAAGTGGATAGTGAAAGATCATGTTCACATCAGGTTTAAAAGTACCCATTGGTACAACACTCATTGCATGATCAGGTCCCAATTTATCTAACAGCAATGGTCAAGTGAATTTCAAATTTCAGCAGGGTTTCAGGAGCAAAACCTTAAATTTGTTAATGAACAATATTTTCAGTTCTAAAGTCAGCTGATTCTTTTAAATTGTTTAACAATGTTTGGCATAGGGACTCCAATTACTTTCATTCATTCTTTCTCTACTCGTCCAGTCATCTAATCCTTCTTCTGTCTTTCCTCCAGGCTAAAAGGAGCTGAATTATATACCATTCTAACAGAAGTTGGAGGCATATCTGAAGACCATCTAATTGGATAACAGTTGAAGGTTTTGCAAAGTAAGTTCAAAATCTGAACTCCCAGAAAAGAAGGCAAGATCTAATAAAATTGTAACAGCAAAGATGTCAAAAGGGAGTGATATGTCCAAAAGCCTCTATCCACCAGTTTAGCACCCAAGCATGTCATAGTAGTACAGCACCCAATTACCTTTCACACAGTTTCTTCTGAGCTCTGAAACTTTACTTCTTTAACCAACAACTATGCTTTACATCATCCATCACAGAACCTAACTGTCCAGGGTATGTCAATTGGCAGTGCTAATATTGTCCCATTGATTCCATTTGAACCTGGAATCCCAGGGAAGAAATCATCAAAACTGGAAATAAGCAGATCCCCATTGGAAGGAAGCTGCAAGCTACCATTTTAATCCTAGTATATATAACCCATGTCATTCAGATGCACAGCCAAGAGATATTCTCACTCAAAATCAAACGATAACAAATATACAAGTAATAGGGATCTTTATCGATGTTTTATTGAGCATGGCAACCACCATTTGTTTTGGTGAACGTTAACGGTTTTTAACCAAGCTGCCAAACAGCAGTCCTAAAATAGCCCCAAAGGCGCTGGTTGCCATTTCTTTTTTTCATTTATGTCCAGAACAAACATAGTTTGACTAGGAATCATTTACCAATAGGGAGTAAGAGATTTAGGTAGAATAAAATGTACATCAAATAGTCCACAATATTCTTAACCTTAATGCTCATTTCTTTAGCATAGCCATTCATTAATTCAAGTAAGTGCACAATAGAACAGATTATGAGAATTCAGAATTTACTTACAAGAAGACCAGCATTGATTAAAAGAGAGATGTGCTCGTCCTTCACCTTTCCACCATGTGACAAGAGTAAGCACTGTTTCAAAAGGTTGCAAAGTTGTGAGGACATGTGCTCACGTGCGCACATACATAGCCAATGCTCTATAAGATATCTACAGCTACAAATTCTGAAGACAGTTGGGATTAAGGTCCTTGTTGAGTGATTAGGATTCGCTGGTTTATTGGTTACTAGTTACTACTTCACTGATACCAAAGTAATGCAAATGTTGAAATACAAGACAGAATGAAAATAAAAACATTATCATCATGCTAAAATATGTTTATTTGAACATGAATTTTGATTGCTAAGAGCTTAAAGGTAAGGAAAGTAATTTCTTTCTTCATAGGCATACATGACAGTAAATAAACAGCACAAGTAGATATCCATAAAGCTTACGAGCTCTTGATGGTCAATACTAGGATCCTGCTTGTTATCAATAACCTGTGTTTTAAACCACTCAAAAACTTCAAGATTACGTAGCTTCTTTTCTTCCATTCTTTTCACAGCACGATCTACCTGGCACATAAAAATAAAGAAAAGTGAAAATATATGAGTTGAGTGGCAGAATACTGCGTGATCACACACAGTACACAACAAACCAACAGCACCGATACACACAAAACCTTGAAACCCAAAATTTCAAGCACGTTCATTTCTAACCTGAAAAGTTGAAAACTAAAATCTAAAAAAGCCTGTCAAGAAAAACATCACCATACACATTGTGCTCTCGATCTGAATCACACAGAAGTCAACAAATATAAGAAACCAACCTGGATTAAATAATCATCCAAAAACATTATAGCGTGGTCATCTTGTCCAGTGTTAAGTTTGAAAACACGCAGTACCTTCTCTCTCCTCAAAGACTGCAAAACATATCATATCACATCGTCAGCCCGTACACTGTAAAAAGCATCTTATTCAACGAAAAAAATAAACTGGATGTTTATCTCAATTTTTTAATTAATAATGCTCTCAGCATCATAACCATGGGATTCGAGTATGCTATTATCAATTAAATCAGACCTCCAATTCTCTATCGACTTGTGTTCTGTCCTTTACACTGCTATACAATTGTGAATGTAAAATGAAAGGCTGAATCGACACCTGAAATCACAACCATGGCTACATGATGTTATCGAAAGAGGGGGGAAATCACTGCAATGAGCATACGATTATTGACCGATTAACAGAGCCAAATCAACATGGTAACAAAAACGATTACACAACAAGCCAAAAGCTCGAAGAAGAGTCGATTAGCCTCAACAAGGTAAAAAAACTAATAATCTACTTCATAATTTAAATTAAAAAAAAAAAAGGAAGCGAGGAGGGCGATTGACCTTGTCGATATGTGGAAACTGAGCTCGCATTATGCGGACAGCCACCATTGTATCGCTAAACGTGAGACTGTCCACTTCATAAGCAGAAATGACAAAACTCGGTGAGTCAAAAATGATTTCGAAGGAGATAATCATGAAGATATACGGTAAGAAAGAAATTTTACCTAGTGAGAGAGTTTGATCGGTAGAGCTTGTTTCTTCTGCTTCGATCTCTTCTTGCTGTTGTTCTTCTTCCTCTTCTTCTCGAAGGCGTTTTCTGTTTTTTGATGATTCTGCAACGGAATCCATTGGTTATTCTGTGCTGCGTTCGAGACTCGGGATGTTGATATTTTTTAAAATTCTCAATTGAGGAGGTAAGGATGGGGATCCCTAATTTTTTATTCAGCGCCGTCGTTTAACTGGTTCTATTCATTCGCGCCTCTTTTTTCTATTCTTTTAGAGGTTTTTATTTTTCCTTTTTTTATATTTCTTTCACAGGATGTTTTTCTATTTTTTTATAATTTCTCATCAAATATTGTTAAGACTTTCATATAAAAATTTCCATGTAAAATAATTTTCATTCAAAAAGGTTTTACTTAAAACAAACGCATAAAATATACAAAACTTTGTTTTTTTTTTGTTTAAAAACACACAGATGGTATTGTTGTAGTTTTTTTTTTTTTCTATCAAATTATAAATAGCTATTTGATTAGTTAAATAATCCCTTTTGCATTCATCAACATATAATTTTATTTCCAAACCTGATGGCTAGAATATTACCTTTTTTTTGCGTGAATTTTTTTATTAAATTGTTGTTCTGGTCTAATAAATGTTTTTTAAAAATCTATTTTTTTTAAATGGAAACAAAAAATATATAATTGCAAAAGATGCCACGTCAAACACACAATTATAAGAGTTTTTTAGGGAAGTAGATTGTCATCTTTATTTTATAGGATTAAACTAAAAACTAAAAAAATAGAGTAAATAAAGGGTTAAAATAGCATGGGACAAAATGGGCAAAAAATCGTGACGGAGAATGTCGGTCTGCCAGGGCCACCCCTGTCCAACCTAGATTCGTCCTTGGCTGCGATAAACCACGTAAGAGTGGAAAACTACATGGAAATTTGAGTTTTTTTTTCTTTTTCTTAAAAAAAATAATAATTTATTACAAGAGTGACATTGGTAATGACATCCCATTAACTCTGTCAAAACTCCACTCTAACAGTAACCACCACGACAACAATCTACTCGGTGCGTGTTTGTAAGTGTATTTTAAATTGGAGTATGCTTTAAAAGTTAATTTATTTTTAAAAATATTAAATTGATATATTTTTATTTAGTTTTTTAATGATCTTCTAGTGTTGATGTTAAAAACAATTATTTAGATACTAAATTGCACCAAAACACGTGCACTGCATTACTGTGATACATTTATTTTGATAATTAGATAAATATAAATTGGTGAAATTATATTATTATATTCCTAATAATCATAATCATGTAAAGGATAACATTTAGCAAATCCTGGTCGATAAGCGACCAAACTAAAGAATATGTGTTTGGTATTCTTATATTTAATATTTTCTTTTAAAAGTATTTAAAAAAAAAAATGTTTTTAAATTATATTTATGTGTTGATATCAAAAATAATTTTTAAAAATAAAAAATAATTATTTTAATATATTTTTAAATAAAAAATATTTTTAATTCCTTCCCTAACATGTACGAAATAGAAAAGCACACCGATTCAGGCACGAAGTGGGAACGCACACCGTTTCCCAAATGAGAAAGCTAAAAAATGAATAATAAATCTTAGATTTAATGTTAATAGAATTAGAAAGGTTGAATGAACTTTCCAAAAATACCCTTCAATGCGCAACCTGACCATAGCAATCCCAGCCCCTGTAGCTAAAGATTAACAGCCACATGGCAACTCGCTGCCGACATAATGTTTTCTTAGTATTTATCTATCTTTTAATTAATTACTTATCAATACAGCTCGGAAAATTTAATTATCGAAATACAAGATTCGCCAATCTCGTTATACTCCCAGAGTCTTATCTATAATAATTAATTATCCTATTGAATTTTAAATTATTCACAGCTAATATTTTTATTGATAATTATCATGATTATTTATCAATTTAATAAGTGAAGGATTTTTATTGAAATCTAAATGGATTACTACAGAGAATAAAAGTACTCGTTATTTTTCACAACGTAACCAATTATTTAAAAAATAATAATGGAAATAAGTAAAATTAGGAGTGGTAAATTATTTACTATATTCACATTCATAAACAAATCCCCTCTGCTGTTAAATTTATACCTTAAGAAGAACGAAGGAAATCAAAGCTGATAAAAGAGTAAAAATCTTTCGAAAAATTAAAGTAATTGAAAAAATAAAAGTATTAATATTTAAATAAAAATAATAAAAAGTTTTCAAAAAATAATATCGTGTTCATACTGTGTTCTCAGATCCACTCATCATCCCCATCATAATATATTGACCCTGTTGCTTGCATTTCAAGATCTACCCTGCCATTTTCTCCTCCTCAGAGCACCATTCCCATCTCAATTTCAGTCGGTGAGTTTTCTTGTAGCCTGTCAATTTTCCTCTCCACAAAAATCAATAAAGTTCGCAACTTTCTTCTTGATTTGAAACATTGCCTGTATTATTGTTCCGGGTCTGATGCTTATCAAGATTTTAACTTTCAAGTCTTGATTTTTTTTACTTATCAGGGCTTCTCAATTCATTTCTTTCAATGCTTAACCGTGTCAAATTATAGCTGGCAAGTAGTTATTGTCTGTGCTTTTCTTTTTATATTATAAGTAATATTATTGCCATTATGCAATTAATGATCTTTGATTCAACTGCGTTTGCTTGATTATTTAGCTATAAGTCTGTCTCAGATCTATGTCTAGTTAATGCTATCCTCTTTCCCTTTTTGAATGAATTAATGGCCTATAAATATGGGATTTTGTTCTAGTTAAAGTTCTTACATAAATCTCGTTAGTTCGATATTTGCAATCCAGGATCATTTCATTTATTTATTTATTTATTACAATTTGCGGTCTAGACATGGTAAATCTTTGCTTTCAGTTATGGTAACTCCTAACTTAATTTTATTTTTGCAAACAAGACTGGTGGTGACAAGGAGCGTCAGACACTCACTGAAGTGAATTAAACAACCTAAGTACTAGATTTGAGGCTGACCTTTTGTTCGCGGACCATCCATTACCTATTCTGAATATCTTGGAGAGGGAAATGAGCTTCTGATTTTAGCCTGAAGTGAAAGTAGAAGGGATATTTTTATTTTCTGCTTCTGGTTACGAAAGATGTCAAGGGGAAGAGGTGATGGGGATCAAACGAAGCGGTTTGTAACTTGGATAGTGGTATTGAGTATTATTTGTGGTTGTGTTTACTTGTATTCTCGGAACAGTGGAACTTCTGCTTTGGAATATGGGAGTAAATCTCTAAGGAAGTTAGGCTCTTCTTATTTGGGTGGAGACGATGATGGTGATGAAACTACCAACAAATCCGGCGAAGAAGTGCAGGGTGATATTATACTTAAAAGCATCCCGGTGAGCAATTTGAAGTTGAGCTAACATTTTTATTTACTTGCACTACGTTTCAGATCATAGAGTGTTAGTAACAATTGCACTTATACAAGCTGTGCTATGTTTCTTTTATGATTATGTCGACATTGAAGGTTTGTGATGATCGCCACTCGGAGCTGATTCCTTGTCTAGACAGAAATCTTATATACCAGACAAGATTGAAGCTGGATTTGTCTTTGATGGAGCACTATGAAAGACATTGCCCAGTACCTGAAAGACGTTTCAATTGCTTGATCCCTCCTCCACCAGGGTACAAGGTAGGGTCTTTCTCACGTATAGTATAGTTGGTGGATAGATTGAAGAGGGGATTGTTTTTGCTGTGCAAAGTAAACCAGTATACATTAATATGGTTTTCGATTATTGATGGTTTAGGTCCCAATCAAGTGGCCGAAAAGCAGAGATGAGGTCTGGAAAGTAAATATACCTCACACCCACCTGGCAAGTGAAAAATCTGATCAGAACTGGATGGTTGTCAAAGGTGATAAGATCTCATTCCCTGGAGGAGGAACGCACTTCCATTATGGAGCTGATAAGTATATAGCCTCAATTGCAAATGTAGGTTAATGGTATTTCCCATGTACATATGTGATTCCCAGACTCTTCAATTAATTCAAAGTGAAATCCTGGTGATATGATATTGTTTGTGTTCCAAACTATCCTGGTTTTTAATACTATTTATGTTTCTCTCTGGCAGATGCTAAACTTTTCAAATAACAATTTAAACAATGAAGGAAGGCTCCGGACAGTCCTTGATGTTGGTTGTGGAGTTGCAAGTTTTGGGGGATATCTGCTCTCTTCTGATATTATTGCAATGTCATTGGCACCTAACGATGTTCATCAAAACCAGATCCAGTTTGCCTTGGAGAGAGGAATCCCTGCATACCTTGGTGTTTTAGGGACTAAGAGACTACCTTACCCAAGTAGATCTTTTGAACTTGCACACTGTTCTCGCTGTAGGATTGATTGGCTTCAAAGAGATGGAATCCTTCTTCTCGAGCTAGATAGGTTGCTTAGACCTGGAGGCTACTTTGCATACTCATCTCCTGAGGCCTATGCACAAGATGAAGAGGATCTGAGGATCTGGAAAGAAATGAGTGCCCTTGTGGAAAGAATGTGCTGGAAGATAGCTGCGAAAAGGAATCAAACTGTTATCTGGGTCAAGCCTCTAACAAACGACTGTTACAAGGAAAGAGAACCTGGTACTCGACCTCCTCTCTGCAAATCCGATGATGATCCAGATGCAGTGTGGGGTGTGCCAATGAAAGCTTGCATCACTCCTTACTCTAACCGTGAGTACTGTATACTCTTTCATTTTTTCAAGGACTTTTAATATTAGTGCTTGTAGTCTCATTATCAATATTTTCTAGCATGACCTTTGTATAGAAACAAATTAATTTTGGAAGATACAACAGCAATTTGCATATTTTACTTTTATCATTATTGAAAGTTCATGCAATTAGTATGATGCTTTACCTGTGCTTTTTGATTTTTTAACGGGCACAAATGTCAATATCCATTTGTTAATTTGTTTAATCTTTTAATGTTTATATACCACTGCTGAAAAAAGAAAATAATTGTTGGTGAAGTTAGATGTTTCTTGCCTTGCATTTGTTTGATTTCATGTTGCCCTCATTTGTGGTTTTACAAGGTGCTTTGCAAGCTACATGGAATTTGTGTGGGAAGTTAGAAATGTACTAAGTATTTTAATGATCTTATCAGAACAACATAAAGCAAAAGGGACTGGATTGGCTCCTTGGCCTGCTCGTTTGATTACTCCACCTCCTCGTCTTGCTGACTTTGGCTATTCTGCTGAAATGTTTGAAAAGGACACGGTGAGCTATCAGAAACTTTCAATCTGTTTGCAGTTATATAAATGTTAGGAAGAAGCTGGTTTGTAACAGGATTGATATGTTGCAGAAAGTTTGGCAGCACAGGGTTGAGAATTATTGGAATCTTTTGAGTCCAAAGATTCAGTCTGATACACTGAGAAATTTGATGGACATGAAGGCAAACCTAGGGTCATTTGCAGCTGCCCTGAAGAGCAAAGACGTTTGGGTTATGAATGTTGTGCCTGAAGATGGACCCAACACTCTCAAGATAATATATGATAGAGGCCTGATGGGCTCTGTGCACAACTGGTGAGTTCGCAAAAAAATTCTATTATGTGACATTAGGAATATTCAAATGTGTTGAGGGTAAAATTTATGAAAAGAAACCAAACCTGTCTGTGCTAGTAAAAACTCCGGAGATCTATTATATTGACACGTTTTATCAGAAACCAGAAACTGCATTAGAGCTGGTAAAATTTATGTTACAAAACCAAACCTGTCCGTGTTCGTAGAAATTCTTAAAAGATTTATTTTATTGATACGTTTCATCAGAAACCAGAAGCAGCATTATAGCTGCTAAAATTTCTGGTAAGAAACGAAACCTGTCTATGTTAGTAAAAACTCTTTAAGATTTATTTTAGAAACCAGAAGCAGCATTAGAGCTGGTATAAGAAACCAAACCTGTGCTAGTAAAAATTCTTTAGATTTATTTTATTGACACCTACTCTTAGGGTCACATAGGTTTCTACAAGAAACCTATCCTATGTGTTTTCATCAGATTATTATAGAAAATTCAGTCAATACCATTGTTCTAAACAGTTACCAGTAGGTTTAAAGGCAGTAAATTTGATTTCCTAAAAAGAAAGAAAAAGAAAAGGATAGAAAGATATGATACAGCAGAAATTGTGATACAAACTCATCTCTGAGTAACATTTTCATCATAAAATTTCAAGTTCTGCGTTTAGTTTAACTCCACATAGGCTCTGTTAACTCTCTTATCGAGAAAATTCTTCTGGTGGTGGATTAATGCAATAACCATGGCAGATGTGGTGCTTTCCAGGAGAGGAAAGCAAAAACAGTGGAATTGCTGATTGTATTTTCATCAGGCAATCGTGTGGCCTAAACTGATTATTGTTTTCCACTGACAGGTGTGAATCCTACTCAATCTACCCACGAACTTATGATTTACTGCATGCCTGGACTGTCTTCTCAGACATTTTAAAGAAAGATTGTAGTGCCGAGGATCTGTTAATCGAGATGGACCGCATCTTGAGACCCACAGGCTTCATTATCATCCGCGACAAGCCATCAGTGGTGGAATTCATAAAGAAACATATGACAGCACTGCATTGGGAAGCAGTAGCTACAGGTGATGCTGAGGACAACGAGCAAGGTGAGGATGAGGTGGTGTTCATCGTCCAAAAGAAGATGTGGCTAACAAGCAGAAGTTCCAGTGTCACCGAATAAAACAGCCAACCCTGATTACCATTGCAGGGCATAAAGTAGCCGTGGTTTATATGATTTTGTAGCATTTGTAGCTGACAATTGATTAAATTAAATCAAGGTTGCTATAGGAAATATGGAAACTGAACCTTTCATTTTGCATCAGTTTGAAATGTCATTTTGAGTGTTGAAATGTCTATTTACGTACCCCCCGTCAATCTTATCAAATAAATGCTTCCATAGCTCTATTACTCAGTGAAATTACACACCCCAAATTTTGGAAAGCTCTACTGAGAGGTATTTCCATTTCTGCTGAAAGTGAAAGCATCATGAATGCGAACAGTTGCATGGATAATCAGACTCAGAACATTTTGGCTATTTTGTTACGGAGAATGTCATGCCGCCATGTTTCTGATATGTATAATTCATTTTCACGAACATATACTTTTCTATTAAATTTTATTTCAATTTTTCGTATATATAAAAATACTAAGGCCTTGTTTGTTTCAAGGAAAGTGGTTTTCGAGAAACCAATTTCCAAACTTTCCTGTGTTTGTTTGTCTTCCGGAAAGTTGGTCAACGGAAAACACTTTCCAGTCAAAGAAAAATTTGGCTTGGTTTTCAGGAAAGTGTTTTCCGGAAAATTTGGGCGGAAAACACTTTCCGGAAGTTGTGAAAAATTTAGAAATATCATTATTTGCTGACTATATCAAATTTGATCCTCAAACTTTTGATTGCTATATATAATTTGTTTTGAATATTTATTTTTCAATTCCATCTCTTAAAATTTAATTTTTATATTAATTTTAGTCCTTATTTTTATAATTGCTATTTGTTTTTTTCTTATCATTTTTTTATTGAAATTTTTTATCTATCAAATTTGGTTCTCATTTTTTTTATTGTTACTTATTTTATTTGAAATAATTTATGAAATGTTAATTATTATTATTTTAATTTATTCACCTTTCATTTTTTTTTTAATTTTTTAGATTTGATCTCTATTATTTTGATTATTATTTATTTTATTTGAGATAATTTATGAAATTATATTTTTTTTTCAATTTCATTCTCATTCAACTTTTTAATTTGTAAGATTTGTTCCTCATTATTTTAATAAACTTGAAAAAAAATTAATTTATTAATAAATTATTTTCCAGTTCATTTTTCATAACACAAACAAACACTGAAAAATGTTTTCTAGTTCATTTTTCATAACACTGTCAAATATCGGAATTCACTTTTCCCAAAATTCACTTTCCAAAAAGAAACTACTTTCCAGCAAACAAACGGGGCTAAGTTGAAGTAGTGAGTAGAACTTAGAAGCGAAAAGGTTGAAGAGGGCAAGACTCGAGTTTCTATTTATTTTTTAAATAGAATAAAATAATATTAACATTGTATTTTTAATTAAGTTCAACTTAAATCAACAGGTCTCGATTTAACATGAGTTAATGGTAAAATAACTAACTGGATTGAGGATCGAGTTTTTGATAAGACTTATTTAACAGATCGAATCTAATAGCTGACTATGTGGTGGTGAACTAGATTTTCCTGGCTAGATTCTACATTTGACCAAACCCACTAAACATCCATCCCTTCTAGATTTTTTTGACTAACAACTGTAAAACAGCGTGACAGCTTCTTAACTTGATTACTGGGAAACCTCCTCACAATTATTGCCACCCCACCTTAAAATAAAATTAAAACTTAAACTAAACGACAACTCATGTTCATCCTTTTTCGCACTTGATAACCACAAGCAGCTAGCTGATAACTAGCTTTCCCTGCAAATTCTATGCTGAGTAAATATCTCTGTTTTTTTCTTTTTCCTTTTATATATTTTTTTTTTGTCAAACCAAGGTATCCCAGGCCTTCGGCCCAGACTAATCCTTCGACCGGGGTGGCAAGATCTCCCCATGAGGTTCTTTACTGACGAGGAAGAGGGTCGAACCCCCAACCTCGGCAGTGGCAGGAGCGCGCCTAACCGCTCTGCCGAGACCTCATGGGTTTCCTTTTATATATTGAATTAAGTGGATGTTTTCTCAATATAAAAAAATGCCATTGTTTTAATTTATTAATTCCTTCCATTTATTTAATATATTTACCTCCTTTCATGTTCTCTTCACTTTTATCCCATTCAGGCACCTGACATCAAATACTCAAATAATTTATATTCAGATCCATCAAATTCTTGACTTGCCTTTCAAGATCCAAACTTGTCAACTTTCTCCGCATAAATAGAGAGTACAGAAACAGGGAGAGCAGCAGCAATGTCATTTTCATACTTGTACGTGTGAAATTATACTGCTTTTGTTAATATACAATTATGCATGGGATGTAAACAAAGTTTGCAACTTTCCTTTCATTTTGAAGCATTACTTTTTTTTCTTTTCTTTTTCTAATCTGGGTTTGATGATGTGGTTGCAATAATGAAGACACAAGTTTTCAAGTGCTGAATTTTTTGTGATCTGGGTCATTTAAATCAATCTCTTTCAATGCTTTATTTATCACGCTATAGCTGGCAACTAGTAACCTGCTGTTTGTCGGTGCTTTACATTTGATATACTATACTATTCCTTTTCCCTTTTTCTCATTATTGCCCTTTGTTTTTCTTTAACTATTCCATTGAACTGGGTAGATATGATTAATTCATTTCAAAGCTTCTCTTAGATCTACTGTTCTTGTCAATCACCATGTAAGTGCAATATCATGCCAAGTTCTTGAAAATGAAATGTTGTTCTCTTGCCTGTTATGTTAAGTTCGCATGCTATATGATATTGCTGATGTCATCTTTCTTCATGCCCAAATCTTCTTCTGTGTTAATTTCTGGCCTCATAAATATGTGATTGCACTTTACTTTTGTTAATGTTTTTACATGAAATCGTTTTGTTCTGTGATATACTGTAGTATTATACCTTCTGTTATGGACGACTCTGTCCTAACTTGGTTTACATTTGAAATTCAAGGCTGGTGGTGACAAGAAATTTAAGGCCATGCTGAAGAGAATTCAACGGTGAACTTGTATCGGATTGCCATTCATCACCAATCAACTTGAAGTGTGAAATGAATTTCTGATTTTGTCTTCTATATATTGAAGTTACAGTAGACGAGAGATATTTTTCATTTTTATTACTGGTTGCAAAAGATGGCTAGGGGAAGAGGTGACGGCGATCAAAAGAAGCGGTCGCTAACTTGGATAGTGGTGTTGGGTATCATTTTTGGTTGTGTTTACTTATATTCCCGGAACAGTGGAACATCTGCTTTGGAATATGGCAGTAAATCTCTAAGGAAGTTAGGCTCTTCTTATTTGGGTGGGGATGATGACGGTGAAGAAACTTCCAACAAATCCGGCGAAGAACTGCAGGATGATATTATGCTTAAAAGCATTCCGGTAAGTAATTTTAAGAGGAGCTAAATTTTAAGTTTACTTGAACGTGGGCTCACATCTGTGTCTTAGAATGAGTTGAACTGATATGAGATTTATCTCTCTTGCAACTATTTTCAATGTTGAAGGTTTGTGATGATAACCAGTCGGAGCTGATTCCTTGTTTAGATAGAAATCTTATATACCAGACAAGATTGAAGCTGGATTTGTCATTGATGGAGCACTATGAGAGGCATTGCCCAGTACAAGAAAGACGTTTAAATTGCTTGATTCCTCCTCCACCAGGGTACAAGGTAGGGTCTTTCTCAGGTATAGTATGGTTGGTGGATAGATTGAAGAAGGGATTGTTTTTGCTGTGCAAAGTAAACCAGTATACATTAATATGGTTTTCGATTATTGATGGTTTAGGTCCCAATCAAGTGGCCGAAAAGCAGAGATGAGGTCTGGAAAGTAAATATACCTCACACCCACCTGGCAAGTGAAAAATCTGATCAGAACTGGATGGTTGTCAAAGGTGATAAGATTTCATTCCCTGGAGGAGGAACTCACTTCCATTACGGAGCTGATAAGTACATAGCCTCAATTGCAAATGTAAGTTAGTAACTCTTCTTATGTAAATGTGTGATCCTCAAGCTTTAATCTATTTCATTCATTGAAATTCTGGTGATGCAATATTATTTATGTTTCACTGCACATGCTATCTCTAAACAGTCCCAGTTTTTATAAGACTATTTATGTTTCTCACTGGCAGATGCTAAACTTTTCAAATAACATTTTAAACAATGGAGGAAGGCTTCGGACAGTTCTTGATGTTGGTTGTGGAGTTGCAAGTTTTGGGGGATATCTGCTCTCTTCTGATATTATTGCAATGTCATTGGCACCAAACGATGTTCATCAAAACCAGATCCAGTTTGCCTTGGAGAGAGGAATCCCTGCATACCTAGGTGTTTTAGGGACTAAGAGATTACCTTACCCAAGTAGATCTTTTGAACTTGCACACTGTTCTCGCTGTAGGATTGATTGGCTTCAAAGAGATGGAATCCTTCTTCTCGAGCTAGATAGGTTGCTTAGACCTGGTGGCTATTTTGCATACTCATCTCCTGAGGCCTATGCACAAGATGAAGAGGATTTGAGAATTTGGAGAGAAATGAGTGCCCTTGTCGAACGAATGTGCTGGAAGATAGCTGCGAAAAGGAATCAAACAGTCATCTGGGTCAAGCCTCTGACTAATGACTGCTACATGGAAAGAGAACCCGGCACTCAGCCTCCTCTCTGCAAATCCGGTGATGATCCAGATGCAGTATGGGACGTGCCAATGGAAGCTTGCATCACTCCTTACACTGACCGTGAGTTCTGTAACTGCCATTTTTTTAATGGTCCAACCTCATAGAAATGGAAAAAAGTAAAATGGTGCCAGCATTCTATTTTTCTTTTCCAAACATTTATTGATTTTCCATAAAAGCACAATCAATGTGGTTAGTGGAATGAACCTGCATATTTTGCTATACTTAAAACAGAAACATCAATAGAAATGTGCTCATGTTATTAAAATACAGCACTTTCCGAATCCCTTTGCGAGTCACGATTTTAGCAGAAATTACATTAAACATAGTCATATGCTCTAATTTACATCTTTGATCTTTTATTGTTCACATGGTGCCTGTTTATTACCTAGATGCTTCTCAAGATTGCTTGTTGTTTGATGATTTAACACTTTCATCTACCATGTTATTGACTGCTTTTCTAGCCAATGGAATTTGCATCTGTTGTTAGAAATGCACTAACTAAATATCGATATGTTCAGAGAATCATAAAGCTAGAGGGAGTGGATTAGCTCCTTGGCCTGCTCGGTTGACTGCTCCACCTCCCCGGCTTGCTGACTTTGGCTATTCTAATGAAATGTTTGAAAAGGACACGGTAATCAAACCAAAACTTGCAGTCTTTTACATCTGCAGTAATGCAAGTAGCTGGTTTGTAACAGGATTGATATGTTGCAGAAAGTTTGGCAGCACAGAGTTGAGAATTATTGGAATCTTTTGAGCCCAAAGATTCAGTCTGATACACTGAGAAATTTGATGGACATGAAGGCAAACCTAGGGTCATTTGCAGCTGCCCTGAAGAGCAAAGACGTTTGGGTAATGAATGTTGTGCCTGAAGATGGACCCAACACTCTCAAGATAATATATGATAGAGGCCTGATGGGTTCTGTGCACAACTGGTGAGCTCACAAAATTCTTCTATTATGTGATATTAGGAATATTCAAATGCGTTGAGAGTAAATTTATGAAAAGAAACCAAACCTGTCTGTGCTAGTAAAAATTCTGGAGATCTATTATATTGGCATGTTTTATCAGAAACCAGAAACAGCATTAGAGCTGGGAAAATTTATGTTACGAAACCAAACCAGTCCGCGTTAGTAGAAATTCTTAAAAGATTTATTTTATTGATACTTTTCATAAGAAACCAGAAGCAGCATTAGAGCTGGTAAAATTTCTGGTAAGAAACCAAACCTGTCTGTGTTAGTAAAAATTCCTAAGATTTATTTTATTGATATTTTTTATCAGAAACCAGAAGCAGCATTAGAGCTGCACTTACTCTTAAGGTCACATAGGTTTCTACAAGAAATCCATCCTGTGTTTTCATCAGATTATAGAAGATTTGTAAAATAATGTGACAGAAGCCTGATATGCACTGAACGACTGGTATGTTGGAAATGTTATTAACATGACAACTTCTTGTCTTATAAACATTCAAGGCTCTGAAACCTCAATCTGTAAAATTCTTTTGGTGCTAGATTGTTGTATTAACCATGTGCTTCGCCTGTTGAAGTGGTGGTTATTTTCTTTCTTAAAATATATCTTGGGACGAACTCATTTCGGTTTTCTATTGACAGGTGCGAATCCTTTTCAACCTATCCTCGGACTTATGATCTACTCCATGCCTGGACTATCTTCTCTGACATTGAAAAGAAAGATTGCAGTGCTGAGGATCTATTGTTTGAGATGGACCGCATCTTGAGACCTACAGGCTTCATCATTATCCGAGATAAACAACCGGTGGTGGAGCTCATAAAGAAACATTTATCGGCACTGCATTGGGAAGCGGTGGCAACAGCTGAAGGGGACTCCGAGGAAGACGAGGATGATGTTGTATTCATCATCCAAAAGCAGCTGTGGCTAACAAGTGAGTTTCAGGGAAACAGAGTAAAACAGCTAACCTTGTAATCCAGCCATATTCTTGTCATTTCACCTGAAATAACCACTGCACACTCCCGAGCTGATCTTCTTACTTCTTCTTTTTATTAAATTTAAATAGTTTTTTTTTAATATATATATATATATATATATATATATATATATATATATATATATATATATATATATATATTGTATCATTAATGTTGAATCTTTCCATATATTAAGCTGAGCAAGTGCTCTATATGATTTTGTAGCATCAGATGATTGTTATATGTTGCTCTTTCTTTCTTTCTTTTCTTTTTTTTTCCCATGTGAAATTTTATATTATTACTCGTTTTGCAGCTCAAAACTGTTCCCTTTTTTTTTAAAAAAAAAAACAAAAAAAACAAAACCACTGAGTAAGCTAAACTAGGACACAAGGAAACAGCACCCTACAGGAATCTCCTTAGAGGAAGCAGGCTGTCGCTTGACTTTGCTTTAAATATCGTGTATAACGTTCACTGGACTCACTATCAGAAAGAACTTTTCCAGCCGTGGCTTATATTCGAAACGCAACTGTTTATTCTTTCGTTTAAAATTATATTTAGATATATTTTAAAAGTCATTTAGCTTAAAAACATATTTTTTAAATATTTTTTCATTACATGTCAATATCAAAAACAGACAAAATTAACCATTTCAATATATTTTTAAATAAAAAAAAATACTAGCTTATTTTACGAGCTTCTCATACAACTTCCACCATATAATCTGAGAGTGGGCAGAATTACACCCGCTTAGCCCAATAGGTCGATCTATCTTGGAAAACTCTGAAAAAGGAAAATCTTTTATCTTGGTAATGTTCATCATGGCTGAACTGAATAAACGCTGTTAACAAACCAGCTAACGGGCCAATAGAGAGACAGCGAGGCGTGGTTCAAGCTGTGAAAGGAGAAAAACCCAAAACATAGATAAACCCTTTTTCATTGCGTGCCCAGAGTCTCAACAGGTATAGCATACTTAATAGTTTACATCCCCTACAAAATTGGGTCAAAATGTCTAGCTGCTTTGAAACAGAAAATTCTATCTTGCTCAGGCTGATTTCAACTTGGATGATGATGAGGCCAGGTGAGAAAGGATTCTGTGTCCAACAAACATCAGGAAAGCTCCCAAGAAACTAAGTGCTTTCAGTGTTGTGAATAGATCCAACTGCTCAAATTAAAAGGACAAAAAAGGGGGGGGGGGAATTCCTCTTAGTACCACAAATACCCAAGCAATCCAAATTTTCACATTAAATGGAAGCAGAATAAAAGCATGATTGTCCTAGCAAACAATCGATAGCTGCATATCAAACATGGATGGATACAAGCCCTAGAAACCTTGCAGGAATCCGAAATTTATCAAATAGAGGTGAGCAAAAAGAACAAGGTGGGAAACTGACCTTCAGCCAGAAAAGCATGTAGAGCGACAAAACTGCTGCAATGCCAAGATGGAAGAGGGTGGCGAACACGGCAGGAACAGATGAGGAAGGGAAGTTCTTCAAGTTCACCCCTAAACGCAATAGCTGTCAAAAGGAAAAGGCATGTTAAACATATGCCACTCATTCCCACCCCCTATGTTGTCCCCATTTATTGGGAAGAGAAGATGACAAGAGAGAACTAAGCAGAAAGAATGACATAAAACACATGTATACTAGATGCACTACATGGGGAATCCAAAGGTAAGACAATCCCGAAAGAACCAACGAAATATAATACTAATTATGAAGGTTCAATTTCAATCAATTCCAGACAGCATTGACCTCAAAAGAGAGAAATATGTTAATGCTCAAGTTTTCAGAATTTCTGACAGATATGATATAATACTCACCCCAACTAAGAACCCAAGAAATGGCAAAAGTGTAAGACCCGAGAAAGTAAGAGAAAGCTTCTTAGGTGGAAGTTTTTCAGGAGCCCTGAAGATGTGAGCTATCTCTGCTTTTGGACCATATATCAAGTTTGGGTCAAGAGGCTGTGCTGGAGGTTGTGGTGTCTTCTCAGGTGGTGCAGGTAGATCCAAGTCAACGTGACCAATTGCCTTTAAGAAAGAGTTCTCCTGAACAAGACAAATTAAACAAATTGTCTCATGCTCATTTTGTATAACCCATTCAAAAATAAAAACCTTCGAAAGCAAAACCAAGCCTACCATAACAGCGTCACCCACAGCAAGTTGAACATTATATCTTCCTGATAAATAGAAAAATTTCTCAACCTGTCCAAGGAAATCCTGCAAGAACATTGCCAAATATGAGGAAAATGGCAAGACTTCAGAAGAAACAGAATATGGATGGTTGAATGATATGTTCTAGCGAGTCTGATTCCAAGCAATCAACACTGATGCATAGTAGGAGCATTTGAAAAGGTAGTAACAAATCTTGGCATGTGCATAAACATTATAATGCCCAGCGAGAGGCATAAACTGACTGGCACTCAAAACTACTTCAGCTGGAGGTTTATTCAACTGACATAACATAAAGAACCATTTCCATCGTGCACCTTAAAACAATATGTGATTTTTATGCAGATAATGACCAGTGATTTCATTGAAAAAAATATTAAGTTTTATTTCTAGTAGATATTCAATTGTGTGCAATGTCTCAGGACAAGTATTCAAATCCTGATTAATTAATCTTACTTTATTTAGTCTACAATTACCATGTGATAACAAAATCAACTTCATTTCAGGTAAGAGTGAAATTGGTTAGCAATGCACAAAATTTAAGATGGAAAACGAATTGCTAACAACCAAAATAATTGTTAGTTGACAACAGTCATCAAGCCAAAATTAAATTCAATGAGAAATCCAAAAGTCAACATTTGCGCATATTTGATAAAAAAAAAATTCTTATACTTTAAAATTGCAAAAAAACATCCATGAATGAGGAAAAAGGGGGAGCAAAGCATTGCCGAAGGAACATACCAGAATAATCTCAAACTGTTTTCCAGAGCTCCCCATGACAAACATATGCTCAACCTTAGTCTCATGTGTCAATTTTAGAATTGCCTGGTAGCCAAAAAACTATGAATAACTAAATCACAGATATTACAATTCTAGAGGAAGACAGGCAGAATTACAAACCTGATGTGGCTTAAATGCATGGCCAAGAGGAGTAGACAACTGGAAAGAGAGGCGCAGCTTCTGAAGGTGGTTTGCAGATAAAGATACAGTATTTTCTCCAGCTAAATCTATCCTGCATGGATCCATGAACTAGAATCATACTCAAACTAAAGTCATAAAGTCCAAACTCGGTAAAGAGGAGTTGAGTTGTAAATAAAAATTTAAACACATCCCAAAAATGGTCACAATGACAAGCATCCAACATGGCATCAGTTGGTAAGCACCAAGTTTTGGAACTGGGAAATGTTAAAAACATACTTCTTCTTGGTTTCTATGCTCCCAAGATCACTATCAAGCACTGCAATTTCTGCACTGTCAACTTCAATAACTCCAGTCACAAATATTGGAATCCGAATTCGGCCACCAGTTGCATACAAGTTTTTGTGGTCTGAATCATGAAGCACCATCTGCGATAAATTGGGCTTGTCATATATGGATGTAAAGAAAGATGAAAGGCACCATTTATGAATAAAAAGAAAACTAGGATACCTCAAAAACAAAAGTGTATTTTCCAACATCAACACTCTTTGGCATAGCATCCAAGGTATAGACAGCATTTTCAGGGTCAAATTTTAGTTCCTGTATCACACAATTAATATTGATCATCCAGAAAATCATCAAATTGACCGGGCAGGCTACAATACCGAAAAAATAGACAGAATCGAAATGCACTCAACAAGGTAAAAATTGCGGGAAAAAGTATACCTGACTCTCAATTAATGAAGTATCTTTTGAACCAGATCTCAAAACTTGTAGAAGATTCACCGTCAAAGGAGGTGCATTTGAACCAAGAACAGTATTCACCTTAACCTGGTTATATTTAAATAGATAGCCAATTTAAATAAAATTTTGTTAAAGGAAAGGTTCAAGGCATGCAGAAACTTTGCAATCGTGCAAATCCCATGAAATGTACAGGATGAGAATAATATCATTAACAATTTTAGCTCATTCACAAAATATCCAGAATGCATTAGGAAACAAGATGAATGGGATGATAGTAGTCAATCAATATGAGATAACCACAAAAGTTCAAGAGCTTGTATGCATGCATGCATGCACACATATAGACACAAACACACACAAATAAAAATAAAAAAGACTTATCATGCACATAGCAACACACCTTAAGTGCATCCTTCTTAGTCAATGAAAGCACTGTAGCTGGAAGCGATAGAATCAATGGAATGGAAACCCTGCAACAGGAACCAAAACTGTCATAATTGAAAAACAAACAATAAGGAGGTTACTTGCAAGCATTTCCAGTAAATTCAGCGCTTAATATTAAACCAGTTAGCCTCACCAGTTACTACTTGTTGCTTTTTTCCAACCAAAAGATAATAAGGAAAAACATATAAAATTTAAGAGCAGTAGCACACAAACACAGCAAAATAACCGCAATGTTCAAGTATATAAAAGTGCCTTATATTTTTTCCTTAAAGACAAACTTCTGCTCCTAGCTGCAAAAGACAGCAGGCAGCTAATGAAACAAACTTCAAAAAGCTTTTCATGAAAACAACACATTTTCTTAAAGCAACAAACTGATGCTCTCATTTTGATGCTTTCTATTCTGTTCAAGAAAAATTCACTGATGCAAAAGGATTGTTCCATAAAATCTTGTTTTTTTTCTGGAACTGCTGTCACTGGAAATTTGTTTTCTTTTAATGGATCAATCACATATTACAAAGTTCTTTATATAAGGAAAAAAACTATTAAAATAAGTTTTGCATAATATAAATATAAAATGCAAAAAGATAATCATAGTGAACTAAGTTAAGAGCACACTCACGTATTGCTCTCTAGGAAAGCCAGGGAATCTACTTGGTTGAACAAGTCTTTGGCATCACCTGGAATTCCAATGCCAAGGAAAAACTTTGCCAAACCCAATATTTTGCCACTTGGAAGCTGAAAATCAAAAAAGAAGAAAGCAAGCAAAGCAAAGAAATGAGCATTAGACTCTTCTTGTGATAGAGTTTTACCAGTACAAAGACAAGCAACACCAACAAACTTAACTCACATTCAAGCTTCCTGAAGTCACAGCTGCAAATGCTGTCAGTCCTCTAACAACAGATGATGTAGTTGAAAGAGCACCTTGATGTTCACGTGCACCAACCAGCTTCTCATCAAAGTAAAAGGCCCCATCATCTACAATAAAGAGTTGCTACTAAGTACGTTTTAGAATAGCATAAAATAGTAGCTGACAGCTAGGTGAATGGAGCATGGCCAAAATATAAAGCTGGTGAAGTTCCTTCGTGTTAGAAGGAGTAGGACTTATTTTTTGCCAAATTAACTCTGAGACATGATAGATTACCAAACTGTGTCTTGACAACTTAAAATCAACAGAATTAAGATTCCTTGCATGAGGAAGATAAATAATTTGTAGATGAGAGTAAAAGTAAGTTCAAAGAATAGAGGCACAATTGCCATCATACTAAGAAATTGTTTTGGTGCATAAGCACCAAAAAATTATAATTTGAGAGAGAGAGGGGGAGAGAGCTGCGTACCATACTTCTCAATGCTGTCAAACAGCTTCAATATATCATTTTTAGTTGTACTGATCTGCCCATGGTAAGCAAATGTAAGAAACAACATATTATAACCACCACCACAAGACAGCAGCAACAAGTATATTGGAAGATACCATATTACATAACAGAAACAAAAACCCTCATCATAATCAGAAAATTGTTAATATAAGTTTATACAAATAGATAAGCCCATGAGGGAAAAGTAGATTGCATAGCATAAAAGGAAGTTTTATGCAATGAGAACTTGTAGCTATGTTTCTAAAAGGAAATGCTATCTCAAAATCTGGATAGGCTAAGCTATGGGTGCATTCTCAATATGGAGGATCTATAGCAAACATAAATCTGCTACATAACCTGAAGCACTAGCAATAAACGAACTAATATAGACTACACACCAACTTGGAAAAAAAATAATGAGGAAAAATATGGTTCTGAAAAAGAATGTAGACTAAAAATCACCAATAAGCATATGCTTTAAGAAAACAACAATCATATAAACCTATTTCACCTACAATCACTAATTATGGAGCAGCATAAATCACCAGATAACAGCATGTTTGGTGCTGATAATGATATAAACAGGTAGTGTCCTTATTCTAAATATAAGAGAAACATTGGTGATAATTTCTGGATCAAGAAAAAACTAATAGTTCTATTGGGGCAAAGTCAGCAAAACTTCAAAATTACCAGAGATTGATCGATCTCGGAAGATGATAATGAGACAATACCAGCAAGTGCTTCAAGTGCTAGACCTGTAAGGAAACATTATCAAGCAAATGAATATAAGTCAATGTAGGTGGAAGAATTAGCATGGCAAGTGCTAAATTCAGCAATACAACATAATTTACACATTTAATGTCAAACATGTCCAATTCTTTCCTTCCCATTTTCTCAGTTCCAAACTCGCCCATTACTATTTCAAAGCACAAGTCCTAGGTTGTGTCTTCAAATTTATGCTTAAATAATTATAAAACAAAACTGGATAGAGTATTTATGTGGTTCCCAGGTGTTAATGTGATAATTGCATATCCCCTTGCAAGAAAATCATAGAATATATATGACAGGGTGCTAGAAAAGTCACTATGGCATACAGAACACTTATAGAACATACCGGCAGCAAAGGTACTGGACTCAGGATTATTAGAATTATAGCGCCATCTTCCATCACTCTGGCTTAGAGCCTACCAATAATTAGGAAGCCAACAATTACATGTGCAGAAAATTGGTTTGAAGTAGGAAAAGAAAATTTAAACCAAACGTCAACCAAAACATTGTGAAATAAACTTCTAAGCAGACCAGTGCTGGACCTACCACACCCACCAACTCTCACCACATCAGCAACTAGTCCCAAAAGGGCCCTACTCAGTGTGGAAGAGTTCCAGGCAAGGGTGGTCCACTACTGAGTTCTTTTTTTCGCACTCATACAACAGTCCACTGCCAAGTTCAAATCTTCACTTTAACAATACTCAAACTAATAACAAACCTTGATGGAACGAAAAACTCCTTCAGCATCAGCAAGATAAAGATCATCTTTGGAAGTTTGACCCTGCATTAAGAAAAATATCAGCTTCAAGATTTAGTTAAAAACTGGCAAGGTTTATGCTACAGGACAACAGCTTGAAAGTTGTATTCCCTATCAGGAAGTTGAGTAAATAGATCCCTAGCAATTAACACTGGTGAGATTTCATGATTTCAGACACAATCTGCTTACAAAAATTTAAACCTAAAATATATCACAATATACCTCTCCCTTGCATTGCAGAAAGAAAAGAAGAATTCCCAGATTTGCATAAACTGTAAAAATGAGAACCAAGATCGAAACCCATAACATCTAAAGTTTATATATATTAATTACCTTGATAAGAACTAAACCTCCCACAGAATAGTAGAAATCAAGCAAGGCACTTGCACCACCGACAACAGATTGTAGCCTTGAAGCAACACCCTTGGAGAGATAAATTAACCCATAATCACACATTGTTAGCAAGTTGTCACATAAAGTCAATACCTTTCGGATCAAAAAACTACATAGAACAAACCAATACCTCAAAAACATCTTCTTTGATGCCACACTGTAATATTCCGTTGACTTTTAGGGCGTAGAATAAATCCTTTAAAGTAGAAGACGACGACCCAAGGATTTCCGATACAGACTGGCAAGCAGCTGTGCTGATATCAGACCTTTTATCAATTCCAAGAACCTCAAACGTTCTAAGTTCCTCGTATGTTTTCTCCACGCTGGTACCACAGACAACATCTAGTCAGATCACTCTTTCTTGCTTAGGCCAACACAAAAATGTATACGACCACAGGCAAGTGTAAACACCAATAGTATAACCACAAGACACTACTTTAACCATTTTCTCCTGATCCAAACATGCGTAACAACCAATGTCAGTTGACTCAGTTCTATAGACTAACCAGATCTCATAGCGAATGAACAAAGGAAAGCTTAAATTCAGTAATTCGTAAGATTTTGATATCTAATGAAAATAAAATCATGTTCCTCTAATTAGGTGTTTGAAAACCTGGAAAAAGATCCACCGAGAGGATTGAAGAGCTCTAAAGCAGCAGATCGGTGAGAATCAGAGATCGGTTGAAAGATAGAGGAAGCAAGGGCGGATGAGTAGATCAATGCCGCAGCGATCAGCACCAGAAATCTTCCAATATTTCTAGCCATTTTTGTGCAATAAAAATTAAACGAAAGCCACTCAAAATAAATAGATTAAGTTACAGAGACATTAACACTCGCGCCTGTGTAAAAATCTTTAGCGGTTTGAGTCTGCGGATCCGAGGACTATAAAAGTCACCGTCCTCTCTTCTCTCCTTTCTTCAAGCCTGGACTCTCTCACTGTCTAGACTTGGGACGTATTTTTTCACTTGGTTCCGAACATGCCCATGAATATTTCATGAATACCCGTTATGTCAAAAGGTTGAGTGGATATGGCGTATCATCTGTTGCCACCTGGTTGATCAAGTCCAATCAGGGGGCGTTCTGTGGCAAGATGAGTCATCAATGGTGGGTCGCCTTCGGGCTTTTTGGGTATTCAATTAACCTGAACGCAGCCCAGTGCAAAGCCTAAGACAAAAAAAGAGGTCAAGATAATTTTTCCGAGAAGGCCCGGAGAAAGAGCGTGGGATTCGAAGGTGAAGAGACGTGAAAATTATTTTTTATTTAAACAATACTTTTTATTTTAAAAAATTGTTTTTAATATTAATATATTGAATTATTTTAAAAAATTAACTTAAGGAAAAAAAATCTAATTCAACTCATCGAGTTAACCACTTATTCAGATCAATACAAGTTTGGCAAAGTTTCTTTCTACTTTTAAGTCCTTTTCTACAAGTTTCTGTTTTTTAATAATAATTTACGTTTAAAAATATATTAAGTATTTTCTATGATTTTAAAGTAATGATATATATATATATATATATTAATACTTTTGGGAAAAAATATTTTTCACCATCACCATTAAATTATTTTTCATATTACAAAATATCAAATTAATATTTTTTAACATTTTTAATGTCAAAATTAATAAAAAAAATAAAACAGAAAAAATATTTAAGAAAAATACAGAAAAAATTGTCGCTACCCCAGAAATTTGGTTATCAATATAACTCACGACACCAACCATGAATTGAAAGGGTGAAGTCCGGGGCATCGACATTAGATTGAAGTTAAAGAATTTTTAATTAAGAAATGAATCAAAATAATATTTTTTTATTTTTAAAAAATTATTTTTAATACAGCAAATAAAAATAAAAATAAAAATAAATCATTTTTTTTTCAAAAATATTTTTGAAAAACAAACATCACTAAGAGGGTGTTCATACCATCATGCTTATATCCATGCGTGTAAGACTATGGCAGACGAGCATATCTTTTAGCAGTAAAAGATCCATTTAAACGTTTTTCGCTAATCAAATCCAGGAAAATATTGTCAGCACCTTATGGATTCACAAGAGATCCATTTAGACGTTTTTCTTTGCTTAGATCTATGAATAGAGTCTACATCATCCGTGCTCCCATAGGGTGGCAAATAAACTACATTCAGCAACATACGAGAGATGGAAAGCTGGAGCAATCCTCGGCATTCGTATGGAAAGCTCCAACTTCAAAAGTTTCCCGAAGAAAAACTAGACGCCCATGATAATCTCAGTACTTCAGAGGTGACTGTTGGGTTGGCAACAATCCAAAGCGCTTCTTCAAAAGAAATCTTTGCCTCGAGTATTTGTCATCGGGGGAGAAGCGCGCTGCAATTTGAATATGGAGAAGTTCAACAAGTGCAATGGAATTTGTATACAATGTACTAACTAAATAGAGATAGGAGAGGATTATCCAGAAGTGATGATGAAGATCAATATATTTAAAGACTTTCTGTCTGTAAAATCCTAGAATAAACTAATATAGGCAGGCCATGACAGTTCACATTTGTGAGGCAATAAAGAAAAGTCACCACATTCATCTTTGAACCAATTTATCAAGCCACCACTCAGCAAGATGCATCGATCAAACCCAAAATCATTTGACAAATGCAAACACAAATCTTAAGAGAAAATTTTATCAAGAGTCAAACCAGTTGTGACAGAGAAAAACCAATTTGACTTGCAAAAACAATAAGAGATGTGAATTTGGGAAACGATTTTCAAAACAGCTCATCTCAAAATATGAATTCGACTAACGTAAAGCAATTAGCCCTGTGAGAGCTTCTTCCAGTTATATACCATTTACTTTTTCATTGGAGCTTCTGGTATTATTGAAATGTAGAATTCTAAAACAGAGATCACTACTGTACTATATCAAAAAATTAATACGAAAGAAAGAAATTCTCATGCCTAGGACATGCAGATATAGGAAACAAGGCATGAAAACAAATGACTACTACCACCTAGACATACATCCATTTGTGAAATTAACACAAATTTATTACCTGGGTGAGCAGATTCAGTAGGCAACCCCAATGGTGATTCTTTCTGCACAAAAGAAAAAGGCAACTCAACAAAAATACAAGAAAAAGGAAATAAAGACTGAAACTTCAGAAGTCTACAAATGATTGTCGCAAGGATCCCAACAATGGAAGCCAGAATTGGCAGAAACGAAAGCAAACCACCCTGTTACTAACTAGGCAACAAAGGGGGCGAAAAGGGATGAAGTATTCTCAAAGTTTCACCTAACAATATCACAAGCAGCATGCTTAGCAGAATCTTCATACAATGAGCACCAAGTTTCATTACTTTCCAATACAACAAAGGTAAACCTTAAAGATAAGTGAGATTTTCAAAGATATAATCTTACAGTCTAGCCCTTCAGTCTTGCTTATTTCACTATTTTAACCTCTAAAAATCTCATACCTTGGTGGTGTAGACTTTGTCACCATTATCGTTTATGTAAAACTGAAGATACATTGCAGCAACTCTTTTTTCACCTTTCCAAGAACAACAAATTCAATATCAGAAGGTGTCCAGCTTGACAAAAATCCCAAAACATAATTTAAAACTTGAAACAAAAAATTTCCTAGGAGATAAAACCATTGAAGAGTAAAAACTCAAGAACCCAAGTCATGATCATACCTCTCTCGGCTCTTCCTGCAAGGGTTTAGAAACAGCCTCCTAGCTTCGAAAGAGATTATTGTTATACGAGAGGGACTAGGGTTTCTGACCTTCTTATATAAAGTATCGGCCCAGGCCCATATCATTTGATCCATTGGGCTCGTCCAATCAGGCCAGCAACGCTTTTAGAAAACGCGTAAAGCCATTGACTAGGAGATAAAGAGCAAATCAGTAATAACGCTTCGAATCCACGTCTCTGCAACCTTTAAAAGCTTGAAATCTTTCAGCATTTCGCTCACAAACTATCTACAACACTCCGTCAATACCAAAAAGGCAACATCGAAAATGTCTTTCGAGGAAGACGACGAGTCGTTCGAGCACACACTCCTGGTGGTTCGCGAGGTTTCCGTTTACAAAATCCCCCCTCGTTCCACTGCCGGCGGCTACAAATGCGGAGAATGGTTACAATCCGACAAGATCTGGACGGGCCGGCTTCGAGTCGTATCCTGCAAAGAACGGTGCGAGATCCGATTAGAAGACCCGAACTCCGGCGATCTATTTGCTGCTTGTTTCGTTAACCCTGGACAGCGGGAGAATTCGGTGGAGACAGTCCTCGACTCGTCCCGGTATTTCGTACTTAAAATCGAGGACGGCAGAGGTAAGCACGCGTTTGTTGGTCTAGGGTTTACAGAGAGAAATGAAGCGTTTGATTTTAATGTGGCGTTATCGGATCACGAGAAGTACGTGAGACGAGAAAACGAGAAAGAGAGTGGTGAAACGAGTGAGAGTGATTCTCATATCGATATTCATCCTGCCGTTAATCAAAGATTAAAGGTAATTAACAAAAAAGTTGATCTTATTTTTATTCTTAATGTTCCTATAATGCTTGAATTGTGATGATTGCGGTTTGATTTTGGTGGTGTTGTAGATAAGTTAGTTAGGGGTGGCCATTGAATTATTATGTTTGTTTTGTGTTTTTATGAGATTAAAGATCCATAATTTTGGATTATAGGAAGGGGAGACTATAAGAATTAATGTGAAGCCTAAACCATCTGCTGGAGCTGGAATGCTTTCAGCTGCAGGGCTGTCTGGAGGGGCTTCAACAACTGGAAAGCCTAAGCCCTTAGCAATTGCGCCGCCACCAACAGGAGTGGGAAAACTAAGGTCTCCACTCCCACCACCTCCCAATGATCCAGCTGCTGCTCGAATGACGACTGGGAATCATGTTGGAATTGGTGTAAAAGTGCCACCCAAAGAATCTACTCGATGGGTTGCTGATTCTTTATCAGATTTGTCTCCGCTAGAGGTATGTCTCCTTTCTGAATATCCTGTCTGTGTTCTTTAAGGTTGCATTATATATTTGAAATGCTACGCTAGCTAATGTTGATCAATGTGCTCTCTGGAAATGTGAAAACATCACACCTGTGCTGAAGATCTGTGTTTTGATAAGGTCCTGTACTTATGCTCCCGTGTTGATTATCGGTACTGTGATATGTGAATAAACTCCACTTAACTGTACACCGGGATTGTAAGGTCATAGTAATAAACTGATTACAAGTTCCTTTCTAGGATCCTGCTGGACTCTTAAATGAAATGAGGCAAATCTACTTATACTTAACTACATTTGTCACTTTTTTCCCTTTCTTTGTATATGCGCACGCAAATACTACAATGCATCCAATCTCTGTTTAACCATTCAATTAAATATGCAGTGTCTTAGTCAGTAGATGCATATATGTTATATAGTTCCCTTGCTGTTCTGCATCTGCAGAGAAATCTTCCTTCAACAACATCAGGATCATCCAAGACAACTGCATCGGAATGGGCTGCTTTCTGATTGTGATGGGGATTTGTTGAGCATGGTAAAGGCATTTGTTTTATGTGTTCTTTGTAAAAGCTGAAAAAATGAACGGGGAAATTGAGAAACGTAAGCAAGCAACAAGCTACCAAACACCATCATGTGTGCAAAATAATGTTATATGAATTGTATCAAATGCTTCTTTTATTCTTACATGAATTGAGCTCTTTTTTCTACATAATAGAGATAAGTTTTGTGTCGTTATCGTTCTGGTTGCCTGATGTATTGAGTTCGTTCTTATTTCAACATAATAGAGAAAAGTTTTGTGTCTTTATCGTTCTGGTTCTCTGATGTGCACTGACTACCAAATATAGTTCTTCTGTCTTGTTTCTTCCCGAGGTACTGCACACTCAAAAGAACTCAAGCTAATGTTGATATCAAATAGGCATTGCCAAGTACATATGAGCTTTAGAGCTCTATGCACTTTTGAAAAAAACTCGAACTCCCGTCACTCTTAAACATATCCTAAGATGCACTCCCTTAGTTCCTTGAACGCTGCTAAGTGCTAAGAAATATGGGGATTTAGGAGAAGCAAGTTCGGAATTCAAGTAGGATTCCGAAACTTCCTCGCCAATTTTAAGTTGCAGGTGCTCCGGTCCCGTTCATATCTCAAACCTCAAATCATTAACTTGTTTTAGTTTTCTGAGAGGCCAAGTAGATTGTCTAGTTGCATAGAGTTTAAATATTTTTAATGATCTAAGATGGAGAGGAGTAGCTATATGTTTGTTTTTCACGTGCAAAGCAGGAAGTTTCATTGTGTAAGGTATTCTTTTTATCAGCAAGTTCACCTTAGAATTTTCTCCTTTAAGCTCACTTGTTCATGCACTAACTAAATTATCTTCAAAAATCTGGAACTTTCTTAAAATACTAGAATTTTATTTTATGAGAAAAGCCCTGAGAAGTTTATAGATAATTTTTTTTGCTTAAACCATTAAAATACTTGCATTAAAAATATCAAACTATAAACTCTCAAATATCAAGGCGAAAAAAAAAAATTGTTGCCTAAAAACTCTAGATCTAAAAACCCTAAAATAATTATTTTATGGAAGTATAAAAGTCATTAACTGGAGTTTAATTTAGATCTCATGCCACTACAAAAAAAAAAAAAAAAAAAAAAAAAAAAAAAAAAAACAAGTGAAACCCTAAAAAGCAAGAACTAATGTGATGCGTGCCCATAAAATTGAAAGGAGAAATACACTTCCTTGTAGTTGTAAAAAAAAAATGATAGTTGCAATTTTTCATAACTTCTCTTTTCAATTACAGAATTATACAGGTTTCAAAATATTTTTATCTATAACTTCCTAGGGATTTATTAAAGTTTATCTCTTTATATATTTTTTATTTTTTTAATAAAATGATGTTACGAATATTTAAAAAAAAAAAAAAATATTATTGACATATTAAATTATATTTGATATGATTCCTTTGCTGTGTTAATTTGATCAGTAATCCAGGACCCTTGGATGGGCTGGGCTCATATTGATGAGAAAAGCAAAAGATCTGAATAGAGATGATTCTTGTTCAGAACAGAAAAGGAAAAGGAAAAGGATAAACCTGAAGAGAACCTTTTAACATGGGACTTGGCCCTGGCCTTTTGTTTTTTCAAAAATAAAAAACAAATCAAAGCATGAATTAACTCAGTTCAACTCATCCACCAACCCAATCCACGTCCCCTCTTCAAGTCATGTCTTGTAACTACGGAAGCGAGTGAGTTCCGTAGCTCATTCTCTTATCCCTGGCAGTCTTTAAGATTCTGTTTATCATTATATTTTAAAACTATTTTAAAAAAATAATAATTAATTTTTTTTGTGTGTTTTTAAATTATTTATATATAATTATATCAAGAATAATTTTAAAAAAATATTATTTTAATATATTATTGAAAATCACTTTAAGGAAAACTTGACACAAGACAACAAAATTCCTTCCCTGCCATTGCCCACTTGAACTTGTCCAGAGCTGAAGGTTGAGATGGACATAAATTTGATGCCGTATACCTTGGTGAACAGACAAGCTTGATTGCCCCTCCTCTCGGGAAGTACTATGCATTGCATTCACTGTACAAACTACTGAAAATGATGTTCAGGAAAAAACCAAGTTACCGACCCTGCTGATCAGCCTAATTAGCACAGTAAGATCCGTTAAAGAGGATGTTTGGGATTGCGGTGCAGCCAGAAATTACAAAAAAAAAAAAAAAAAAAAAAAAAAAAAAAAAAAAACTATAATCTAGTGTTTGGTTAATGTAAAAAACAAGATACAAGGCATGGGTCTCACATGCAAAATTACAATGAAAAGCCGATGCAAGAAAAGCAGCTAGTAGCTGCTTTTCTTGCTTTTCGATCGAAACCAATTCACTTGAGTGAGACAAAGGAGAGTGGAATTTTAGGATGCAGGGAGGAAGGGGGGCTGAGGAAGGGTAATATATTTTTTATGTTAAAATAATCTAAAAATTAATTAAAATATAAATAAATATATTAAAAAGAGATCACGATATAATTTTTGTCTTGCAATTCTAATTTTATTTTAGATGATATTTTACTATTTGTTGTTTCAGGATCGCAAAGGTCTTTACATATAGATTTAGTTCGTGATAGAATTACAAATAGTTTGATGGGAGAATAAAAACAAGTGTCTAATTTACTTGAATTATTAATTATATTTTATTATTATATTTATTTACATATTTAAAAAACAATATATATATATATATATATATATATATATATATATATATATAATTTCACAAGTTAACAGCAATATAAAAAGCATGTTAACCAAACACACGAAATTATTTTTTATCAACCCCAAACTCAACCACAGTTTTAACCAAACACTTCAAAATTTATTTTAAATCGCAGCTAAAATATCATGAAACTGTTTTTTTTTAACTTCAACCACAAAAGCAAAAACAATACCAAACATTCTAAAAAAATGCAAATAAAACAAAATGCAAATAAAACGAGTCAGCATCGTCGAGGCGACAAGCCGTCCATTGAATAACTCTCGGAGATGGGTGACGGTATTAGTTCCAGAATACTTTCTTTTGTTATGGCCTTTCAATTTTCAAAAGCATTTTGAAAAGAAAAGAAATTTTTTTAAATATATATATATATATATCATTTTCATGGGCTGCTAATATCAAAAACAATTTAAAAAAAAAAAAAACATTTTTTTAATACATTTTTAAACAAAAAAATACTTTTAAAATTAACATCAGCAACACTCTCAATCAGTAACTTAAACTGCCCCCTTCATCTCCACAAAAAAAAAAAGATAATACGTGTAGTGGATAAATGAGTGCTTCTACCATACAACAAGGAAAAAATTGGACTCTGAACCCTATCTTTCAGTTGCTGGATCATACTGGCCATGATTGAGATCTTAAAATCCTAATATTTTCACCTGTAAATGGGATATATTACAATGATTGTTGCACTGTACAGAGAATCGCTTTACTTTTGTTTTGGTTTTGATATTAAAGAAAACGCCCAATGAATTGACAGTAGCAAAAAAAAATAAAAGGGGATTTATGGTGTTCTTTGTTCTACAAAAAAATAACTGTACTCTGCAAAAATGGAGGAAGCCCAGAACAGAAAGTATAACTCACTTGGCTGGGAAATTATTGCTATTGATATTCCGGTTTAAGAACCCATTGTTTTCCATTAGGGTCTTCCCTCAGTAAAGCTATCTCCTTCAAAAGATTCTTGAATATGGGCAGATCCTTCGATGGTATTCTGTCTTTGAAGTGCTGGACTATGCTTGAGGAATCAGAACTTCCACCTTGTCTTTGTATAAACGTACAGATCTGGCGAATCAAGATTTCAGGCTGGACACTGGATAAAGTTTGAGGTGGCCTAGATGCTCCACTATTTTCAGACCTTGCAGTGTTACCAGAACTTGATGCAAATCCAAACTGCTGGTCAAGCCCGGCACCAACTGCTCTTTCTTGATTTCCCCGAATTCTCGCAAGTAGTTCCGCTGAGGATAATGCTTTTCCTGCAGAAGTCCCGGCTGCTATGCCATTCAGGTTGCTTGTTTTATTGCTGGATGATGAATCAGAAGATTTGATCAGCTGGGAGTTCACAGTTGATCCAAATTTTTGACGAACTGACGATGGTGCACCAGCAGTCCCTGATTTGCCTGTCCATGTAGGGACAGATATACTATCACGACTACGGAGCATTCGGGACTGGCGTAATGCTTCTGCTGCTCTTTGTGCAACTTGAGAAGCTTGTTCCTCAAGCCTTATCTTCTCTTCATCATGTGCATTCATAATAACATCATGATTCACGGCACTCTGAAGGAAAAAATGAAGATCAACACAAAGTGAGAAAAAAAAAATGAAAGCATGTTACACAAAGGCTATCTGAAGTTCTAAAAGGCATAATGAAGTCTAATATACTGTTTATCCATAAATAATAACTGAGCATGACTCCTATACATGTGATACAAATATTATAATCTCCACATTGCAGCCAAGCAGGGTGCTGATTTTAGCAAAAACAACACATACAAAGTGTAGAAAAGGTCACTCGAAACACATTTGTATTGATTACTACCATTGGATAAAGTAATCAAGGAGAAATAATTAGAATTGGAAACTTACATGTATCCCATTGGCAGCAAAAAGACTCTTCAAGATGTTTGTCTCTTCATCTACTTCACCATCACTACAACCAGCTTTTTCTTTCTCTTCCCTACTAGAAGCTCTGATCTCAGAGTTGTTTTCATTGTCAGCATGTTGTGCAATGCCTCTGTTTTTTTTGCGCTTGTTCAGCTTTTCTTTCTTTGTACCAACAACATTCACATCTTCAGATAACTGACCGAAAATGTTAGAAGTTTCAGTTGACCCACTCTCTCCATCATCGGTCAGCATGAAAAGATCCTTCATATCTCGAGCTCTAAAGAACCTTCTCTGCTGCGGGTTCTTCAATATCTTATTAGTGAGAAAATGCTTATAAATTTGCCGGTGATATACCTTCTCTTCAATAGTTCCACGTGTGATCAGTCTATATACAGTAACATCCCGTTTCTGGCCAATACGCCAAGCACGTTCCCTGGCCTATTAAAACCAATAACTGTCCTCAATATAAAGATATGTGGATCAATGGAAAAGCAGAATCTCAAATTCAATTCCCACAGTTGATCAAAATAACCTTAGTTACGAAACAAAATTTCCAGAAAATTTAAATAAATATCATGGTGGTTATATCATAAACAGCAATGCTATTACAATTTAAATGGTTTCTTGAATAGGATACACTCAGGAAGAATGCTAAGTTTATCATAATTAATAATGGAGCAGGCTAGCAACAAATTATATGATGCATCTTAAATAACTATGCACTTAAAACTAAAAATTAGCCACAAATACCTGCATGTCAGTTGAGGGGTTCCAATCAGGATCAAATATAATCACCCTGTTTGCACCTGTTAAATTTGTCCCTAATCCTCCAACTTTTGTTGTTAAAATGAATATAAAAACATCACTTGAGTTGTTAAATTCGTCTATTAAGGACATCCTCAGTCTTATAGGAGTTGAACCGTCCATTCTTCGGTAATTATAACCACCAGAATTCAAAAAACTCTCAAAAATATCCAGCATTTGCTGAGTTTGAGTGAACAGGAGAACACGGTGACCCTGCTCCTGCCATGCCTTGAGCACTTGGGCTACAACTTTCATTTTTCCACTGCGTTCAGGATTCCCATAGTCTGGATTATGACAGGAATGCTCTCTCTCAAGCAGATCAGGATGGTTACAAATCTTACGCATCACATCTATTCCATACAGAGAATTTCTACTTCCATCCAGTATATTTTCCACCTCAGTGCTTGCAAGAAACGCTCTATACACAGATCTTTGCTCTGAAGTAAGACTACAGAAGAGGACATGTTCAGTTTTTTTGGGAAGCTGTGCATTGACATCCATCTTCATACGCCGGAGAAGATAAGGCATGATCATGTCACGCAGCACTACAGCACACCTGCAACAGCAGAGAATTAGGATCAAGAAGTGATTTGCCGATACAGAAAATTTCGATTTTTCAGTTCAGAAATGGGACAATTTACAGATTGATACAGAGAATCCATTAATTTCAGCAAAATCAGAGCCTCCTACAAAGAAATAAAACAATGTGCACCTGTAGGCTGTAGAAACTTGTAGTGGTGAAGCATTGGCATAACCACCAACAGAGATTGGAACAGCAAATTCTGCCTCGAATACGGGCAAGACCCCCAACTTTCCAGGAAAAACAAAATCAAACAAAGACCACAATTCATTCAATTTGTTTTGAATCGGTGCGCCTGTCATTATAATGCGATGAACTGTCTGAAGCTGTTTGCAAACCAAGGTAATTTCAGCATTTGGATTCCGAATTCGGTGCCCTTCATCCAGAACTGCATAGCCCCATTCAAAGTCAAGTAGTTTTTCTCCTAGCAAGCGTAGTTGTTCATAAGTGGTAATAAGCAACCCAGAATCAGATTCAAAAACTCTATTTATCAAGGAATCCCATTTGTTGGCCTTTCTAGATGGCATACTTCTCTCATAATCACTGTCAAGTGAGTCTTCAGTCTCACAGTCACTTTCATAAGACTGGGCTCGCTTCTTCTTTAAAGGATCCCTGGAAGAAACATCCTGGGCAGAATCATGTAGTAGCTCCACATGAAATCTTGGGTACCACTTTTGTGCTTCCCTTTTCCATTGTCTCAAGAGTGTGACAGGGCAAACAACAATACTTGGTTTGTACATGTTACTGAAATGCAATGCTCCAAGAAAAGATAAGACCTGGATGGTCTTACCAAGACCCATCTCATCTCCAATAATACCACCTGCTCTTTGGCAATGCAATTCCCATAGCCACTGGACCCCTACTTTCTGGTAATCAAAGAGTTTTCTGAAAATGGCTTCTGGGATTTTAAGACCACCTTCAAGTGTTATGAAAGGAGAGTCATTATCATAACCATCATCAACATCTTCTTCAGAGATGGATGTAAGCAAATCTCTCCCAGAATCTACTGCAGAATAACCAAAAACAAAATCTACTGTGAATAAAAGCATCAAAGAAGATAACCCTATGCATAATGAAGTTAACTGATGCATGCTTTGATAGGAAATTTTCATTTTAGAGATGCTCTTTGAGCTCTGTCTGCTTGATGACAGCAAGTGACCAAAATCATGAGCAGTAGAAACAAACCAAACAATTACCACAGTACAGAAACTTATGATGGTCATAGTTAACGCCTTAAAGAAAGGAAAAAAGAGCACACACCACTATCTCCCATATCCTCTGAAGAAGCACTCTTTCTCCATTTCTTTCCTGGCAAAGGCCGTTTTCTTTTCCTGTCTGAACCCTTCCTTTTCTCTGCATCTCTTTCTGGGGACTGGCAAGCTTTCATAGGTGTTTTCAGCCTCTGAAAAGGGCGAGTTGGTGCGTCAAGCTTTGGCAGAGCTTCTGAATCAAGAAGTTTAGTCGTGGGACGAGCTTTTGCAGCCTCTAACATCGAATGAGCAGCCCTAACAACACTATCGGAATCAGGACCATCAGTCTTATCTTCTTCATTACACTCATTTTTCCCACTTGATGACCCTGGTTGCTGAAGACGACGTTCAAAACCCTTAAGTTGATGAAAAGGAGTTAATATTCCTTTCCTCACCAATTCATCCCTTTCCTAAGACATAAATAGCAGAAAATTAGCAGCCTTCATTGCTTTTCTAATTGAACCATGAAAAAATCATTAATCCACTGGCAGTACTCTATCCTACAGCAAATCTCAATATGCAATTCATGGAAAGACAGACTAATTTTAACTCACTGTTTCAACAAATCCAGAAGATACTCCATCCAACATTGAATCAAAATCAGCATCATCAGCAAATGAAACTGTTTTCTGTTGCTTTTCCTTGTTTTTTCCTGATTTCAAAACCTTTTTTGACTTTTTCTTTGGTCTTGGATCTTCCTTCACAAGGTTTGCTAACAGTTTTTCATGTTCTACACCTTCGGTAGCATCATCCTTGCGCAAATCTGAAAGTTCTTTCTCAAGTTTCGCTTTAGTTCTCTTAAGACTTCTTAGCCGATCAGCTGCCAGGGCCTGTTGAAGAGTGTCATCAGGAGATACCTGAACTCCACTTTCATCATCTCCCTTGTCCCTTTTCTTTGCTCCATCATCATCATCATCAGAAGTCTGGTGTTCGCCACTCACAACATCTGTTACTTCCTCAACAGTTGATGCAACAGCATCTATTTCAAATTTTACAGCCCTCAATTTACTATAAAGTTTTGCTTGGTTGGCAGATGATGGATTAGTATTTTCCAACTTGTCAAGAGGTTCCTCCTCAGTGCTCCCTCCCTTATCTGCGTTGTTTCTTGCCTGCCATTAAGGAAACAACATTCCTCAATTTGAAAATCTTTCAAGTCGTTATATAGTTTACAATAGTCTCCTCATTGCTAAATCAGAATAGAGAAATACGGAACAAGGTAACCATTAAAACGTCAAAAGCTAAGACACATCTGATTAAGTTCTCAGAGAAACTAAAACCAATACAATATGGAACCTTCATTAGATCATATTTCTATACATTCCTTGCATTCCATAATCATCAATCATGAACACGATTATACAGCACTTATGAAGAAAACAAGCAGGCTAACCACCACTCTATGAAAAACAAAGAACCGAAGCTCATACCTCTTCTAGAACAACACGTTCAATATCTTCAGGATTCGCTGAGGTGACCCCCAAGCTACTAAGCAAAACTGAATCCTCATCTTCCTTCATTGTTATAACTCACACAGCTCAAACACCATAACAATACCAAAATGAGCCACCTGCAAACACAAAAAAAAAAAAAAAAAAAAAAAAAAAAAAACACGATTTCCGCCATTAAAAAAAACATGTACGCATCTACAACTCAAAACTATACCTCAGCATACAAAAAAAAAAAATCGGAAAAACTTAATCAATTGATATACATACGATTCAATAAAAATAGTGCACTCTACTTCACTGCATTTTATTTCTATTGCAGTTATTCACTCCAGAATTCCTCCAATTACCTACTGAAATTCCAATATTCTTTCTTAAACATGTTTAATTAAGGAATTCAATGGCATACCTAATCCTTTTCTAATCCCAGCTTGAATCTCTCTATCGTGTTTTTCCAATCTGAGAAAACCTAATTCTCATTCTCTCTCTAGCTTCTTCGCTATGGGTTTTCCGATTTTGTTTCTCTTCTCTTCTTTTTAATTTGTAATTTTAGACTAGAAAATGCCTTCTTTGACAAGAATAAACGGATTTCATTTCACAGTTGAAAAGAAAAATATTAATAAAATAATCGAATAGCTATTAAAACCGACGTCGTTGCTGTAAAGAGGGAAAAATGTTTTTCTTAATTTTTATGGACGTGGAGGATTGAAAACGCACCACGTGTAAGAAACTGGTGCTTCCAACTAGACTGCCACTAAACCCGCGGACAATTCGTGGCCGCGCGCGAGCCATAACAGCAAGAGAAAGACGTGTATAGTAAATAGAATCACCGATGACCAAACAATTCACTCCGGACAACGAAATCCATTCGCATAGCCGAAGGAAGGTAAAAATGGCAGAGAAATCTTGTCAGTCAGGAGGAGGAGGAGGAGAAAATGAGAAGGCAAATAGTATCAGTATATGCGGGATGCAATACGCATACCCAGGACAACATCCGCTCTTCTACGAATTCAATCTCAACATCTCTCCTGGATCTCGTTGCCTTCTCGTTGGCGCTAATGGATCTGGTAAATCAAAATTTGATCTCTTTTATGCTAATTTTGAAGAATTCGTAGACTTGGCTTACTATTTGTTGTGGTGTAGGGAAGACAACTTTGCTGAAAATAATGGCAGGAAAGCATATGGTAGGAGGAAGAGATGTGGTGCAAGTGATAAATGGTTCGGCTTTTCATGATACTCAATTGGTTTGTAGTGGTGACTTGGCTTATTTAGGCGGTTCTTGGAGTAAAACTGCTGGATCTGCCGTGAGTTCTGTTTCTTTTTAAGGATAAGTTATTGTTATTGATTGTGTAGGGTTTATGCCAAAATTCAAGTGATTAATTAGCTTATTTATTGAATAAAATCCTATACATTGTGTTGACTCGTGAAAGTTTCGAATTATGTTATTAGTTTGCTTTTGTTTCCTCACTGTGGAGTGCATTTCTATGAAATGTAAACAATGCACTCTGAATAAAACTTGCCTTGCGATTTTTCAGGGGGAGATTCCACTGCAAGGAGACTTCTCTGCAGAACATATGATATTTGGAGGTAATTAATGACTCCTTGTGATATATTTCTTTTCTTTGATCTGTTTGCTCTTTCTTAGTCAATGTTTTCATATTTAGATTTAACAGAATTGAGATTGCTCACTTTTCCTTGTATTACTGGCAGTGGAAGGGACCGATCCTGTTAGAAGAGAAAAGCTGATTGAGCTGCTTGACATTGATTTGAAATGGCGTATGCACAAGGTGTCTGATGGGCAGCGGCGACGAGTCCAGATTTGCATGGGTCTTCTTCATCCATTTAAGGTAATGTGAAGCTATGAAGCCAGAGGGCTCGATATGAAGGTGACGGCCGACCTACTAGTGAGACCGGTTTGTCTTAGGTACCCAATCTTATGAAATAACCCACGCTTGGAAAAGTTGCCTGTTTTCCTTTTTTAATGGTTATCATTTCTTCCCAAAGGGACACCGGGCAGTTGAGACTTGGGTTTTCATTTGAAGGTCTTGGTTCAAACCCTGGAAGGGGTGGGATTTAGGGATTGGGAGGTGGAAAATGGCTATTTTTTTTCATTTGGTTTGCTTATGACAGTATTAGTGAAAGGTCATAGAGTCTCTCAACTTACTCATTGAGTAGGATCCAAAATTTTCAATTGCAGGTTCTTTTGCTAGATGAAGTTACAGTTGATCTAGATGTTGTTGCCAGGATGGATTTGCTTGAATTCTTCGAGGAAGAATGTGATCAGGTATGACTTCCAATTTTTATTGTATTCACATGTACACAAGAACAGATCTAATTGAATGAATATATAGAAAACCTGAGGTAGTGGATTTGCATAATGTATCAGGGAACATAACAATGGGGTCCCCACTTGAATTACCTAAGATAGAAACATCACTGCCTTGTGAAATTTGATTATCAGATGTGGATCCTCCTGCATTGCAGTGGCTAATTTTCCTGCTTTCTTAAGTGAAAATCATTTTGCATGGAATCACCTCTTTTGTCTCTTTTTGAAATATTTTTAGAAGATATAAAATTCTTAGAAAGTTCAAGTGTCAATGTTTACGTTTTTCTTGTTATGCATATCAATATTAGTTGAGTTCCTGAGGGGAAGTTCATTATATGTTATAACGAGAATGACTCTTTTTTGGCAGAGAGGAGCTACAATTGTATATGCTACTCATATTTTTGATGGGTTAGAGTCGTGGGCAACACATCTAGCTTACATACAGGATGGTGAGCTGAAGAGGGCTGAGAAATTAATCGAGGTTCATGAGTTGAAAAACTCAGCCAATCTGCTTTCTGTTGTTGAGTCTTGGCTCCGTTCTGAAACCAAGAAAGAGAAAAAGAAACCCGCTAACCCTCCTGCCCAGAATCAAAAGGCCTCTCCTGTTGGTAGTTCTCCTTTCATGTCCTCCAGACACATGGCATACTACCGCTGATCCTTCTCAGGATTAATTGTTTCCGTCATTTTTTTTCCAATTCAAAACCTGATATAGAAGAAACTAGATGAGACAAGGATTCCCGTGAACTTGCGAGAAATCTGGCGAAAGCTATTTAAGCTGGTTACTTTATGCTTATACATGCTTGTTTACTGCTTGATTGTCGAAATGAGATAGAATTTTCCTTTTTAGTAGCTCCCTGTTGAGACGATGATAAAGGAAGTGCATGCTGTGGTTTGCCCCCCTCTGCACGCTGAAGGCCTCATAGTACGCAGTCAAAATGTTGTATGTAATCTGTTGCTATCTTCTTAATAAATTGATTGAGATTCATTCAAAGCAATTCAATATAGTTGTGATGAAGGTTGAAACTAACTGAATTTAGTGATTCTTTGGCTTTGTGTTTCAAAATTTATACAGAAAAAAAAATATTATTTTATTATTATTTTTTATTTTAATTTTTTTTTGTATTTTTAGATCATTTGATATGTTGATATTAAAAATAAATTAAAATATATATTATTTTGATGTATTTATATACAAAAAAATATTTTAAAAAATAATTTAAATCATAATTCTATTAATACCTTTAAATTTTCTTCTAGGAATATTGATGTAAGGACAACAATTGTTACTGTAAAAAAATCTTTGATGCTGAAATGTGTTGATGTCAAAAATGATTTTTGAAAAATAAAAAAATATTATTTTAATATAATTTTAAATGAAAAGCATTTTCAAAAGCAACCGCAATCATCTTCTCAAACAAACATTAAATCGGTAGACAGAGAGTCGTCTGTTGTTTTTTCTATCTTTGTGAAGAAATTTGATTTTTGCTAAAACCTTCATTATATCTAAAAAAAACGTTCACCCTACGGTGGTAGACCATGATTGGGCCGTGGCCCAGAAAAGAGCCTAGTCATCATCCAGTTGTGAGATAGCAATTCCTGGTTTTGTTCCAATATAAAGTTGAATTGAACCTGCTCCCTTGCACAACTTTAATTATTCTATAGCGCTTTTCTTTATGCACTTCGGCCTCAGCATGAGTCCGTCGGCATTTTCAAATGCAGTTTCAATATTTGTTTCTCTTTTGCGCAGCGGGGTTTTTTCTTATATTATTAGAATATTTGTTGGTTTGTATTATGTTAGCAAAACGAATTAAAAAAAAACTAACATAAAAAAGAAATTTTTAGGCATAGCTAATATTTTGCTAGTAAAAATAAATAAATTTTTGAAGTTAACTTGATGTCATCCGGCCAACTTATTAGATTTAAAAACAACTTAAATAATCATTGAAAATATAGTTTGATTGAAAAAATTACATGAGGTATTTTTTAAAAAATAATTGAGATAACAATATATTATATTGACTTAGGTTAATCTTCTGAATTGATAATGAGATCATGGTAAGCTCATGCGAAATAAATTGAAACAAATTATCAAATTAGAATATCAATCAACTTAATGTTGATGCATTTGAAAAAAATAAAAAGTCTTTAAAAAAGGACAAAAAATAAACTCAACCTGAGTTAATTTATCAAATTCATGACAAGATAATTATAAGATTAATTTAACCTTGTAAAAATAAATTAAAATAAATTATGAAGCTAGTTCTCGGTCAATCCAATGATGAAAATAAAAATAAATTAATTTAAAAAAAGACGAGGAGAAATAACCCATGTCAATCTGATTTACCCACCAAACTTGTAATGCGGATTACTAGACTAGATGACCCCATGAAAAGTAAATCAAAGACATAATTCAAGTCAGCACGAGTTGTCCTATTAAATATGCAACTTGGGTCATAACACTAAGATAATCTCATATAAATTAAAAGGCATAATTAACTCATCATTGAATGATGAAATTAAAAAGAAAAAAAAAACTCAATCTAAAAAAACTAACAATAAAATAAAATAATTTGAGTCTACCTAAATTAATTGCAAGACTCAGTGATCTAGACTATGAAACTGCAATAAGTTTTTAGGAAAAATATTAAGACAAGTAAAATGGCTTAATTCATAGTCAATTTAATTTTAAAGATGTTAAAGGATAATTTTTTTTTTAAAAAAAAACTCAAAACAACCGAGTTAACTCATTAAACTCATGACATTAATCATAAAACTAAGATAATTATATATATAAAAAATCATAATAAATTATAAAACTATTTTTTTAATAAAATCAAATATTAAATAAAAAAAAATCTAATGTTTGAATCTTGTGTTAATCTATGAATGTAATGGTATTTTAAATTGACGAAAACCTCGTTTGATATTTATGATATTGATTGTTTTTCACAGTATTATCTGCTTGAAAATATATTAAAATAATATTTTATATTTTACTTTTTAAAATTTATATTTTTACATTAACATATTAAAATAAAATAAAAAACTAAAAAAATGTTATTGAAATGGAAAAACAAACCTCGCCAAAATAGCAATGAATTTTGGAGCAGTAGTCAAATCAATCTGATGCGGACAGCCGTTGCCATTTTTAGTTCTTCATTTTTATAGTTCTAAGTTGGCCTGAGTTTGGCAAGAGTAGTTATGCTCTGGTTGAAACTTCCAACTGAGAGTGAGACCCTATTTCTAATATTTTGGAGTTTCTCGAGAGTTAAAAATAAATAAATAAAATTTATTTTTTATTATAAATTAACTATTCTCGGGTGTTATTGAATATTTTTATACGATGATATCAAAAATAATTTTTAAAAAATAAAAAATATTATTTTAATATTTTTTATTTGTATTTGATATTTTAAAATAATATTTTTATTTTATTTTTTAAAATAAAATAATAGCTTCTTATTTGATATATTAAAATATATTTTTTAAAAGAATTTTTTTTATTTGTATTTGACATATTAAAAGTATTTTTCTAAAATAAAATAAAATAAAATGGCACTATTTGAATAAAAATATTGATTCACTTGATAACCAAGATAATATTTAAGATTACTGTAACAATTCTCTAAAAGCTTTTTACTTTAAAATACATCATTTTTTTAATTTTATGTTTAATATGAATATACAAAAACAATTAAAAAATAAAAAACACAAGCAAATACTAATATACTCCCATGCAGGGGTCTGACTCTAAACGATGGTGTGAAAATGGAAGGCGATGCGGGTGGCGCGCTGGGAGGGCAATGCAAGTGCAGGCAGTAGATAGATATAGAAATATTAAAAATATCACACGCAGACATCCTTTATCATCAAAACACATACCCATAATAAATGTATTCATCGATAAATAGAGTTAAATACATTGTAAAGGCCGCACTTGGCGGATCACTCACATTTCCCTCTCTCAAATTTCGTGGTAATCCGATTTCTTTGTTTATTACCTCTTTGCAATTCTTCAGAACAATTGCTACAACATCTTCTTCTTCTTCTTTCAAATTTCGCGGTAATCCGATTTCCTATTCTTCTTCTAGATTATATTTTCTTATGATGATTGGTGGCAGAGAGTAGTGTGTGAATTTTTTTTTCTGGGTATTGAAATGGATTCGGCAAGGAGTTGGTTTCAAAAGTTTCAGCCGCGAGAAAAATTTAAATCTTCTTCAAGGAGAAAGGAGGGGGGTGATGAAGATAGTGAAGACTCGAAATTGGAAATGGATGGGGAGGCTCTTTCCAATGCTACCAAACAGAAAGTTGCTGCGGCGAAGCAGTATATTGAGAATCATTACAAAGAGCAGATGAAGAATCTCCAAGAGAGGAAGGAGCGGTATGCCCCCCCTTTCTTTCTTTCTTTCTTTCACTTGTTAATGATTGTCAGAGATTGAACAACTAGAGCAGAGTGGAGTGAATTAGATTTAGTTTGGCTAATGGGGTGATGGAGCTGAAAATGCGGAGGTGTCTCTACTCTCCATGAGTGGAAAGTTTTTTTCTTAAGAAAAATTGTGTTTTGTTTTATTAGACGGACTACGTTGGAAAAGAAGTTGGCAGATGCGGACGTGTCTGAGGAAGATCAAAGCAACTTACTTAAATTCTTGGAGAAGAAGGAAACTGAATACATGCGGCTCCAGAGGCATAAAATGGGTGTTGATGATTTTGAATTATTGACGATGATTGGCAAGGGTGCTTTCGGGGAGGTATATATATGCCGTTTCTGTAATTTACCATGTTTTTGTAATTCTATTTTAGCCTGATCTTTAAGGGTTTTGCTTATGGTTTTTCATACTATTTGTACTCTCTCGATCTTATGTACCTGTACTTTGTAGTGTCAAATTTTTAATGTTTGTGTGTTTGCAATAGGCATGCTAGAGTGGTGATGATATTCGAGGCACCTCTATGTGGAGCCTCAAAGGCTGTGGCCCGTATGTTTTTCTGTGAATTTGAACGGTATTTGTGTATGTTTTTGTTTTGTTCTTTTATATAATGTGTTCCGTGAATAATTACGTTGTCCCATGATGTCCACTGGCATTTTCATGAATCAGAACTGTAAGAATTACTCGGCTTTCCATAGACTAGTTTTTTATTTTTCTTTCTAGCGATGATTTTGTGTTATGCCTATGCTTTGTAAATATGATTTGTTTTCATAAACCGTGTTAGTGCAGAAAAACTTGGCCATATATATTGGACAGCTCCTCTTCTCTTCTCTGTCGAAACTATATAAAGTTTGCCTTTTCTGGGCAGGTCAGAGTCTGTAGAGAAAAAACAACTGGTCATGTGTACGCTATGAAAAAGCTTAAGAAATCAGAGATGCTGCGCAGGGGCCAGGTAAATGTTTATCTTGCCTGGTCAATGATATATATCTCTGAGGCTTAGAACCCTGTGTTCAATACCAGTTGGCTTCACTATCTTTTCCAGGTCGAGCATGTTAAAGCTGAAAGGAATCTGCTTGCGGAGGTTGACAGCAATTGCATCGTCAAACTATACTGTTCTTTTCAAGATGACGACTTTCTCTACCTTATCATGGAATATTTGCCTGGTGGAGATATGATGACTTTACTTATGAGAAAAGATACCTTGACAGAAGAGGAGGCTAGATTTTATGTTGGAGAAACAATTTTAGCTATTGAATCTATCCACAAGCATAATTACATCCACAGGTTTATGATTAAATTTTTTTGAAAAAAACAAATTGAGGTGTTTTTGTAATGAGAAAGTATTGGCCTGTGAAATATAGATTAACTTTTTTTTTATGTATCTCCTTTATAGGGATATTAAACCCGATAACCTGCTACTTGATAGATATGGGCACCTGAGGCTCTCTGATTTTGGACTATGTAAACCATTAGACTGCAGTACCATCCAAGAAGGAGATTTTTCAGTAGTAAACAACAACGGTAATGAGACTACACAGAATGGGGAGCGCCCAGCAGCTCCAAAGCGCACACAGCAAGAACAACTGCAACATTGGCAGAAGAATAGGAGGACGCTTGTAAGTTTCCTGCCATTCTGTGCTCGAAATCTCCATCTATGCATGTATCTGATTATTCCAACAGGTCATGCCGATTTAAAATCCTTCTTGGATCCTTTTGTCTCTCTGAGTTGCATTCTCCCCTCCTTGGTGATTTGAGGAACGTGTTTTTAAAATGATAGAAATGTTAGTTGTGCTTAATGGAGAAATGAACCCTGTGTGGATTGTGTCTTAAATCTCTGAAGAGAAGTTGCTTCTTTTATTTTGGCTTTTCAAAAAGTGGTGCATGAGGTTTGTGTGTTTTATGAAGATCAAAAGAAAGTTCGTTTTCCCCCCTTATCTAACTGTTGTTGGGCACTGTAGGCTTATTCTACTGTCGGTACACCTGACTATATTGCTCCAGAAGTACTGTTGAAGAAAGGTTATGGAATGGAGTGTGATTGGTTAGTAGTTCCTTACATTCTGATGGGCATGGAAATAGATTACTTCTATACCTTTTTGCATAGCGATTTTCATGCTGGCTGTGAATATAAAAGTTCTTCTCAGCATAATGACACGATGATCCCATTTTTTTATGTTTAGTAGTATTTGATGACTTCATGATGTGAAATAACCTATGCCCTCAGATGTTAGCAAGTCTGGATAATTTATTGCTTACTGCATATCTGTAAATGCACTAATTTTCTCCAAAGTAGTTTAGGCTACTGGGACACTGATAGTTAGCATTTACAGGTGGTCACTTGGTGCTATTATGTACGAAATGCTTGTAGGATATCCGCCTTTTTATTCAGATGATCCAATGTCAACATGTAGAAAGGTAAGTGGGACATATTGGCAGTTAGTATTTTTTTGTGTCAACTTTGCATCGTTATTTTTTTTATTTTACAGCTCTGTGCTGCATGTCTTTCTAGATCATGCTTACTGTCTCTCTTGCCTGTACATTTACTTCGAAGATAAATTTCACACAGCTAAAGATTACAAATCACTGCTGTTATTTTTTGTTTATTTTAAACTGAACCATAGCTGTACTATATTGTTTCTGAGCCAGATTGTACATCACTGGTATCTCATGTATAATAAAAAGATCCTATCTTTACTCAGGTGAGTCTTTTGGGTTGCATATCAAAGTTGATCTATGTTTGGGTGTGTACATGTATTCATACATAAAACTTTCTTTTCTTTTACGATTGATATATTTGCATATTCAAAGTAGCCAATGATCCTGCCTTTTCTGTATTTGGTTAGCTGGAGTGCAGTTTTTCTTAGGCTACATAAGTTGAGGGTGTTTTTCTTGATTGGATCAGTATCTTAATTTGGGGCTACTGATGTATACTTAATATTATGGGTTTTAAAATTATTTAGTGTGAAACACTTCGCTAATAAGAGTGAAAGAAATCAGGGAAGTTTGTTTTATAGAACATTCTATAGAAATAAATTCTTCTTTGTAGGATCTTCCGTGGTGAACTCTTTTTTAACTCCTTTTTTTACCCCTAATAATTGTTCCTTTGATAGTAATGCATGATATTTATTCGGTGGTGCGCTTTGTGTTTTGTTATCGTTTCATAGAGCAGAGCTAGTTTGTCTCATATTTTGAACGTGAACAAAAACATGGATTTTCTCAAAATTGTTTGCATAAAACAAAATACTTCAAAGATAAATGAACAAGAAAAGTCCAAGTTAATGCTGTAAAATTTCCCCTTTTATGCACAGATAGTAAACTGGAGAACACATTTGAAATTTCCAGAAGAAGCAAAATTATCTCCAGAGGCAAAAGATATTATTAACAAACTCTTATGTAATGTCAGCCATAGACTGGGAACAAATGGCGCGGATGAAATAAAGGTGTTGTATGGTGTGTCCTTTTCTGAATACTTGGATTTGTTAGGTAAGGTGGTTACAAATAAAAAAGAATCACGATCCCGCCTCTTCCTTTTGCAGGCTCATCCGTGGTTTAATGGAGTTGAATGGGATAGGCTTTATCAGATGGAAGCTGCATTTTTTCCTGAGGTCAAGGATGATTTGGATACCCAAAATTTTGAAAATTTTGAAGAGGTATTGGCATCTTTTAATTTTTTACTGGTTTTGTGAACCATCTGTGCTTGTTGCTCACCTTACTTCTATTTTTTCCTGCTTGCTTTGCTCTGAAGTCCGAGAACCAAACTCAAACTACATCTAAAACTGGTCCATGGAGAAAGGTCAGTTTAAGTCTTGAAGATTATTTTATGCTACCTTGTCCCTCTTTTGATTTACAAATAAGATTATAAGTGCTATTACTGTCGTATCATTGTATTATAATCTTCTCTTAATCAGAAGATATTCTAGGAAATAAGGATAAAAGGATGGTCCACTTAAAGTTACATAGTGGTGCATCTGCATCGGTACATACAATGTTACATCAATTTTATAAAAGTAGGCTGAGGGCTGGGGTTGCAAATTCCTGTAATGTGTTTTGTCGGGAGTTAACACTTCCCATGTGATTTAAACAATTTTGGCTGTTTCATTTGCAACGAATCGACATCTTTATCTCAAGAACCCGTCTCTATCCCGCCAAGCTTTTGTCAAACTCCTGTGATGATTTACAATTTTTACTATTATCGGTGCCTTTTACCTCTCTTTTCCTGTTCTCACATTCTTACCTCTATACTGCACAGATGCTCTCATCCAAGGACATCAATTTCGTGGGCTATACTTACAAGAATTTTGAAATTGTGAATGATTACCAAGTTCCAGGGATTGGTAATTCTCTAGCACCTGCATTGCAAAGCTTATTGATGAAAGTGCTTGGAACCTGATTTTGATCTGTTCTCATCTATAGCTGACCTGAAGAAGAAAGACACTAAACCGAAGAGACCATCTGTCAAGTCACTTTTTGGTAGGCCGACACCTGTTCCCATGCATCAAGATCACCCTCAAGCTCCCATCTCAAATGCCTCGCTGTCATTTAACTTCGTGTATTGTAATTCTGTTTCTTCTGCCTTTCTGGCTTTACTTGTGCAGAAGGTGAATCGGAGAAATCAGAATCATCAGATACAGCCCCTGGTGATGAGAATGCTCAGGGGAGTTTCCTGAACCTCTTGCCTCCACATCTAGAAGTTACTCGAAAGCAGAGCAAAACAGCAATTAGATTTCATTGATGCTGCCTTCTTCCTCCTGCATTTGCAGTTGATGCTGACAGTCAAAGCTTGAAGTGCTGCGTTTTGAGGCAGCTTTTAGCTTTAGCCCTCCTCGGGCAATCAGGGGTGCAGCTTCTTCTTTTTTCTTGGTTAAAACAAATATCGATCAGGACAGGACCAAAGAGTAAATAACTAAATACTAATCCACTCACTGTTGTAACTTATTTTTTTTCATCTACTAATGGCAGGCTAATAAAATTACAAAACCACCCTTGCCTCATACCATATGTATACATGCGTTCTTCGGATTGATAATTGCAAAATGAAAATTCAATACCAACTGGATAGTCTGTTTGCCAAGATATCGGTTGTAATGTGAGTGATGGATGCTCCATGGTTGCAGAAATTTGCTCTCTTGCTTCTAGTTCCTGGAGTCGAAAGATCGAACAACTACCTTACTATTCTGCTTTAGTGGCTGAAACTTATTAACGTTTTGTCCAAAAGAAGATTACTATATCACTTTTTTTTTAGTTTTATTAAGATTGTTTTTTAAAGTATTTTTTATTAAAAAATATTTTTTTTATTTTTTAAAAAATATTTTTATATTAGCACATGATAATATAATTACTTAATTATTTTTAAAAGAAAAAAAATATTGATTTTGGATCTAGAAGTTTTCTGTATTTTTAATTTTTTTAAGAATAGTTAAATAAGTTAAATTCCCTTGAGAGAGAGGATTTATTTTATTTTTATTTTTTTAACTTATATATGTTCAAGGGCATTGTAGTATTTCCACACTATTATTTTTGTTATTACGAGGTTGGTTTATGAGTTATTTTCATAATTTAAAAAATATAAATATTAATAAAAAAAAATAATCAAACATATGAGTGTGTAGACGAACTCTAGTGCCCTTTAGACGATGTGTATGAAGTCATCTAGTAACCAAACTTCATCTTCCATGGTGGCTTTCGAATCATCTCAACATCACTCCCGTGGTAAGATGGATGGTAGGGTTATTAACTCATCGTTAAGTATTTGTTCTTCGTTCATTTAAAAATTCAAGTTGTTATATGAAATTTTAAAATATAATTTATATTATTTTTTAATACACTTCCTCAAATGAAGCTCTTTAAACTTAAAATTTGCACATACTTATACTATCTTGTGGTTGATTTTTATCAAATAGAATAGAAGTAGTGAGATTCAAACTCATGGTTGCTGGATCAACAAGATTCCAATACCATATCAAGTAATCATCTCATCTAAAAACTCAAACTGTTAATTAGAACTCAAAATATAATTTATATCATTTTATAACAATGGTCCACCCAAGTTCAAGTGATCGGCTCGGGCACATCAATGGAACTCTTAGTGGAGACTGGGACACAACTTTCAAATTTCGCTAAGCGCGCGGTTTGGAATGTCGAGTTCCACCCGACTGTAGAGAAATTTGGAGAAATTGATCCCCTTGGTGCATATTTTCCCTACGATATATGATGATGTTTTTATTACATCGAGTTGTACTCAATTTCTCGGACCGTTTCTTAGGCTCTCTGCATCACTACTCGACATTGTTTTTTTGTTTTTGATAACCGGAGTGTCCGGGCCAGCTTGCGCGCACCACAACTAAATCTCGGGCTCACTGAATATCCTGCAAACCCAATAAACAGGTAAGGCACCACGAGAATGACAGACGTATCTGACAAGACTTGAACCTCGAGTAGGAAAAAGATAAGATCCCTTTCTAACCACCAGGCCAAGACCTTGTTGGCCTCCTTGACATTGTTTGATTCCCTTGGTGCATATTTTACCTGCGATATATGATCCTCGCAGGCACCGCCTAGAGCACCGCCTTCTCTGCAGAGAAATCAACAACATAATGGCAATAGGAGGGCCTGCAAGAAGCGGCGATCGAGGACAAGTTCCGGCATCGGAGAAGTGAGCTAGGTAGAAGCTCCTCCATGCAGGTGCCAATGAGTGGGATATAATTTATTTATTTCTGTGCTTTTTAGTAATTAAACTGGAATATAATTTTAAATACAAAAACAAATGGTGTCAATATTCACATTTCTTTCGACTAATCTGTTAAATTTTAATCATTTGATTAAATATAATCAGTATGTGTTTTGAACCCAGGTGATTTTTTTATATGGAATTACCCTTCAGCATATCTTTATATATATTTTTCATGAATATTAAATCGCTTTTCAACTGAATATTAAATATTCTATTAATTCAAAAGTGATATATATATATATATATATATATGTGCGCGCTTGCTTTAAAACTCAAGCCTGCATGGTGCACGGGAAGTTGACCATTTACCAGCCAAGGAAGTCAAACGTCCAACAGGTGAAATTATAGCAATTAAACCTAGCTTTATTCATGGCACGCTATGATTGACTTATAATTTTATTTTATTTTCTAGAAAAAAAATACTATTATATTTTTGAGAAAAAAATCGAAATAATTTTTTGAGCTTAGGATTCTCCGGGTGGGGTGCACGTGGCTTTTCAATTCTAGGCAGCAAATGTATCTCGAACATATATCTAAAGAGTAAAGAGGCATCATTGAAAGATAGTTACGAGTTGCATGGGAGAATATTCTAAGCATATTTATTTAAAATATGATTGAAGTTGTTTTTTAAAGTGATTTTTATTTGTAAATATATTAAAATTATATTTTTTATTTTTTAAAAAAATATTTTTAATATCAACATATAAAAGATATTTAATAATACCAAAAAGAATTAACTTAAAATAAAAAATAATTATAAAAAAATTCAAATTTTTTCAAAAACACTTTTGAAACGCAATGGTAAGGATGAATGGATTGCAATTGAGGTTATTTTTAATGATTTTTTTATATTAAAATATATTTTTTATTCTTCTATATCAAAATATATATCTTTAATTTATCTAAAAACACTAAAAAATACATTTTAAAAACAATCCTTTTTAAAAAAAAAATACAAAATGGATACGTGGCAAAGAGCCAAAGACATTAACGTTGCAGTGGAAGAAGGCAGCATTTTACTGAAATTACCCCGGCCAAAAAATAGAATTAAAAAACACAGACACGATACAAAGTAAATTTATGACTTCAACGAAGTACATGTGTTTTATTCTGTTTCGTGATATACGCTACGCTAATTTTCATCCACGCTTTACGGGATGGGTAATTTTATTTTCTAGAAAAAATGTAAACTTTTTGAACATGTATTTTACTATAAGAAAAGAACCAATAATAAATTGAAAAGTTTATTCTTACATCTAATTAAATAAATTAAAAAATATTTATGTTAATGAATATTTAAAAAAAATGTAATGATAAGCAAAGACTACACTAAATACATATTAATACACTTGATATTGTAACAAGGATCATGCACCCGTTGTGTTTGGTAACTTTATTTTTTTGAATATTTTGTATTTAATTAAATCATTATTCATGTCAGTAAAAACAATTAGTCTCTTAAATTATCATTAGGTGAGAATCTTACGCTTCCATTTAATTAATTAGTCAAATTAAATAATAAAAAATCTTTAAATCTAAATTTATAAAAGAACAACAAACAAAAAACCCTGAGATAATCATAATCATTTTTTAAATACATGAAAGCTTCTATAAAAAAGCAAATAAAAAATTTAATGGATCCAATCTCTAATTTTAAAAATATTGAAAAAAAACTAAAAAAGCACGACATTAAACAAAAAAAGTAAATTCATACGATAAACTTGGTCTAATCTTCTAAACTCACACCTAACCTGTGGAATTCTAGACTCGGATAAAATTAAGAAGCTAAATTCTCAATTCAATGGAGCTAAATCTCTAATTAATTTTTTTTTGAAGAAATAAGCTAAAAAACATGAGATTAAATAAAATAAAAGGTAAACTCGGGCAAACCTTTTAAATTCGGATTAATCTTCTAAACTTGCACCCAACCAAATTATAATTATAATTAAAAAACTAAATTTCCAGCTAAATTAACAAGAACAGATAGAAATAAAAAAATAAAGATAAAATTTGATAGGAAAAAAAATAAACGAGGATAAAATCATAGAAAAATCCATAGCAAAAATTTATCCCAACAAAACAAATAATCATAAAAAACTTGAGATCAAATCTAACAAACAAAAAGTTAATGGAAAATAAAATAAATCAATTTTATAAACTGCTTTCCACAAAACAAATGATGGTTCAAATAACAATAACTATATATATAAATAAGATTAAAGAGTTGTTTAAGAATTTAAATAATTAGCTTGAAAATCAAGTCGAGATAGAGAAAAAAAAAAACATTAACATGGACTAGAGTTTCAATAAGTATATGCATGCATGTGCGCATGCAAAGGCACGAGGACGGGTCCATGGATGCTACGTGGAAATTAAAAGGTATGAAATCGACAACATTCTCGAATATTTTATTCTGGTTTTCCATGTCTATCCACTGACAGGTTGGATTACCACTACTTAGTGTCTGCTTGTGCTGTATTTTAAAAAATATAATATGTTCAAATCATTAAAGATATTGTTATTTTTTAAACAATTATCTTATAGTTTAGTCTATTTTATATTCATAAAATATACAAACTGTATTTTTTGAAAGTATAAAGTACAAGTATAAAAATAACTATACTATATAATTATCATGGCAATTTTCCCTTTTTTAAGGTAGGCATGTACTAGATTTTTCTTCTTCTTTTTAAACGAAGAGAATCCACTGGGTAATAATATTTATTTGTTGTTGTTGCTTATAACGGTGATTCCACCTTTGTGGTTTCGTTTTCTAGCTCAAGGCTGTGAGTGGATACGACCTGGCATGGCTTGCGTGCTCAAGATTTATAATGCATCAAATCAACAAAATGTTGTTCGATAGTGTAGTTAAAGAATGTTTTTTAAATTATTTTTAATTTAAAAGTATATTGAAATAATTTTTTTATATTTTAAAAATAATTTTTGATATCAATACATGAAAATAATCTAAACACACTATTTTTTTATTTAAAATAAAATAAAATAAAATTTATTTTTTTTCAAAAATACTTTTAAACTTAGTTTCAAACACTCCTGATATTACCTCCCAAAACTCACAAAACGGGTACTAACTCTGTAAGGTTTAATAATATATTTTTTAATTAACTAAATATTTTTTTTAAATATATCATAATGCAATGATGAAAAATTTTCTTATACCAACTCGATGACAAAAAATATTTTTTGATACCACTATAACCTTATAAATTAAAATAAAAATAAATTATCAACTTCAAATCTAAATAAACATATAATATAATGATCAAATTAAAAAAAAACAAAAAAAGAGGGGTTAAATAATTTTTCCACACGTCTTAATTTTATACTTAATATCATGCGCTAGAAGGAAAAGTACTTGAGAATTCCCTTCATTAGCTCTAGCCAAGGATAGACGTTCGGACACGAGTGTGATAAAAAAAGGTGGATAATTAATTCTTAAAATAGGAAAAAAAAGAAAATGATAGAGAAACCATCACAAAGTCTTTCTCTGTCCATCATCAATTCATCATCATCATATAAATGGATTAGGTCAAATAATCCAGAACGGATGTTTGAAGTTTCCATTTCGAGACACGTAGCATAGCCAATTAATTACTTGAAATAAATTGGCATAAATAATTAAAAAAATTTATCTAATGATAATTAATAATCTTACTATCTCAATAATTAAAAAAGAAATAATTATGTATTTTTTTAATAAACAATTTATATTACAATATAAAAAACACGCCATGCCATAATCAGAGCATACCTAACAAAAAAAGTAGTTATAAAAAAAAGAAAAGTAAGAGGCAGAGAGAAGAAAAAGGGTATGCACGTTTCCCTTTATTGCGCCTGTTTGTTTCTGGAGTACTTGGAAATACAGTAACGGTCATTGTTTAAATACTTTTCATTTCAAAAAAATAAAATATATATATATATATATATGTTATTTTTTAAATATTTTGATACTAGTATATCAGAATATATAAAAATATTAAAAACAAAATTTAAAGAAAAAAATAATTTAAAAATGCTTTAAAAAAATAGAATTCTCAAAAATTTTATTTTTAATTTTAATTTTTACTTACAATTGATGTATTTTCAGTATTTTTACTTGTTTTGTCATGAAAATATTAAAAATAATTTTTAAAAATAAAAAACATTATTTAAAAAACAACTACTAATATTTTTGCAGACACCCGTCGGCAGACCTTAAAGATATAAAGAGAAGGTCTAGCTTCCCTAAAAAATAAAAATTCTATAATAATAATAATTAAATAAAAGAATTCCACCTAACCAATAAAACCTTAATTTTACGTGCCTAAAAGATCTATCCCTGCTCCTCCTCGTCCTTCGTTGCATTTTCTCTCCTGGACATAAACCCAAACACATAGCCATATTTTGTCCAAATTTTTTCCTTTTTCCTTCGACGATCGCAAATCAAGTTTTCTCGATCGGCACCGTCCAATTTCGTTTTCTGTATATTTTGGATTTTCCATGTCAGGTCAATGTAGCTTGATTTGATCTTCCTTGCTAAAAAAATAAAACTAGGGTTTTAATTTCTCGTTTAGTTAGTTGATTCTTTTTTGTCAACGCAATCCAAGGATGTGATTTTTTTTTTGTTTCCAATTTTGAGTTTTCATGTCAATCTGGTAAATCTGTGGGTGTTGGTTTTTGTGCATAGAAGAAAGGGAGAGCACATATCTATCTAGGTTGTTTTAGAAAGCCCAGAGCTTTCGAGGGCTTGAGGGAAGAATGGAAAAATCGAAGATTGACCATATGGCTGGTGGCAAGTTTAAGCTTGGGAGGAAGATTGGCAGTGGATCTTTTGGAGAACTCTTTCTGGGTATAGCGTTGTTTTAATTAATTTTTTACGTCTGTTTTTTTGTCTAAAAGTTTGTGTTTTTGCGGTGATTTGATTATTTTTTTTCCGTTAGGTGTGAATGTGCAAACTGGAGAGGAAGTTGCTGTTAAACTGGTATTTTCTAAAAGAACTATTCATTTATGTTTTGATGTTTTGGATTTTGAAGGAGAGGAGTGGTTTTTTTAGCACCGTATTTATTACTCATCTATTTCTTTGACCAAAAATTAGGGTTTTTCTGCATGATTGTGTTTTGATTTATTGCAATGTATAACATGATGGATGGTGTTTGTAGGCTAGGTACTGTGTTTGGTTTCCTTTGCTGTGATCACGTTTATCAATGTTACTGTATGATACTCCCTTTTATTGCGCAGGAGTATTTGAGATGTCAAATTTTATAACTGAAGCAACCATTGATTTAGATTAGGGAAGTTAACTTCTACATGATTTAGAGCTGTTATAGATAGTGATGGGGTGCCGCATGCACTTGAAAAAATAAAAAGAATTGTCTATCTTGCTGATAAGACATATTCATTGATCACGATAAGTGCACAGAGCTAGGCCCCTCGTGTTTGTTGCTTTTCGATGATGAAGCCTACACTTATCTTAATGAAGGAAACTAGGAACACAGATCTGTATCTTGAATGAGCTTTGTATGATTAATTATCTGATCCTTATTTAAATGCCCTGCTGCGCAATACAGATTACGTTATTGTTAACTGCATGACTGATGTGAAAACAAGTCTTTGTACTCCTTTATTTTCCCTGTAAGAGATCGTTTATCATGAGAATATTTATTTCAGCACACTAGTCTACTTCTTCTTTTCAATATTCTTTGTGATTCTTGACCCTTAATTATTCCAATTTTCAGGAATCTGTAAAGACCAAGCATCCACAGCTTCATTATGAGTCAAAGTTGTATATGCTTCTTCAAGGAGGGAGTAAGTCTCTCTCTCTCTCTCTCTCTCTCACACACACACACACACACACACACACACACACACAAATAAAAAATAAAATCCCAGACATAAACAAGCAAAGAAAATTTTGTAAAATCTGACTGTTGGGTGGTTTTTTTTATACTTGCGGATTATGCTATACTTCTTAAGATGCACCTTCTTGTTTTATTAATGCAACTTCATGTTAAGGTTGTGCCCCCATAATTCATTAGAAGTTTGCTTCAGAGTACATGGAGGGGACATAATAAAAGCATTGAGTTTCTTATAATAATTTAATTGGTTTTCCTTTAATGAAGCTGGAATTCCCCATCTCAAGTGGTTTGGAGTTGAGACTGATTACAATGTCATGGTCATTGACCTTCTTGGGCCAAGTTTGGAAGATTTATTCAACTACTGCAACAGGAAATTGACATTGAAAACAGTACTGATGCTTGCAGATCAATTAGTAAGTACATTTGATTGTTTTCTTTATTCAAGAATATATCTTACACTGTAGATAATATTTTCCTCTTATTTCCTGTCTCTTCAGATTAACAGAGTTGAATACATGCATTCAAGAGGTTTCCTTCACCGTGATATAAAGCCTGACAATTTTTTGATGGGCCTAGGCCGCAAAGCAAATCAGGTACTTATTCCTACGCGATTCTTGTTAGCCACCTTAGTAAACTAGAGCATATGTTAGCTTGTTTTTTTTTTTTTTGTATTTATTGGTTATTATGTATATTACACGAAGGAGATGACATTATCAATTCGTTGCCATAGGTTCCAGCTTTTTTCTGTTTTTACATTTGCAATTTTTTGGGATCATGTAATGCAGGTTTATGTCATTGATTTTGGTCTTGCAAAGAAGTATAGAGATCTTCAAACTCACAAGCACATTCCATACAGGTATTCTTTTTTTATGTTTGCCTCATGGTGCATGAAGTTCAGATTTATGGAAAATATTGAGACGATCTGTTTGTGTTTTTCAATGGCTCGTGAGTCAACCATTTTGACACGAAAGTTAACTTCTCATTATCAATGAATAGTGGCGAATAGAAGAGGTTGGAGACTAGATTTAGCCATAACATTCTGTTTCATAAGAAAGCAGCAAAACCCACCGGGCATGATTATCACTTCAATATGCGCTCATATTAGGAATATAATGAAGAACTCAGCAAGTTTATCTCCTTTTTATGCATTAAAATTCAAGCTTTATTTTGATTTATGCAAAGATAATGTCATGCTCGTGGCAGTGAACCAGATTGAAAGTTAAGATTTGAGGCACTTAATGAATGGAAGAGGTTTGTATACTAAATTAACCCTTAAGATTTTCTGTTTCTGGCAAACTCCACCAGGCATGATTATCACTGCAATATGTGCGCATATTAGGAATAAAATGATGAACTCAGCAAGTTTACATCCTTTTCTTTGCATTAAAATTCAAGCTTTATTTATATTTATGCAAAGGTAATGTCATGCTCATGGCAGTAAACCAGACTGAAAGTTAAGATTTGAGGCACTTAATGTTGAAGCGTGGTTTCATGGCACACACATCTCTGATCCAACGCCTTGGAGTGCCAAAGACACAGTCACATATCTAATGATAAGAGTGTTATCTATTGGAGATAAAACAGCCCAATTTAATTTTTTTTGGGTCATGGCATGGACCTCATGGCAGCTTTTGGATTTGATGACGAGTTAAGATAGCTGTTTCATGTGTGTAGTGTTCCTCCTTTTCCATCAACTATGGTTTTTAGTCATGGATAATCACATTTGTGTACATGAAGATAAATTGTATTATATAAAATCTCTTACAGCGTGATCTCAAGTTTATTCAGTAAAGACATCATTGATTCTATTGCCACCAGATCTTTTCTGCTTCTTGCAAATTTATTGTTCCAGTATTTATTCAATCTTTCCCTGTTTAGAAATAGATAAATGCAATAATTTACAGAAAAAACAAAGTGACATGTAAAGAGCATGTATACCTCTCTCTGTGTGATGATTATTCTACTTCTTGTGGTCACGTCTCTTATATTTGTTCATTCTTCTCTCAACTATTTTTCCCTAATTTTTATTGTTTAGTGCTAGTGTAGGAAAATGATTTCATTGTGAACCTTACAAGGTTTTTCCATTGTAGGGAGAACAAGAACCTTACAGGCACAGCTCGCTATGCAAGTGTCAACACTCACCTTGGAGTTGGTAAGTCATTTTTTCTCATAATGATTTTCCAACCATCAACCGGAACTCAATATCTAATAGTTAGATCTATTTATGCACTAGTGATGGAATTATTATTTCTCTACTTGCAGAACAAAGCAGACGGGATGATTTGGAATCCCTTGGTTATGTGCTTATGTATTTCTTAAGGGGCAGGTTGAGTATATAGCAGCCATGCACTTGAATTCATATTATTTTTTTATCATTTCCATGTGGGAGAGTGGGTGGTATGTCCTACTTGATGTTGATTAGTAATTTTTGCCTATTCATTTTATGCAATTTCTTTGCTTCAGTCTTCCATGGCAAGGATTAAAGGCTGGCACAAAGAAGCAAAAATATGATAAGATCAGTGAAAAGAAAGTTTCAACTCCAGTTGAGGTAATATTCCTTATTATAATGGAGAACATCATTAATGCTATTATTTAGCAAGAGACTTCATGAAGGATTTGATTATCTGCTACCTCCGAAGTTTTGTATGGACAGTTACTTCATGGAAATTAGTTGGCAAAACCAAGTGTGAACTTTTAGTATTACTACCTGTATGGGATCCATACTAGGCTGGATGCTAGTCTATAAGCATTAACTAGCACAGCCCAATAATCTTCATCTGAATAATAGCTTAAAATATGCACCAAATGTGAATGTGTCATGTGTAAAGTTAGAGAGTATGTAATCACAGTGCATGCACATTTTCTCACTGAACATGGTCTTGGGCACTAAATCACAGTTCAATGTCGAAAACTGCTGGGTAAATTTGGTCTCTGATATACATTTTATTCATGTTTCTACTCGGTGATGTAAATCCATATTGTGTAACAGCTGCTTTGTAAGTCACACCCCTCTGAATTTGTATCATACTTCCACTACTGCCGATCACTGCGATTTGAAGATAAACCAGACTATTCATATTTGAAGAGGCTTTTTCGTGACTTATTTATTCGAGAAGGTAAACTACTAACAGTTGCTCTTGTCAAGTTATTTTGCAGGTATCTCTCTTATCTTTGATTTTTGACATTGCTGCTGCTGCTGCAGGTTATCAGTTTGACTATGTTTTTGACTGGACTGTTTTGAAGTACCCTCAGATTGGTGCCAGCTCTAGAGTAAGGGTGAGTGTTTTAACTTGTGGACATGAGTTTCAGAGGGGGGGGAGGAGAGAATGTTATGCCTTAAAATTTTGTCTTTTTTTTCAGCATTCTAGTGGGAAACCTGGTCCTGCAGGACCATCTGCAGAAAGACCTGCAGAAAGGGTCTCAGGTATGCTTTCTCACATAAAATGGATTAGTTTTGGTGCCAGGTTTATTAAAACTCTTAGTTATGACTATTCTTAGAACTTGTATTTTCTTAGAATTCATACACAGATTTGGGATTGTGAATACTAGTCACTAGCTTGGATACGGGTTAGAACATGCCTATACTTCAATTTAGACAGACTTGCACTTTATATAGATGCCTACAATGATTTGACATCTGTAACTTTATACTCCTCCCTGCTGGATTTTATTTTCTTCTAGTTATAGTATTATAGACAAATTTCTTTTTAGGTTTGATTTTTCACAATACCTTTTGTGGCTAATTCTTGTTTTGCCATACTTACATTCAGTTGGAAAAGAGATTCGGGAAAGATTCTCAGGTGCAGTTGAAGCATTCTCAACAAAAAGAGTCGCTGGTTCTAGTCTACATGATACTTCCAGAAACAAGACCTTGGATAATGTAAGTCCTTACCCACATACTTATAATTGCATTTTTCTGTTGGAACTTAAATGTTATTACTAGGTCTTGTTGTTTTTAAAATTCTGTGTCAAGATGTTTTCTTAGCTTGTGTTTTTGTGCAAGCAAAATCTTCACATCATGATTGATATGTTAGCTGGTTCATTATTGATTTTTGTGCTTCCACTATAAAAGTAAATGCTGAAAAGTCCTGGGCACCAAGGGAATAAGCTACCTTTTGTTCTGGGCTGTATTAAATCAGGCTGGAGACCCTTTCTTTTCTGAAATCATTAATTACAAACCCAATTAGCAGAGTGCTGTCCATCAAGACAAGTTGTTTTTGTTTCTCTTCTTGTAGATTGCTTTGTGCTTCCAAATGTCTTTCATATTTTGTATCATTTTGGGTTATGATTCTATAAGTTTTAAATTTTAGTATTGCAGTTGAGGCCCTTAAATTTCCACTTCTGAACAAGAATAAAAGCAGCAGAAAATAAAGTCTGTTTTTTCCAGTTCATTTGTCTCCGCAAATCTTAATATTCATTTATGTGTGCAGTAAGTCCTTTGCTTGTATTTAAAATCCTCATCTAGACTCTCTCATTTTCAGCCACCTGAGCCAGAAAAAGGGCGCAGTTCTTCTCGATATGGAAGTACCTCAAGAAAAGCCATTGTCTCAAATAGCAGGCCAAGTTCCTCTGGAGAACCTTCTGAAGGTCGCTCTGGCCGATTACTCTCAAGTGGAAGCCGCCTGACTTCAACTCAAAGAATTCAACCAGGGTATGAGATCAAATCATCCCAGACCCGTGCTGCAGGTGCTAGAGGCACTCGCGAGGACACTTTTCGGAGCTTTGATTTCCTGTCGCTCAGGAAGTGACAAGGAGTTGATTAAAAAAATATTTTGCTCACATATCTAATAGATACATGATTTTTCATGTGAAGAAATCCTGGAATTTATAAACTCGACTGGGGTATGGGAAGTTATCAGAGATAATTACTGCAATGATAGATACATTTCCTGTCTCGCTCCCCCCCTGTCCCTTAAAAAGTTTCTAACGGTTGCAACATGTTTTAGACGCATCCAAAAAGAAACAGATGTATCGGGATTGTCCATGTATCGGGATTGTCCTCTTACATGTGGGACTTGAGTTGTACTAATATTCTGCTTCATGACTCGTTTACTGCTCTCTGTTGTACCTTTGAAGGTCTCGTTCTCCATTTTCTGTTGACAGATTTGTCGGTCTCTACTCATTTTACGCTGTAAATGACATTTCAAACGTCTCTGCAAAGAAAACGGACGGATCTCTTCTTTTCGTCTCTTTTCTTTGGCTCTTTCTTGTATCATATGGTCAATTTGCACCTCTTTCAGTGGCATCCTGAAGAGCCAATTGCTGTCTGGTATGCTATGTTTCTCGTTTTTATTCATGCCATCCTAATGCAAACACGACTGTCGTGCTATTTCTCCATCGGAAAATAAGAAACTCGTCATTAATTTTACCTCCGATGCTTCACTCAGGTGACAGCTGCTGATGATATCTCAATAGCCCCACTGCCAAAACAAGTTAAACGATTTAAAATAGAACGACTTTTTAGTCCATGAACAAATTAAAATGGCCTTGCCCATTTTGATTACCATCTCTCTCATCCTCCATAACCTGCTCCAAAGCTGCTCATTCCAAAGCCATAGCCTTTTCTGCACAAGACCTGCTTGGCTCGTCAATTCTCCTGATTCAAACCACAATCCTCTGTTCTGTGTGGAATTCATCGACTAGAACTGAGTGGGTTTTTGTTTTGAATTGGCTGCATGTTCTCGCACAAGGTTGGCATTTCAATTCGGAGTAGAGATGTTGGATTTTTTTTACATTTTTTAAAGGGGTTAATTATATGGGTTGTGATTGGAATAGTTAATGGCCGGGATACTTGCAAATATGACACGAGAGCTGATTATGAAAGGAGTTAAGCTGAGCTGGCTGTGCTGTAGATTTTTTGGCCAGAAGTATGGTTGCCGGAGATGATTCAAGATTAAATGCTTCTGATGGAGGGACGCGAGGGAGAAGTGGCTTTATTTTTCAAGAAATGGTAAAAAATGACTAATAGGAGGCGATCATTTTAGTTATTTCACATGTTTAATTAAATTGTGCCAACAGCCATCCCCTTTAGTTTCATGGAATCTTAATATAACAGTGCACAAGACATTAATCCAGTTCAACAAGGTGTCAAATTATCTGAACCTGCAAGCAAAAGAGTAACATCGAGGGAAAACATGGGTTTGCAAACGCAGAAAAAGAAGAAATGCCTTAGTATACATCCCCAAGAAGAATCAAATTATGAGAGAAGCTTTCAATATTCAGTAGGATGGTCATCTCAAGGGTTTCTCATGGCTGCCAAACGTTTCTCTAGCTCGTCAATGCCAGAACTGCAAAGGGGAAACAGATGATGAGTAAACATAGAAAAGAGTGGAATTTTCCTTTTCCTCTTTATTCAGTTATTTGGAAACTGTTTGATACCATTAGTAATAAGAGAAATGCTAGAGCCCGTCATTCCCCAAGATCAGAGGTCTGAATCATGCCCTTTTTCCAATAAGTGCATCTTGGCTTAAAAAGCCATCGGTAGATTGGTTTTGTGTGATTTTTTTCAATGATTGGTAAGGAAAATTCAGAGCTGAAAAATACCTGCTGGCATCCTCTCTATTCTTCCCTGTGATTTTACCTTTTGGCGCCGATGACATCTACCAAATATAATTCAGGTTAGCGTTATAAATAGGAAAAAAACTACTGCAAACAACGTTTGTACAAGGAATTGCTATTGACACCAACCTGTGAGGCAAAATCAACTCCAATTTCATCCAGCACCTGAAAGAAAATTCAAAAGAAGAAAAAATGTCATCGGTTCTTTGAAGTCAAATTCATAAAAACAGACAATACTGGGGGAGGAGGGGCTTACCTTTCCAGTTATATAACCAGAAAAACAGACAATCAACACTTAATGACATACAATAATCCAGTCAACACAGCAGTAAAGCAACTGCGTGCAACCACAAGAATAACAAACTTCTAGACTCCCAGCATATTTTAGAAGATCTTCGTGTCACATCAATAATTACTAGGTCAATTAATATATGATTAAACCCCTTTAGTTTTCACTCATAAACAAAAGCTTCACATTAAGTAGCAGCTACGGTTTTAATGATAAAAGAACACAAGCAAATAAACTACCTGATTCGTCAGCTCTTCAGTCTCCTCTTCAGCCTCATCGTTATCCAAAGCATCATCTATGGCTTCCGACATCATTTCAGTCTGTATGGAAAGTAAGAGCGAGCACCACTGATGAGTGAAAAGAATGATAATCATGACATTCCTTACATGGTATATTATTTAGAGCTAAAAGCATGATCTTACAGTCATGTCCATTTGTGCCGACTGCTTCTGAAACTCTCTTATAACCATCATTTGCTTTGCAGGCGCCATTTGCTGGAATTAAATCATAACAGTAATCAGCATTGCCCCAAAATAAAGCAAACATATGAAATTTGAAATTCTAATTTGTGTAGTAATGAAGTAACTATTAAGTTAATGAAACAGAAGAAATCATGTACTGTTTTCATCAAGCTACTTTCAAATTAAAGAGATCGGTGTTCAGCCTTGCATCTTGAAATATTTGGGTATTAATCCAACATTCAATCAATAAAAGAACTTATATATATACTATGAATCCATGACTAACCTTATTCATAGCTTCCATTGCCTTACTGGCACCTTTTAAACCAACAGCAACTGAAGACTGAGCATGCATTGCCTGGTGAAGCAGATAAACATTATTAAGAGCACGTTATGCATGCACTATGAAGAGCAAATCTCGCCCATTCCCTCGGTAAGAAAAAAAAGAGACATGGTTTTACATCATACCTGAGTATGAGTTGCTATACCTCTCATTTGAGCTCGACTGCCTTGTAAGTTAGCTATTTGCTGCCTAAGCCTGATTAGCTGCCTGGCTAAAATTTTAGTTGCTGCCTGCAAAATGTATACCCCCACCCCCCCAAAAACAAACAGGTGGGGTGAAAAAAAAAACAGGAGAAGAATTGAAAAGAATTAATTAGGTGGTTGTTTGAAGGCAATTACACTTATCAACCAGCTTCAAAACTTCAGAAAACTTTAGTAAAATGATCTCCATTGAATGCTAAACACTAGATTGTTTTTTAAATATTTCTAGAACTCCAAATCTACAGCTGGCTCTTATGTGGAACAGCACTAAGTTCAGAATTTGTTATTAAGGGAACATAAATTGAATATTCTTTAGGAACAGTTATATAGCACAGAGCTCAAAGTCTTCTAGCAGCAAGGAAAATCCATATCAAAGCAACATACATCATTCCCAGTCTTAGCTGTCTGCTTTATCTCCACAACAAGCTTCTTTTCCTAAAAAGATAACAAATATGTTAAGATCTAATCGGATAGAAAACGTGCAAAAACAGATCACCAAACAACAACATTTGCTCACTTCTAGCTGCAATGCTCTGATTTCCTTCTCTATACCTGAACAAGGTGAAAATCCAGTAAAAAAAAGCGTGAGATAAAAAAAAAATTCCAGCCTCATAATCTAGAAGGATGTTAATCGAAAGATCCCTCCATAATTTATGTCTTGGAATCTGATGACATAAAAAACATAAAATGACAGTGCCAGCAACACCCAAAAACCATTTAAAGAACCCTATGCTCTTGGCAGTCTAAGAAGGACCTGAATTCAAGACCTTTACATAACCGTCTTCCATGTTTTCCAAACTTATTATTTCATTGAATAGGTTTGATGCACTTGTACAGTCACGCAGAAGCTCCAGCCTATCTCTAATAGAGTGTCTATATGAAAGGAAACTGTATCATTCTTTTTGCTTTATTTTTTATTCGAGAAGTTATCATCTTCACATGATGACACACTAAGTTTGCAAATCGGATTAATTTAGCTTCTCCAAAAGTTCCCACCATTTCTTCCACCCTTGGTCATCATTCTCGACAATCATTCAACTTCCCGAAGGAGGGCGTGCACTAGAGTAGCTTTGACTGGTATCTAAAACTATAATCCAATGCCATCCCATCAGGTTTCAACATCTAACAGGCCATCCCATTTCACTTCATAGTCCAAATAATAAAAGGCGGCACTATGTTCTTAAATCTAAACACTCCAGCAGACAAGTTTGCTAAGGGAAGCACGTTTGAGCTTCTTTTGTACTTGAAAGAAGAAGAAAATGAATTTGATCACAACTTAGCTTGACTATTAAGGGAGGAAAAAGCAACAAGAGAGGAATTTGATCATCTTTGTATGCAATCTGGCATGGTATTCAAATACTGGGAGCCAAATTGGCTAAAAGTAGATAAAGAGTAATGCAATACCTCTAGTAGCATGTTGCATTTCTTTCTTACTATCTCGAAGAACCTCTGCACAACCAAAGAGACCGCTTGATTCATCAAAAAAACCCAACAAATTCGAGTGATTGCACAGATACAACAATAGGCAAAGATAATCAAGCAAACAGTCATAGAATTGATTTAACTGAGAGAGAGTAAGGGCATGATCGAACCTTTAGGGCTTGGTTTTTTGCTGAAGAGTTTCATTTTCGTATTTTTTTAGCTTGTCTGTTGAGAAAAACAGAGGATTTTGATTTTCTCAACAATGTTGTTAACGAGGATAGAAGCTGAGATATAAAATGGTTATGTTCTGTTTGGCTTGTCGAACGTGGAGAGAAAGTGCCTCGAAAATTGGAACCTTTTTTTTTAAAAAAAAATATATTACTTAACTCTATTTTGCTATTACTAAAAATTCGGTAGTGGTGAGGGACCGGGCTGTAAATATATATAATTACTCGCTACTTATTAACCGAGTTCCACTACAGCCGGAATCATAGTTTTATCAATATAAAAATATATTAATAGTGAATTTTTTTTATTATATTATAAATTTGAATAAAATAATAAATATATGCATAATTCTTGTAGAGCACGAGTTTCTAATAAATATAATAAATATAAATTTTAAATTAATATAAATTTATTTGCTTAACATGTTTCAACAGAATCACCAGTATAAAATTATCATCGTCATTAAAAAAAATATTTGAATACCTGAATCATCAAATTTATTGTATTTAGATTAGTTTATTTTATAATATAATTTCAATTAAACACTACAATAAAATATAAATTATGGAAACACCTATAATAATTAAACAACAAAAATAAGTTGTTGATATTCTACCTATAAAAAGAAAAAAATATCATTGAAAATTTATCTCTACGTTGCCATGATTATCATGGTCATAACAATTAAAATTATTACCACAATTATTGTCAAAATAATTAAAAATATTAAATTGTCCCAAAAAATAAAAGAAAAAACAAAACTTTTTTTTACAAAAAAGCAAGCAAGAAAACAATAATAAAAAAAAATCACTAAAATTATAATTATTATTGTGCAAACAATGAAACCATAAAATTACCTTGAAGAATAAAAAAAACTTTAACAAGAGAGTAGCCAAAAACTCAAACAAAAAAAAACTAAAATAAATATTATAAGCATAAAAAAAATCATCTACTCGAAAGAACATATAGAAATAACAGAAAACACTAAAAAAGAAGAACAAAAGGAAAAAAAAAGGAAATATTAATTTTAAAATGATCACCAACATTAATTAAAATTCCAGAATTTAATCAAATAAAAATAAAACCCTGACAAAAAAACAACAAAAATTAAAAACAAAAACTAAAAGTATAGTTGCGTAAGTACGAGCAACATATAAACATTGTCCAAGAAAGACATAAAAAATCAAAGGAATTAATACCAAATAAAAAATTAAAAGAATAAGGTCCGAAATGAAAAATAAAATATAAATTAGTTATAACTGAAAAACAAAATTGCAACAAATCAAAACCTTAGGGACAAAAAAAATAAAAGTATTTTAAAAAAATTCCAGTGTACTTTTTAAAAAAATCAAAAGAATAAAGATTGAAATGAAAACTAACATATATGACCAATTTTATTTGGAGGACAAAGTTGAAACAAATCCAAACCTACAAACTGAAAAAATTAAAAGAACAAAAAACAAACCAAAAATCAAAAGAATAAGAGCTACAATGAAAAATAACGCATACGATCATTTTCAATTGAAGGGTACAATTGAAAAAAAATCAATTTTTTTATTGAAAAAATCAGGAAGAAAAGGAAATAAAAAGATCAGGGACTCAAATGAAATACTCATAAATATAGAGGACCGACATGCATATTGCCGCTGCAAGAGAGAGAAACGAGGAGAAAAAGAAAACCGACCATTGACCTCCGCACAACAACACGCGCACCAGGAAGAGAACATGGTGGTGTACCGTGAGACATGACTATCATACATTTTCAACCACCTACAAACACCACACGTGTTCCATTAAAGACCCATAAACATGAAAATTGATGGTCTGTCCGCACAACGCACATGCAAAAATCTCGAGAAAAAACAATAAAAAATACAAAAGTACCTAAACACTCATGCGTCCAACGATAAACATGAAAAAACCAGGCGTGAAGTACCACCACACCCTAGTGCCAGACCTTTGTTTTTGTCATTTATTGGGTATTTAGGTAGTTTCACTCTGTCCAAAAGTAAAAAACCCAATCTACCCTCACTTCCAGCGCCCTGCCCATTTCCCACCCGAGAGAAAAAGATTTAAAACAATCACATCTGCAACGGCTTTTGCTGTCACTAAACACAATCCGGTGCTAAATCAGCAACGATATTATTCCGTTGCTAAAAAGCTTGATATAGCAATAGCCGTATCAAAGAAGCATTGAAAATAAAAGAAAATTCAATCCAGATCTGCCATTGCAGTATCATCTTCTTTAACCTGTGCATGAGTTGCTATTCCTCTCATTTTAGCTCGACTGCCTTGTCAGCTGGCTATTTGCTGGTGAAGCCTCTAGCTGCTGGGCTAAAATCCTAGTCACTGCCTGCAAAATGCATAGCCAAAAAGTTATCTCTATTGAATTAGTAAATACACCAGAACTCCTAATCAATCGACATCTGGATCCTGAGTGGATTAACACAAAGTTCAGTATCCATTATTATAAGAATATTAATTGAATATTGTTTAGGAACAGTTATATAACACAGCAACTTTCCAGTGCAGAGGTTGTTTATAAAAGTATTTTTTATTAAAAAATATATCAAAATAATATATTTTTTATTTTTAAAATTTTTTTTTTGATTTTAACACATTAAAATAATTCAAAAACACAAAAAAAAATTATAATTTAAAAAAAAAATCATTTTTTTTCCAAACACAATTCCATACACCCGCGTAGTCTAGCAGCCCCGAGATCCCTCCATAATTTACGTACTTAAAGAACATAAAATGACAGTGCCATCCACACCCAAAACCCATTTAAAGAACCCTATACATGCTCTTGACAGTCCAAGAACGACCCAAATTCAAGAACTTCATAAAATTCTGTACAATTTCCTCTGTTTCGAGCCCCCCCCCCCCCACCTTTTAATTTTTTTATAGTTTAAATTCAGATATTGTAAAATATATATTTTTTATTTATTTCCAAACACCCCATCAGAGTAGACAAAGACAATCAAGCTTGCTAAAAACAATAAAAAAATAACTTGATATATATATATAGAGAGAGAGAGAGAGAGAGAATAAAACAAATATTGATATTGACACAGCCAAGTTTTACTAAAATTTGATGAGTCAACCTTACTAATGGCTGGCCCCCTAATCATTCAAATTCAATCAGTTTAATATCCAAACACAATTGAATTAAAAACTAATTTGAAACAATGTTTTGTCATTTGCTTTTTAATTTAAATTATTTTTTTAAAATGTTTTCATATAGTTTTAAATTAATATTAATACCAAAGATATTAATTTAAAACATATTAATATTAAAAGTATGTTTTAAAAAATAAAAATAAAATATTATTATTTTAATACACTTTGAAATAAAAAACATATCAAGATATAATCTCTACCACTACTGTTAGTGTTAACCGACATTTAATTTCTACCAGTACTATCTCATGAGTCATGACTGCCACTACCTGAATCCCCTTCCCGAGTAAAAAAAACTGTCGGTAACAACAAACGATATATTTCATTCTGCTTTCACGATTTTTTTTACTCCTTCTTCGTATAGAATTAAAAAGAAAATAAACTGTCGCAATATCAAAGAACAAACGTTAAAAAAACAACAACCACCATCAACCCCTTTAAAAGAAAAGGCTTATCCGCTCAGTTATACGACGCCGTCTGTCCTTTATGAGAAATATAAAAACAAAATTTATCAGAACAAAAAAAAAAAAAAGAGGGCATCCACCGTGCTATAAAACGAACCGTATAGCACACAAACATACGTATAAAATTCGTACAAATCAGGCAGGCACCCAACGTCGCTGAGAGAACAGCCCCAAGAGCCTCTTTGACTCCTGTCACTGTACCTCTCCTGGGCGGTATCTGTTACCAAAAAGCGCTTCTTTTTCGAAAACTCCCCTATCCCTCCCTCCCTCCCTCCCTCAATTTCACGCGCTCTCTCCGTTTCTGCACCACGAACTAAATTGCATCGCCCTTCCTCGATCTTCCGGCCTCTCGAGCTGCTTCAGTCATCCATCTCCGATCGAACTTCACTCTCGATCTTCCACTTCTGTGAAACAAGCCAAGGATTCGAGGATTTTTGTTTTTGAGGAATTAGGGTTTTGTTGAGGAAGAAGCCATGGATATTGATAGAGTAGCAGGAGAAGAAGTTTGTTGCCTGGACACTGAAAAGCTGCAGCTGCCAGAAGTTTCTTCTTTCGTGCTTAAAGAAAATCCTCAACTTCCCGAGGTCTTGTTCTCTCAGTGGCTTTCGCTTTCTGATACCACCCGATTGGTACTACTACTTTTATTCAATTTTTCTTTCTGTAATTGCTACTTTAACCTGGAAATTGAATTATATTAATTTGCACCCTGTAATCACAAATTGATGCTGATAGCATTAATTAGGAGTGTGTATGGTGTGAAACCAGCTTGAGATTAATTGATGATGAGACCATGATTTATTTAGCTCGAGAACTGGATTTTTAATTTAATAGTATTTATATATATATATATATATATATATATATATATATATATTTATTTATTTTCCTTGATAATGGCATCCACCCTTACCCATAGGTAGAAAGAAGCCCACCGTGTTCCCTCTTTCTCTAGCATTATGTAGAAACCCACTGTATCCTATCTCTATCAGAGATATCCAGACTTGATGCTGGGACACCTTTATGGAGGAATTGGGTGGTTACCAATTTTCTTTTTAGGTTATTGCACGTTTAATATTATTGAATCTATGATTGGAAGGCATGATGCAGTATATTTTCACCATGAAGTAGTATAAATTAGGTTGTCGGTCAAAACAGTAGAAATATTCTCTAGCTATCATGGAATCTGATTTATGATGATTCATTTTTGGTCCGTTGGTTTTTCTTTCACACAACCTGCTTTTAGATCAAAGTATGGAATTTGTTTTATCTGATTTTTTTTTAAATCTTTTGAATTGAGTGCAGGTGAAAACTTTAATTGATGATGCAAAAGCTGGCAATCCCATTAACATCCCTGCTATCTCCGCTAATGTGAATGTTGGTGGGGCCAATTCATTACCTTCCATGTTTCCTGCTGGCAGTGCACCTCCGATTTCACCAAGAAGTTCATCCGGTTCTCCACGCATGTCTAAGCAGAAAACCAGTCCCTCGTCTTCATGTTCTCCGTTAAAATTAGTTAGGGAACCAGTATGGGAAGTCATACCTCAGGTCTCATTTACTTCTGTCAGCTTTTTTTTTGTAAGATACTGTCATAATTGAGGTTCACTTGTTAAATTGGTAATTCTCATCTTCATGTGTATGCCCAAGGCTGAAGTATTTATGTATCCATATGCTTGCAGTTTTATTTTCAAAATGGTCGTCCAGCAGCAAGTGAAATCAAAGAACAATGTCTTTCTAGAATTAATCATTTTTTCAACAATGATCTGGATGGATTGCTCATTGATGGTCAGAACCATAACCAATTTATAATTTGCTCTATTACTCTAAGCACAATCTTTTTTTTATATATATATCTTACGTGGGGGAAGAAGCCCTTCATTTTATGGCTTTAAGGTTCTTTTTTTGTCTTCCAATCCCTTGTGCCAAGACAGGGAAAGAGAAGAAGATACACAGTAACTTCAAAGCAGTTAATGTGTATTCTTTTGCTGTGCAGAATTTAAACCAGTTACAAAGATAGTTTGCAAGTTACCATCCTTCTTTTCCGATGTGCTTTTTAGAAAGATTGATGTCGACTGCACTGGGATGGTGACCAGGTAGGTACTTGACACTGTTCCTAAATATTTTATTTTGATCAAAAGAAAGTGCAAGCCTTTGGAATCTGGCCTACAGACTTTTCTCCTCACAGAACTCATCTGCTTCTTTATCATTTTTCATTTCTCAAACACCATGTTATTTCTTCCTTACCTTGTCTAAAAGCATTTTCTGCCCATTTTATGTCACCAGCAGAGATTTTAATAGATGCCGTGGTTGCTGTATTTTGAGAGGGACTAATTCTTCGTTTTCTCAATAGTAATCCGCCTCATCATTTCACGTGGATTGATACTGGGTGCATCTAGTTTTGAATATATATATTTTGTCAGGTTCTTAGTTATGTTGTTTGATTGTAGGGATGCATTTGTTAAATACTGGGTGGGTAGCAATATGCTGATGCTGGACACAGCAACTCAAGTATTCAATATTCTAAAACAGCGAGACTGTAGATACCTATCTCAGGTTTGTCACATGATCCCATTATCTTACGTGTATCTGCCGGGCTTATTGAATTTTGCTTCCTGGTAGCTCCTGTCTTCAAGCAACCTATTTTGTTGGCCTGATTATGATTTTCTACTTGATCATATCAGTCTGATTTCAAACCTATTCTTCGAGAACTTCTGGCAACTCATTCCGGGTTGGAATTCTTGCAAAATACTCCGGAATTTCAAGAAAGATATGGTATGCATATCATTAATTAGTTTGTCATTTTAGCTTTTCGGTTAAGAATCTACAACATTTATTGTTCAGCTATTGCTTAATTGTCGAAAAATGAAGCCCTGCCCTTGATCTTAGGGGCTCCTCATGCTTCATGCAATTGTTTGCTAAAGCAATTCATTAAGGAAAATGGCCACTTTGAACTCACCATGTCTTAGGTATCATTGGCTTTATCCCAATTGAAGGTTTTAGTCAATCCAAAAAGCACAGGAAGAGTTATTGAATATAACCATTGCAGTTGTTGAAAGGGAAAAAGGAAAAGGAAAAGCTAGCTGTTTTACTTATGGAAGTAGCTTTTGTTGCATGTTATTATAGTTTGTTTATATGGTTTTATTTTTAAAAGAATGCCAGACCATTAAGATGTGGTACATAAATGGTTCTTGAACTTAAGGAACACAAAATCAAATAATATAATAGAAATAAAGAGAATTACAAACTAGTATCCCTAACACACAATTTACGATACATGATTTTTATTTTAGATTAATGAGGGATTTGGTTGACGAGATTTAGGTGGAATTGATCAAGTTATATATATAATAGATAGATAGATAGATAGATAGATAGTGTTTTTATGTATGTTTTTCCCGACTTTTTTGACATCATACAGGATTAACTGAGACAGAAATTAGACAACACCAATAAGTGATTCTTGAATAAGAAAAGGCTGCACTAACTGGTCATTTCATCATCTAGGCTTCTTGTGGATGCTTTTTACATACTTTCTCATTATTACAATGTCTTTTCTCAAATTAATGACGCTTTCCATTTTTCCAACTAATATTAACCAATATGAACTCCTGTTGTAATGGCCCAGCTGAAACCGTCATATACAGAATATTTTACTACATCAATAGATCAGGAAATGGCCGTCTTACACTCAGGGAGCTGAAAAGTGGAAATCTTATTGCTGCAATGCAACATGCAGATGAAGAAGAAGACATTAACAAAGTTATAAGGTTGGGGTCCTAGCAAACTCTTTAAATGATTTAAAAAGAAAAAAAAGGAATAGCTAGAAAATGACCATGTTTCTTTCTTCAATTTTAGTTAAATACCTAGACTATAATATCCTCACTAGTGTATGTATTCAAGCAAATGAACTTCAATTTATAGTCGTGAAAATAATTGATAACAAATTTGATCTGTTGCAAAGTCACCAAATAGCATGCTTCAGCTGTAATCTACCTGAAGATTCTGTCACTATAATTTAAATCAAGGTGTTTGATTCTTCTTGTTGATACAGTGATAATGTGGAAAGACTCGCATATGGCATTTAATTGATTTGATTATATTTACTACTGCTGCTGCGAGTTATAATCATGTGTTGCCCTTCATCTTAGGTACTTCTCATACGAACATTTCTATGTAATATACTGCAAATTTTGGGAGCTGGATACAGACCATGATTTCTTGATCGACAAAGAGAATCTCATCAGATACGGTAACCATGCCCTTACCTACAGGATTCTTGATAGAATATTTTCACAGGTTGGTTGGTTCTCCAAAGCTTGATTCAAATTAATTTTGAATTTGAAGTATCAGAGACATTTCTCTGAAACGAAGTGCAAACATTGTTTTGTGCTTTACTTTTGTTTTAGGTGCCAAGGAAGTTTACAAGCAATGTTGAAGGGAAGATGTGTTATGAAGATTTTGTTTACTTCATGCTTTCCGAGGAAGACAAATCATCTCAGCCCAGTCTTGAATACTGGTATTTACTTTCTTTGCTTTAACCTTTTCCTTTCCTTTTGTCATCGGGAATATTTTGAATTACAAATGGAACATGAAGTTCTTGCATAACTGACAGCATGGTGGACGGTGCTTGTGATAATCATTTAAGTCTGTTCAGGCCAAAATGGACACTTAAACAAACAAAAAAAAGAAAGAAAGTTGAGGGACTATTTTGTTAGGATACAGATAACATGGAAACTACTTTTTTGGACAGACTATTTATGATACCTTGATGAACACTGTTAATTATTGTTCCAAATGTCAAAAGTCAGCCTCATGCTTGGAAGTCAGTGATAAAAAGTTGGGATCTAGTCAGCGATTCCACTCAATCTGTTTGATGGGAATTTTAAATATAAGTGATCTCCTTAGTTTGAGTAACTGATCTTCCAGCTAAATTTCTCTGTTCCTTGGTCGGGGTGTAGTCTTATCCTTTCAGCACAATAATAATTTGGATAAATGACGAGCTGCATACTGACCATTACATTTCTGTCCTGGGATGTACTGGAACACATCCAGACCTGTAGCATTCTTTTCTGTCCCAAGGGAAAATTTCTCTCCCCAAAAACATATCAGAAGCATATCCACTGACCTAGAAGGTACCTAGCTCTCCATAGTTTGAGTGACTGATCTTCCAGTTAAATTTTTTATGTTCTTTGGTTGGGGTGTAGCCTTATCCTTTCAGCACAACAATAATTTGGATAAATGATGAGCTGCATATTGACTATAGACATTTCTGTCCTGGGATGTACTGGAACGCAGCCAGATTCGTGGCATTCTTTTCTGTCCCAAGGGGAAATTTCTCTGGCCAAAAACATATCAGAAGCATGTCCACTGACCTAGAAGGTACTTGGTTCTCCATAGTTTGAGCAACTGATCTTCTAGCTAAATTTCTCTGTTCCTTGGTTGGGGAGTAGCCTTATCCTTTCAGCACAATAATAATTTGTAAATATGATGATCTGCATATTGACTATAGACATTCTGTCCTGGGATGTACTGGTTTACACGCGCTTAATATTTATGAAAAAGTAGGTGCTTGTAAATGGATGGTATGAACAGCACTGGGAGTAAATGTTCATCAACATCTTACACAATTCTGAAATATCATAAACCTTTGTTCACTTAGGTGATGTGTAGATGTCATATGCTTTTTTTATCCTGCCATAATTCTTGAATAGCTTGAGTTTCCTGATATCAGTTCCTATCCCAACTAATTCAACAATCAACCAATTCTTTAGAAATCTAATTTAACTAAGTCAACTTATTAAGTCAGTAAGAAAATCAGATGCTCTCCTGATGGCCAAAACATTTATCCAAACACATTTTTTTTAATCTAAAATGAAAGAATCCTCACCTGCTCTTATATATCGTCTTCCACCCTATTTTCCTGCCCAACCTCCCCGCATGGCTCTTAAACAAAGGGAATTGGGAGTGGAGGTTTTGTCCCATTTCCATTTCCATTCTAATCATTGAATTAAGTACGAGGAGGATTCTGGTTGCTCAAGGAAGAAGAACAGCCCCATTCCCTCATTTGTTTTAGACCTGAAAGTGGGACAAAAAAGCACTTGTTCCAGGATAACAATCCTGACCTTAAACTGTGATGTAAAGAGCTCTCTGCCAACAACGTATGGATTGTTATCCATTATGTACTCCTTGTTTCCACTGTGAACAAAGTGGACCACGCCTAAACTAAGTGTGCATCTCCTTCAATCCCCTAAACGTGTGATGATTTTAAAAGCTTCCTCTGTTCAAAATCTTGTACCAAGGCATAACATTTCCTTTCTGATGCTGTGTCTGTGGAAGCCGTCTATGCTTCTATGTACTGTGCCCTCTTATCTTAGAAAGTTGTGCTCACAAGTCTATGGAAGTCATTTATCTTACATCTCCTCCTCTCTTGTTAATGCTCAAGTAGTTTTAAACACATACTGTATTCAAATCGTGTTAGAGCCTAACTCATTTTCTGATGCTCTTTCTCTATGGAAGTCCTTGATGTTTGTGTCAGCTTTCCTCTCTTATCTTATTAAGCTGTATTCACAGGTTCAACTGCTTAGATTTAGATGGAAATGGTGTATTGACACCCAATGAATTGCAATACTTCTATGAGGAGCAGCTGCACCGAATGGAATGCATGGCCCAGGAACCTGTGCTATTTGAGGATATCTTGTGCCAAATAGTTGACATGATTGCACCAGAGGTGAAAAACTTGTTTTTTTCGCATACTCTGGAATCCTCTTCTTTTTGTGCTAGCTCTCATTCGCAGAGACACTTTTTGTTGCAGAGGGAAGATTACATCACACTGCGTGACTTGAAAGGATGCAAACTTTCAGGAAATGTTTTCAATATTCTTTTCAACCTCAATAAGTTTGTAGCTTTTGAAAGCCGCGATCCCTTTCTTATTCGCCAGGTACATTCAGCATTTTAATATTGTGTTCCTTCTTTTTAGCTTTTATATTGTAATAATATATCTGGATACTCGGGGATCCAATGTTGCTGGTTACGTAATTATATCTTCAGGGATCATAACTGCCTAATTTGCTTTTTTTGGTGTGGGCAGGAGCGTGAGGAACCAGCTTTAACAGAGTGGGATCGCTTTGCACATAGAGAGTATATCAGGCTTTCAATGGAAGAGGATGTTGAAGATGTCTCAAATGGGAGTGCAGAAGTTTGGGATGAATCATTTGAGGCTCCTTTCTAGGTTAATGAGGTAAGGTTTATTTAGATGTCTGGAATGAGGTAGGCTTCCCTGAGAAGAAATATCAAAATTTTGCTTTGCCTTTATTCCAGCTGAGTTTTATACTTTGTTTTATTTTCTTTCATTTTCAAATTCCCAAAACATTTTGTAGTTCTTACCTTACTGTAAGAAATTAAAACCTCCATGATGTAAAAGGAAAGTTGTTAAAATGTCAGTGGAGGCTCCCTGACTTCTTTTGAGGGAAGGAAACAGAAAGGAATTTGCAGCATGTTTTTCATTTGTGGAACTGTTTATTTTTAACTGTTAATCTACCCTCGACCACACATACTTCAGTTTTTTATTACCTCTGCCAATAAACATCTTTTCTTTCTATTTTCTTGGTGTTCAATGACGTTTACAGAAATGTATATTTTTTGGATTCAACAAATATCCCATCATTTTTTTCCTCCTGTTTTTAGATTATCTATATGTTAAATTCAATTTTTCTAGTCCTCTGTGTCTTTGCAGTTACCCACTATATATCTCTTTGTTGCTCCTTTGAATATGGAATGAAGTTTTGCTACCTGGACATTCTCCTCAGTGGAACTTGTCAAATCTGCGCTGTTGGTGATCCATTTCAAGCTTGGTCGTTACTTTGGCATGTTCCAGTAGGCAACAAGGCTGCCTGCCTTTGTTCGATTACATTCATTTGCATTCTAGAGTTCCACAGTGATTTCCAGGATGCCAGGTGGTTCATTGGGAGGGAGAGACGATTGTCATGCGGTGATTATTCATCACCCAGTAACAAAAGTTGATAAAATTGTTGTTGGTGGAAAATCTGCTTCCAGGAAAGCAGCTCCATTTCTGGATGATTTTTCTCGAGCTTCTGCTCTTTATGGGAAAGGTGGTTGGAATGCTTGTCCTTTAAGCTTGTAACGACATGTTTTGTGGTTCATATGCCCTCCTCGCTTAATTCCTGCACCCTGACCTCTCTCTCTCTCCCTCACTGTTTATATGTTGTTTTATTGGATTTTATGAGGAGGGACAATTTCGTGGGGAGAAATTGGGCTGTTAACCATGTTGTCGTGGCAGTTTTCTTGTGGGAGACAAGCTCTCTTCCTTCATATGTAGTCCTGAAACAAAGAGCGCACACGTTTCATTACTGTTCTGTCACAAAAAAAATGTTTGCAATTTCAGCTAGTTTCCTTATAACTAGCTACCTAGATTGTTGATCTCGTGTCGGGACCTAAGGTTGAACCCTGGTTGAGTAGTTAGAGTTCTTAATTACAACTAAAATCTCTAAACAACATGGCCATATATATATAAGCCTGTTTAATTGTGTCTTAAAAAAACAAAACAAAAAATATTATTTTAATATCTTAATTAAAAACCTCCTTTAGCAAGTAGCTTCGGTTGTGGGCTTTTTGGAACCAAACAGGAGAAGTTTAGATGTAACTAGTGTTTAGATTTTAATCACGGTAATGGATTTTGATGAACAATACAATGCAAACAGCGGTGCTCATCGGAATCCTTTTGGACAATGCTGGTACGATATGGCCGCTGGGCCTTGTATGTGGCAACCGGCAGCTGTCATTGAAAATTTGAAATGGGCAGTGTAAGCTCCGGGACGTATTCTCATCAGACATCGTTTTTGGAATTGAAGACACCCTGTTCAACAACGCGTTTCTAAATTGTTTTAGAAAAAAAAGATTTTTTATTTTATTTTAAATTAAAAAATTTAGTATTTTTAAACGATTTTGAAGGATGATGCCGATGGGCAAAGCTAGCGAATCACACTGCTGTTAATGGTTATAAATTCAGTAACGTCGCCCTATAATTATTAAATGTTCTGGCGCTTCAGCTGGTGCGAAATTTTCATCTGACTCACGTTCAATTGATTGATTCAGAACTGTTCCGACAACCATTTCACTTCAAACACCCGCATCGCTGCCTTGTACATAATACTATGATTTCCATCAACAATGCAACAAAAGCAAGATGGAGAGCTCAACAGATGTGAGTGGTAGTTTCTAGTTGTAAATCCAATTTCAAGATTATTTCCCCTTGTTATCAGAACTTAATCTAGAAGCTTATGCGAAAAACTCCAAACGAAATGTTTAATAAATTCTTCAGAAAACAGTAATTATGATACTAATCTGCTGGGGAAAAAACGTCTTGTAGACAGTCCCCCCTCTAGGGAAGCACGATTCCATAACGAGACGTGTCCTCCAGTAGCAAATATTTTCAATTTTGGAAGAGTAATGTTTGTGGGGACATAAACCGGGTTCGCAGCCCGCTCAAACTCTAACTTGTATGTGATTACCAGAATTCGTGTAATTGCTTCAAAAATGCGAGAATAATCTTTCAAGAATCAGAAGAGGAGATCAGACAATTTGTAATTGTATCCTATCTCCTTTTCCACACTACATCCTGATAAGAGAAGAGAAATGGCTTCTCGCTTAAAAAAACCCAATTTACGAGAAAGAATAACTCTCTGATCTATCCTCATTGCTCATTTCTTATACTCTCCATTAAATCGCACACATGTGTCTAAGGGAAAGGGGCGAAGGACCTATAAAATAAAAATCTCATAACCAGGAAAAACAGACTGTAAATGAGCAAGTCTAGAAATATCATTAATGTTTCCTTGTGACAAGATCCATAATAATCGGTTTCCACCACTATTAAACTAATCAAAAACCACAAAAAAAGCACTAAAACTGAAGCAAAGTTTGGTACTTGTAAGATATTGAAAGCTCAGAAGTAGAAAAATCCTAGGCTGTCTCCTTTTTGAGTTTTGCAAGCTCCTGCCTTACAATTCCTGCCTTCTGCAGAAGGTACAATTATAGCAAGTGTTAAGCTTGGGTATATTTGAATAAAATGGTTCATCAAAACAAATGAAATATCATTTTAAATAGATAAATCGCTTGACAAGCATTGATGGCATCTATGAACAATTACTTCCACAAGTATGTTCTACGGGCTGATCACTAAAAAAGGATCTACAATGAGCATGGAATATAAAAGGCAATGCAGGTTCAAGCCTAGTCCTTCAAGACTGCAATGGTCAGATCGTGTTTTAATTTATCAGGTAAGTTCAATTATTTACTCCACGTTCATAGCTGGAAGTAAATGCTGCAGCATAGCCTACAAGGATGGGATCAGATTCTGCTAAGGATCCAAAGTATTATTGGACAACTGACACCAGAAAAAAAACATGCGGCACAAGTTTAAACTTAGTTTTGAGCGTAGATACATGGAGAATTCAACATCTGAGGCAGATGAATTCAACCATAAATGACAATACTTTATTCTAAGATATTTAAAGCCAACATTGACCAGTTTGCTGGTTTTAGAAAAACAAGAACATGCAAAAATGAATATTACAAAAGACAAGATTGGAGAATTGCAAACCTTGATCTTTGCCAACATGAGCTTGAACCTATCAAAATCATTAAGTGAGGCCCTTCTCTTCTGCACAGTGAGCCTCCTGCCCCATGAACTCTTCTCCCACTTGTTCTTCACATCTACCATCATAGAATAACAGTTTGAATTCAGTGGTGGTGGTGGTGGGGTGGGGTGGGGGGGGGGGGGGTGGGGGGGGGGGGGAATTAAATAAGAAAGACAAGTATAAATAGAGTCAGAAACAAACCAGCCTTCTCCATGGCTTCAATTAGTGCCTTCTTATTGGGAACCCTGTTGATCTCAATCTTGATATCAGTTAGTGAAAGCCTCTTGAAGTTCATTTGACCCCTAACCATATCTGGAGCATCTACCAGAGCCTTTAGCAACATCCAAAACAAAAATCTTAAACTTTCACCCTTTCATTAGCTAACATAACTGGATCTCGTCAATGAGACCACTTACTAAATGCAAGCAAATGCTTAGTAATTGCTTTCAGAAAACCCAAACAACCAAACCCACTCAATTATACGATCATTACACATATGCACTAACTTATGGCCTGGAAAGTATTCAAGACATCCTTGGTCCACTGGGCTACAACAATCTATCCTATTTTTAATGACCCTCAACAGAAAATTGGCAGAATAAAAAATAAAGCTGGTACTTAACAAGTGTTGGAAACAATTAGCTTTATCTACATAACATTCAAGGCAAATGTAGAGAAAAGAAAACGCACCCTGTTTTGATCGATGACATCGACTATAACAACAAGCTTGCCGTAATCCTTGCCGTAGTTGACAAGAGCCACTCTCCCAATCTCCACGTACCTTTTGAACGGCTACAATATTAACAATATAAAAACAAGCACAAACAGGGAAAGTGTAAGAAAAACGGATAAAGTAATGGAGCTATGGATTTTCTCGGAAGCCAAACAGAGAAGATAGAGAAAACCTCTCACCATTTTTGGCGGATCTGCTAAGAATCGACTCAGAGAGAGGCGACCACTGAGGAGAAGTAGAGAGGTGAATAGCGAGGTAATGAAATATTAGTGGTACGGCTGCTGCTAGGGTTTTTCGTTTTGGATGTGGTACGCTCGAGTGTATTAAAGTCGTAGACGTGGCTTTTATCTATTGGTCTATCTTCGAAACTTTCGGTTATTTTCCTCGCGTCCTTTATTTATCTTTTATTATTACATGTGTCTTGTAAGTTATAATGTTTTCAGCTTTGAGGCGTGTTTCCCTTTCGACCAAACTGTTTCTTAAATTCTATATCTGCCCCACTTTACAGGATAATTTTGTAAACAGGACCATCAATTTTGATCACACAAATTGTTCATGACATTAGACGAAACAATGTCAAAGGATGGTTTGGAATAGCTTGCAAGGACAATGATTCTACAATAATTCTCATTTTATTATGGTAACTTCAATCCTTGTTCCATCCTTGAGTTTTATTTATGAACATTTTTAAACTATATTTTTTTATTTGATTTGGTCCCTGAGTTGGCTAGCTCAATTGTTTCTTTCAATTTGAAATCTCTAATGGTCCTTTTTTTTTAAAATGTTTACTTGAAAATATATAAAATAATTTTTTTTATTATATTGATATGCTAATATCAAGATTAAAAAATATATATAAAAAAATTATTTTGATGTATTTTCAAATAAAAAGTTTTTTTTATCACAATACTAAATACACATACTTTTCTATCTCATTTTTACCCGACTCTGGTTTTATATATTTTAAAGTAATTTTCATCAAATCGGACTAATTATCTAAGTTGCATTTTGTTGATGTCATAGAATAGAAAAGATAGTTATAAAATGGACAAAAAATGTCAAATTAAAATGATAGAGAAAAAAAAAGAAAAAAATGTAATTCAGAATAATTTTACAATAATACTTTGTTCTTTCAAAATAAAAATATGAAAATATATCATCTCTATTTTTTCATCTTTTTATTTATCTAGACAATAACCAAAAGCTATATTGCATTGAAAATGTAGTCTAAAAATATATTTTTTGTAAAATATGAGGGCCTTTCATGATAAAATATTTACCAAGGAAAGTGAGAGAGCTGTCATTTTTCAAGCTGAAAACTTTTAAAAAATCAAAACGAAGAATTTATTTCTCGAAGCGCGCCGTTCGTTTCGCTCCTCTTTCCACCGATTGATTATGCAATTTGTGTTTTCTACGATCCTCCTCGTCGGACGACAGACATCATTGAATTCTCTTGTTATTGTTTCAGTGACCAGCAACCCGCCAGTTCTCGAACGAGGTAATAATAATATTCGACAGCTAGTTCTCTTACCCTGCCTGGAAAATCAAGATTCATTTTTTTTTGCGTCATAAACAAGACAGCTGGCTTGAAATTGCAGGTGGGATCTTAGCAATGTCGATTGACATTCATTTCATGGAAAGAAATCACATGCAATGTTATTAATTTTGTACATGTCTGTCTGATGATGGCTTTTAGAGACCAAATTTGTGTCCTGCGGGTTGTAAATGCTGTGTGCTCTTCTCATCGTGGATAATGTTTTTGGAATCTTTTCGATAAATGTTAATGGAAGTGCTTCGCTGATAATGTCTTCTGTTTTTTATTCTTTGTTTTGTTTGCTCTGGCAATGAACAAGGGATGGAGTAAATTTGGATGGTTGGTCGTGGAGGATTGACAGGGATTGTTAATATTATGAAGAGAACAGGAGCTGAGGACTTGGGGGATTTCTATCCAATCCGACCTGATTGCCTAGCGGATACTCCAAAGCCCCGTTTCAAGCCCAGGGTGGGTGGTCAGCTTTTTTTGTCTCCTCACTTGCTTCCTTTTCTTTGTGTGAATTGGTTTCGTTATAACTAATCCTTTGTATCTATTGTCACTTGCAATTTTTATTTTAAATTCTGTTATTATTGAGGATTGTACTTTACTTGTGAATTAGTTTATTGTTATACACCTTTGTTGCTTCACCATGAGACATGCTTGATACGTTAAGCAGGCTTAGTCTTTCTTTACAGGCTGGGAAAACTCTTAGTGAAAGAAGGTGGAATGCCGCATTCTCTGAAGATGGTCATTTGGATATTGAGAAGGTGCTTAGAAGGATTCAACGGGGGGTATGGATCTGTTTTTCCTTTTTATCTTACCTTGTCTGGAATAGTTATGTGATATACAGTGCGGTCATTGCCAGTATCTTAAGTTTGTTTTCCATGTTAGGGCGTTCATCCTGCAATTAAAGGGTCAGTATGGGAATTCGTGTTAGGATGCTTCGATCCTAATAGCACATATGAAGAACGGGATCAGCTCAGACAATGTAGGAGGTAATGCTCTCCTTTGTGTTGTCTTATACCTACATACATGCAAGTCTTCATTTTAATATATGATTCTGTGTGAGAATGTTTGTGCCATCATAGGCTGCTTTGGCTGACTTTGAAGTTTTTCTTAGATGCAAAACCACATCCCCCAACCCCTACCCAACCCACAAACATGTGAAAACATATTTTTGTCAGTCACAGGCACCATTTGACGGACAAACTTGTTGACTTCTGAGGCTGCCCCCCACTTTCCGAGGTCTGAGATGCATTAGAGCATCCTGTATGATTTCCAATATGAATTTGTGCTCAATTGTTATTCTCTTTGGGACATACCAGCCCTTTTTCTTTTTCTTTTTTTAAATCTCAAATGCTTTCAATTGCTGAGCATCAACTTTCATGCCTAGGCTAAAGTGATTAATCTGTGACATTGACACTTTAGGGAGCAGTACATAAGGTGGAAAGCTGAGTGTCAACACATGGTTCCAGTTATTGGTAGCGGAAAGCTTATCACAACTCCCATAATTACTGATGATGGGCAAACAGTAATTGATTCTTCAATAAACAGTACTTTTTCAGACAAGAGATCAATTCAATGGATGCGTGCTTTGCATCAAATTGGTAGGTATATAGTCTCTAATTCTTTAGGGAAAGGATGTCTCGTTGCAATCCTCCCAGTCATTAGTAAATATCATTTCCCTTACAATGCAGAAGCAAGTAGTCTACCTACACAGCTACTACTTTGCAATGACTCCCTTTTATCAGACAACCCCATTATTTATGTGTGTTTTTTGCGGACTTGAGTGTCCATCTTAAATTCTTGAAGCAAAGAACTTGGGCCTGTGTTGCTAGAGTCCTGATCCCTAAGGCAATATCCACAATGGAAAAACACTAACCTTAAGTGACTTTCCACATATAGTTGCAATATTAGTTCTCTTTACTCAAATCCTCATGGTTTGTTTCTAATCAGCAACTTTGTTAGATTTTGACTTTGCTTGACATAACCAATGGAACTTCTTATTGTAGGTTTGGATGTTGTTCGCACAGATCGAGCTCTTGCTTTTTATGATAGTGAAAAAAATCAGGCAAAACTTTGGGATATTCTTGCCATTTATGCTTGGGTGGATAATGATATTAGTTATGTCCAAGGTGAATTGTTCTTAACTGCTTCATTATCTATCAAAACAATTTTTTTTTATGAGAAGATGGTTATTTTTAATTCTTTCTTGTGCAGGAATGAATGATATTTGCTCTCCAATGGTTATTCTTCTTGAAAATGAAGCAGATGCCTTTTGGTGTTTTGAGCGTGCAATGCGGAGACTGGTATGCAATTTATAATAATGTGATTACTGCAGTTATTGTTTTGGTAGCAATGATGCCCCTAGCTTTGTTGTACTGCTTTCTTATTGAATTTGTTGGTGATGGATGGTGATTTCTATTGTAATGGTATTAATTATTAGCTCATTCTAGTTTACACTAACACCATTGTTATGATACTTCAGCTTCTTGTAATTACCAAGAAAGCATACACATCCAAATGCAAGAGATATGAATAAATCATAATTTAAATATTTAAATTTTCCCATGAAGATGACACTATTTGTCTAAAATTTGGGTTGTTAAGAGATGGTTAAGGAATGAATGTTGTTGAGATGAGTGTCAAGGAACCATCTCACCTAAAAGCTTAAGTTATTAGATGAGGCTCCAGAATATGATTTATATTATTCTTTAACACACACTCTCAAATGAAAGCTCGTTGGACTTGAAACTTGCATATAGATCCACACTACCTTGTGATAATTTTTATCAAATAGAATGAGGGTGACGAGATTTGAATTTGTGACTGTTAGGTCAACAAGACTCTGATACTATATCAAGAAACCATCTCATCTAAAAGCTTAAGTTATTAGGTGAGGTCTCAAGATATGATTTATATTATTCTTTAACACACTCTCTAATGAAAGCTCGTTGGACTTGAAATTTGCACACAGATCCACACTACCTTGTGCTAATTTTTATCAAATAGAATGAGGGTGATGAGATTTGAATTCATGATTGTTGGGTCAATAAGGCTTTGATACTATATCAAGAAACTATTTCACCTAAAAACTTAAGCTATTAGGTGAGGTCCTGGGATATGATTTATATTATTCCTTAACAATGAGATACTAAAATGGGTGGTTGGCTAGATAAAGCTGTAGTTTGGAGACTATGGTAGCATTAAAAAGATTTTGAGTTTATATTGGGATTACTTTGTCATGTGTTATGAAGTTTAGTAATAGCTGTTTCAGTGGTTGGAGCATCATGTTTCGAGTTAGTTTGAAGCAAAGTTGCATGGGTGGCTAATATGGGTTTGGTGTAGTGAGAAATGGCCTGTAGGCATATACATATATCACAATAAGTCATAGTGAATCCCACATGGTTATTTCAGCAAAGTCTTATTGCTGTTTGCAGCACTAACTTGGGTGAATTTATGAACGATTTGAGATTTCAGGTTGTTTTCTTGTCTGTTTAAATGAAATTCAAAAGGCTGCATGTTTTTTCAGTAGCAATAACCGAAGGATACCTGTTATAGTAGGATTTTTTAATTCTTCCTTCCAGGATAATTGTGGCATACATTCCACTTCAGGGGTAGATTTTACTGGTTACTGCATTGTATATCAGTGCAATGTAGTTAATATGTTGGTATTGAGAGAGCATGGATGCATCTGATTATTATCAACCCACTTTATAAATAGCCAGTAATCCTTTCATGTTGTTCATTTAAAATTTTATCTGTTGCTTCTTGGTAAGAAGACTTGCATCTGTAGTTCTTCTAGTTTTCATAATTAATGCCAATCTGCATGCCGGTGTGCTATAACAAATCAAACGTAATGCCTAATTGTCTTATACATGTTTTAGATGAACTTAGTAATTGTATTTGTAGAGATCCATCTTCTGTCCACTTGATTCCAGTAAATGAGATTACAGAATTGTTGAGCATAACTCTGCCTATTAAACTTTAGTTTTCTCGAGACAGAGATATACAATTCTAGTCTATATTGGAACACAACCCAGTGGTCATTTCTGTGTTTTTATCAAATTTTGGGCTACAGTTGTGATTCACATTCTCTTTCCATGTTTTGGTGGTAAAAACTCCCTTGAACATAATTAGTTGGGCTTCTGGACTATTCATAATATTCTGGTCCCTGTGCTTAATGTCATGGTACAGTGATTAAAACTACTTGACATGCTTGTTCAGTTTTGAGTTATTAAATATATTGAGATTACTGTTTGAATGAGTGTGCTGGAATTTTGGTGGTTATTTATAGCATCCTCTTGTGATATTGCTTTCTCATTTATTTATTTTTGGTAAATTTATTTAGATATGTGACCCTAAACATTCTTGAAATGTGATCAATCCTAGTGATTGTGCTTGTTAAGTTTTATTTATGTCACTGCTTCTGTTTCGTAACAGAGAGAAAACTTCAGGTGCAGCGCAAGTTCGATGGGGGTGCAAACTCAGCTGAGCACGCTTTCACAAGTAATTAAAACTGTTGATCCGAAGCTTCATCAACACCTTGGTATTCATTCCAGTTCGAAATTTTTTGACGGGTTTAAGATATACTCATTGTTTGATAATTGCATCAGAAACTTTATTGTTCTAATATTGAATGAGAACTAGGAAAAAGAAAACTGGAAATTCCAATAGAAGAAAGTGCACTGAAATTGCAATTAGATACTGTTGTCTTGCCAGAATGGCTGACAACAACAAGCATGCCTAGCACATAATAGATAAGAACTGATAAGTTCCAGCATTCCTTGTTCACTGCATGCACCTCGATGATGTTTATGTGCATGCACTTGCACCGAATGATGCCCTTATAAGTAAACTAAAACCTTGTTCGTTTATATGGCAGAGGCACTAGATGGTGGTGAATATTTATTTGCATTTCGCATGTTGATGGTACTCTTTAGAAGAGAGTTCACCTTTGCGGATTCTCTGTATCTTTGGGAGGTAAGAAGGATTGTTGTATTTGTTTGAAATTCTTCCAAAAATGAGATCTATCTTGTTAAGGAAAGTCATTGATTGCCAGGTTCTTGACTGAAGTCACAGAACTTTAAGCTTTGTTTACATACAATTAATTTAAAGGAGTTTATTTTGGCACTTTTATGGTCAAGCTTGTTTTGAAAAAGTAAGATAGATTGGTTTCAGCTTATGTGGGCCATGGAGTACAATCCAAACATCTTCTCTTTATACGAGAGGCCTATTGCTGAGTCAGATAAGAGTGCTGAGTCTGTGTTGAATAATAAGCTGCTAAAGCAGTGTGGCAAGTTTGAGAGAAATAAAGTGAAGACTGGATGTACGGATCAACGGAGTGCACTTGCTGTTTTTCTCGTTGCCAGTGTTCTTGAGGCCAAGAACAAGAGAATTCTAAAGGAGGCTAAGGGTCTTGATGATGTCGTCCAGGTCACCTCCTTCCCTCTCCTCCCCTGTTTTCAATGCCTATGCATTTTGTTTTTCAGAAAATGAATCTAGATTTATTCTGCAGATATTGAGTGATATTACTGGAAATATTGATGCTAGAAAGGTATGTAAAGATGCATTGAAGATTCATAAAAAGTATCTGAGCAAGGTATGCTTTATTCTTTCATATACCTTCATTTGCGTACATGTTTCTCCCAAACTCTCTAAGAAAATATTTGGATATAATTCTGAAAATATTTATAAAAAAAAAAAGGAAAAGGAAAAAGGCTTTCTGTATATGGAGCAACATATTACTTGAAGCAAATCATAGTTGGGTTTGGTAATTCATCTTGCTTTGAAATAAATGATAGAAATGAATTGCTGCTGCTCCATGCAGGCCAAAAAGTGATGAACATATCGCTGGGAATCACCAACATGTAAAATCGAATTTTGTCTCCCAGATTCTTGGTGGCATTGGTGTCGCAACTTTCTCTCGCGTGCCGATTTAGTCGTTTTCTTTACGGAAAATGTCTCCTATCTGATTTTTTCCCCTCTATAAATTGAACTCATTGTGATGTTTATAACATTTTGATATGAAATGCTTCTGCAGAAATAGCAGGCACGTCATTTTTATGTGAATACGCCCCTAACATAGCATATTGATGCTCACAGCATCCCAAAAGCTGGAACAATACTGACTTCATTTTCATTGCCATCATTAGGTCTGGCTGTCGGGCGCTAATAGCACTGCTAACGTTAACAATACCTTCCACAGTAAACACTTAAAGTTTATGTAAATATATAAAGAAAACAATTGTCAATTCACCAGTCCATTCTAGTTATGGAGATGACTGATGTGAATGCAGGCGACTAAAATTTTGTTTTAAATCATGATTGTTTCTTTGTTTTTGCTTAGTTTAGTGTTTGGTATTTTAGGGTAAAATATTTTTTAAGTGTTTTTTTTAAGATATATTAAAATAATTTATTTTATTTTATTTTTTATATTAGTATGTCAAAATCATAGAAAACATAACAAAAAAATATTAGTTTGATGTTTTTTCATGCTAAAAGTATGTTTTCGAAATGGAATGTCAAATATTGAGTTGACTCTGTATATTTTTGCGTTTGAAAAGTGTTTTTTTAAATGATTTTTTATTTATCTATTTTAAATTATTGTTTATGTGTTATATTTATTTTGATGTAAAAAACATTATTTAAAAAAAAAAAGTATCATTGCGATCATTTTCAAAAGATTTTGTTTTTGGAAACAATTATACTAAAGAAGCTTAAAGAAGCTTGATTGAATAGAAATGACTTTTTGTCACTGTCTCGATTCTGAATCCTGGTAATTGCAACACCCAAATGAAATCATTCGTAATTGAAGGAGGAGCAGGGAAAACAGATTAAGAAGAGTAGGAATGAACAATATTTCGGATCAAGCATCGCAAAACAAGAGACAGAGTTGATGGGAAATTTGAGGGCGAGGGTATACTTCTACAGCACCCATTAGCTGTGAAGACTCCATTAATCACCATGGTGAGCACGAAACAGTGGTATTTTGAAAAATTAAATGCACCACAAGACTCTTAAGAGAAACTAAAGCTTGACAGACAAATGAAACTGAGAAAATGGTGAATGAACAGCTCATGTCAGGTGAGCACAGTAACTTCAGCAATCACTGTTATCTTATGCGGCATGAACTTGGTTCAGTTCTTAATAGATTACATTTCCTGAGGAACACAGAAATTGTGATTCGCAACACCAGGCCAAAAGGGAGGTTTTGGAATGCTTGGTGGTTTTTATTACTCTACATAGAGACTTAGACCCATCAGTTTTGTTTACAAATTAAGGATAAATGGTAGACCTGACTGCTTAATTATCTAAACTCTGTTAGCTCATGATTAGCCATTATCATAGTTATAAAACTTCTTCGGCTCGGGGGAGTTAAATTGGGCTGACCCTGTTAATCATAGTTGTTTTGAAAATCTTTTATTTTAAATCAAATCTGATGAGGGTTAAATAGCATAACAATGGTTACTATTGATTCGTTTAGAAAATAGTAATTAATTATATAATAAGCAAAGAAAAGGAACCTTCCAACAAAAATGGGAGTCTATATATAGATAGTGCTTTATAAGGAATATACAGATACAGGCTATCCGAGTGGTCAGCAGGCATCAGCAAAGTCAATAACAGCCATGCATGCCAAAAAGGCAAGCTGCATTCCGTAAGAAAGACTTGTTAAAACCTTCCTAAATTTAGTATTTCAATAATGGTCCGATCCTCTTCATCCCTGCACCGAAAACTTCGATCAGTTTTTCGTTTTTTGGTTAATGGCCATCGAAAAAGGTGAGTCTTGCCTTGTACAGCAATTCGTTTTCTGATCCTTCTCCTTGTTTTCTTTGAAATCCATTCCCTTCTTCAAGCTTGGAAAATAGGCTAAAAGTTTCTTACAGAGTCATTCAGCCGTCTGGTTCCTCAACAACTGTAGATTGAATTCATTGTTGCCATGAGTTTGGTGACTTAGCGTGCCTCATCGAAGCAGAGTTTTCTTGTCCGAGTATGATCTTGTTACCATAATTTTTCATTAATGAATACCCTTTATGCAAATCATTTTATTGATTTGAATTATAGCTCTTGCCTTTCAAGATATATCTTCTAAATTCAAAAAAATCTCCTCGTGCTTTCTCTGTTTCAGATTTGAAGAAGCTTCGATCTGTCATCATCTCCTACCAAGGCTTTTATCGTCCCCAAATTAATCCTAAATGTATGTCTACGTAATCGAATGTCAAACAACAAAATGAAGGGCCTATTAAAAGGCTTAAGATACATCTCTCAAATATTCGGTATGCAATTTCCCTTCTCTCAAACTGCTCTCAAATTCTTCGTTCAGCATACTTATGAAGCAATGCAAAAATGGCAAAAAAGTTGCGCTGCTCTATGGGCGATGTTGATAGAAATTTTAACGATGTCGCAGATAATGATGAGGAAGAGCCTGAAATGCAGATTGGTTTCCCCACAGATGTAAAACATGTTGCTCACATAGGATGGGATGGTCCCTCTGTGAGTTCACCGAGCTGGGTAAATGTTATTCTTTTCAACTTATTTGGGATAATGGATAAAAATTGATCACTGATATCACATCTGAAACTAGTCGTAAAGGACATTGAAAAGCTAAGGTTTTTGCAATTCTCTTTCTTTTTTTTTTGTTTCGAAAAGAAATATCAGTAATCCCCGTTGAGATTTTGTTCTGATTTATTTATGTAGATGAACGAGTTTCATTCACAACCCCCATATTCATCAGCTCCCTTAAGTCTCAACGGAGACGCGAAGGAGGAAGGTTCTGCAAAATGGGAATCTGAAGGTACAATAGCTTGATTTCTTGCATGGCTTTTTCAACTTTTTTTCCTTTTCAAAATGTTCTTTCATTAGTTTAATGCTGGCTTTTGTTTGAAATTCATAGCAAACATGGTAGCATGTTAGCTTTCATATTTCGATTTTGTTCTTGATTAACATCTAGGTATTGTGTGCCAGTTTCAATAAAGATAAATCATAAATCTCACCGATCATCATTTTGATTGTTGTTGACTGATATTGCTCGGCAGGTTCAAATCGAAAGGGTTCGCGGGCACCGAATTCTCCAGCAGGGGTGCCTGGTTCTCCAGGAGGATCGCAAAGTTCTCCATCTCGGGACTTTCCAGAATTGCCGAAATCATCTAGACGGCGTTCATCAACTGGTACGTTAGCTGAATCTCCGAGCAGAGAAAAATCAGATAAACCTAAACAATCTAGGCGGTCTTCACGAAATGGCACCAAGGAATTGGATGGTACTAGAACAAGTCGGAATCATAAGGATCCTAGTGGAGAAAGCGAGTCACGCTCAAATTTACCTGACATACCGAAGAAATCTCGGAGGAAGAAGTCGAAAGATGTCTCTGTTGAGGGGTCAACTTCAATTTCAAGATCCAAAGCCCCAGCTCCAGAGGGGGGTGGGGAGTCAGAAATGATTGCCAAATCGAGTAACAATAATGAGCATCGTCAAACCAGAGGCTCAAGTACTTCACGAGATGGTGAAGAGAGTGGATTGAGTGGAATTTCTTGATCATATTGTAATATTAATATTCTTACACTGGGTAGCTGCTAGAATCTTTAGTTGAAACCAAACCAAACCAAATCAAACCAGACAGAGTTCATTTCCTTTTTGTCTTGATCGATCGATCCTTATATGATCCCTGTGGTACATAAATCACTTGTTGAGAACTGAATTTTCTTTCCTTGACTAGACAGCTTCGTTTTGTTTTTGTTTATTGAACAATGACAAATATGATGATCACAGCTAGTTTTTCTTCTCTTTTTTTCTTCTATATCTGTTCATAATCTATAAGAAGCTCTGGCCAATGATAATGGTGAAATGATCAGAAATTGATGACAGAAACATATCCTGATACCCTGGGGCCCAAGCAATCCTATTCTGCTAGAGGTGATATCACAGCAGCAAATATAACAGGATTCACTGGGTATGCTGCGGTGGAGGAGCATTGCAGGAATGGAAGCCATTAATGCCATGCCCCATTGCAGGAATGGAAGCCATTAAGCTTCAATGCATTAAAAAAAAGCTTATGTCCCTATCACTTGCTGCGCACTTTAGCTGTTACACTATCCCAATTTTGTACAAAGAAGATTTGGCTCTGTCAACCCCAAGATTTCTGTCGATGCGAGTCTCAGCTACACAGTAAAATCACACATACCTCTCATTTGGGATTACAAACTCTACCTTTCTAGTCTCTCCATTAATGAATTCATCAAAAAAGGTTGAGTATTTAGTTAAATAAAACAGTGACGTAAAAGCATAAAAGCTAGAAATCCAAGCAGAATTCATATTACTTTGACCAAATCCAAGAAAGTCAGAACAGAAATTAGGCCTCTCATGAGGCAAATGATCCTCAAAACTTGTATGCACAGGTTGACCAAGGTCAAACGATAAACAACATGCTAGAAGAGTGGAGTGTCTGGCTTGTCCCCAATAAGAGCCATAATTACATTTTTGCCCTAAACAGACCACTATTCTCAAAGAAGCCCTTTCCAATGTCAGTGTATAAACCTGTCTTGTCTGTTAGCACTTCGCACCTATTCCTATCTGGATCATATTAACAGGATAAAACAAACAGAAATCCAAATCCAAGCATCATCCAAGATGAAACCCGTGTTTGAGATGATGAGGAGGAGGAGGAATCAAGAGGACCCTCTTGGAGAAGTACAGGACTGGAAATATCTGATTTGTTGCACAGCTTCAGTTTCCCTAAACTGCTCTCAAATTTAGCATACCCTGACAAATCACCACCATCAACACACAGCCCCGAGTTGCCCTTCAGCTTCAGCTTTTTGGCAGTAAAATTAACTGGGATTTTACCACTCAGATTGTTGTTCTCCAAATTTATCTCATAACCACAATCCAAGAACCCCAACTCTTCAGGCACAGTCCCTTCAAGCATGTTGTTATCAAGCCCTAAATAACACAGGCTCCTCAAATGTAACCCCATCGAAGCTGGAATTTTCCCAACCAAACCCATGTCAGAAAACCCTATTCCCGAAATGCCCCCAAGTCTCTCCCATATTTCCGGTATATGCCCTCCTAGCAAATTTCCACTCAGATACACTTCCTTCAACCTGGGCATTTCGGCTAAAAACAAAGGCACTCCAAAGTTACCGAAGTTGTTAAAACTCAGGTCTAAAAACTCCAGACCCTGTAAATTAACAAAGTTGTCTGGGATTTTACCAGAAAGCCTATTATGACTGAAATCAAGCTTCAAAAGCCGAGATAAATTACCCACAGAGAGGGGGACATAACCGTCAAGATAATTGTGACTCAGATCAAGAACTCTCAATTTTTTCAACTTAGCTAGACTGACAGGAACCCCTCCACTTAACTGGTTTCTTGACAATGTAACCTCTTCCATGCTAACCAAAGAACCAACCCCATCTGGAATATTGCCATAAATACCATTTCCAGTCAAAACTAGCCTCCTTAAATTAGTAAAATTACCGATGATGCCACTTAGAGACCCAACCAAAGCCGGGTTCTCAATAAACACAAGTTCTTCAAGGTTATCCCCGAAGCTCGAAGAAGAAACATCAGGCACCGAAACCGGCATCTCGGTGAAGCAATTGTAAAAGAACAGCTTGCGTAGGAACTTAAAGGAAGTGAATATAAGAGGGTTAATGGTGGAATTTGGAGAGCAAGGTGGGTTAGGTGTGTAGTCAGAGACGAACCCGAAACTGAGTTCCGAAATGTGAGCCGTTTCGAGCGGCTGGGTTGAAACGGAACTGTTTGGGGTGAGTGGTGGTTGTTCTTCGGTGAAGTACTCGCAAACGATGCCGTGTGGGGCGGAGAGGCAGAGGTCGTCAGGGAAGAGAGTGCGCCAAGGGATGGCTGAGTTGATGGAGTAAAGGACCTGAAAGAGGGAGTCCTGCTCGGCCGAGTTGAGGAGAGGTTGTTGGTGCGAAATGACAATAGAGGACATGAGAGCGGTAAGGAAGAGCAGGCCGAGGATGGGAAAGGAGGAGGATACAGCCATGTTTGAGTTGTGCAAAGAATAGGCTTCTGTGAAGGGTTTTGATGAATGAGGAGAAGAGAGCAAGGACTCGGAGCTAGGGTTAATATACTAGGCAAAGGATGGTGTGGGTGGTGTTGGACTTGGGCAAGAGCATAAAAGTTGGTTAGGCTTGAGGGTCATGTCAAGGTGAAATGGAACATCGTAGTAACAGTTTTTAGCTTTTGCTAGCTGGTTTTGGTGGCAGCCTTACAGGGAGTACTGAGGACTACTTTGTCTCTTTTGAAGACTACTCAAGCCCTCATTATGACCCCTTTATACTTTATTATACTTTATGTTAATTATAATAATATTGTTTAAATATATTTAAAAAAAAAGTTAAATCATTTAAAAAAAAATCAAACTATAAACATGTGGTTTAAATTTAATGAAACAAACAAGGCCTTAATCAATTACTTGGGAATAATAGGGGCGTTATTGACTTTTACCGAGTAGACTGGTCAGTAGCATTGCAATTCGCATGTAAAAACAGAACTGTCGGAATCAGAACCATCTGATCAGAATTCAACGAACACCCACATATGTTTTCGACCACCAGTGCTCAAATAGCCTCTTAAACCTCCAACGCATCAACAACATCTCACAAAACTAACTATCACGGTCCAGCTCGTCCCCGATCACGCGTCCGAAACCTAGCGCAGCTTTAACATCAATAGCCAAAAGGCTAATCTTCGTGTCAGAGACGGTAAAAAAGTAACCGGCGTTGGCCGACAACAAAACCTCCGGACAAGGCAGCCGCGGAGCAGACCAGGACGCGCCGCAGCCGCCGATTTACTGACTGCGGTGTCCCATGAAAGAGAAGTTTAACCGATCAAATCGAGGCACTGTCAGGACTCGTGGCAGTTTCTTAGTGGGTGCTCCCATGACACGTCGAAGCAGCGCGGAAGATCATTTCCGGAAATGATAACGCATCCGAGTACCAGAATTTTCCCCGATCACAGAGGGGATTCGGTTCAGGCTGCGAGCGGGACCCGGTTTTGCTGTGGGCCCACAAGGACAGCCTTTTGTTTTCACTTTGAACACAAAACAACCTTTTTTTTTTATCATGCCTTTCTAACCTTTTGTTGCTCCTTGGAGAGGAATCATTTACAGGTACTCTGAAACAGAGGAGATGTCGATGTTTTTTTTTTGTTTTCTTAACAAAGAGGGTAAGGTCCCAACTCCGGAGTAGCCAAGGAGAGAACACATGGACTCGGGTCACTCGGATTTAATTTTCACTCGGGTCACTCCTATGAGAGCCACGTCAAAACTTCAATGAGTTTGCTGGGCTTTTTCACGCGTAATAAAAATAATATTTAAGAAAAAACACGCATTAATTTGGGATTATAATTAATAAATAAAAATACTATTAAAATAACTCTTATTCTTACTATGGATATGAGGATCTATAATTTATGGTTGTGGTTGATGATTTAGACTTTATTTTATGTAAAATTCTGGTGTTGAGCTATTGTCAATAGTGGTTGCTTAGTAACTGTACACAACTGCTATTTTCATTAGTAGCAGTTAATAGAATGATTGAATTTTTAAAAAAAATATAATGTGGTTAATATAACAGTATTTTTTTTTAATAATGATTGAATTAAAAATATGTTATTTTTCAAATATATCTTTTACTATATTTGTTTTTTTTTTTTTAATCAGATTTTGCTATCCTGGTAAAAACATATATGAGAATCTTATATTAACCAAGGTGGTTATTTGGGAGTATAACTGATGTTAATTTTAAAAATATTTTTTATTCCAAAATATATTAAAATAATTTTATTTTATTTTATAAAAATATAAAAAAAATCAATTTAATATAAAAAATAAAAAGAAACGATTTTAAAACAAAATAACAAACAAGACACATGTCAAATCGGTAATGATTAGGCTTTTTTATATCTTCAAGGAGTTAGTATTCTCTTGCGTGTATAATAATACCGCAGTGTCTGATTTACATACGAAGATGAAGGACACTATATAGCTCGCCTCCATAAATGTAGCTGTCCCTTTTAGCTTTCTATACAAGTAATTCATCGGTTAAACAAACCTCATGAATACAATGCTATGATTGGCCACGGCACTGACCAATAAACAAAATTCATGTACCAAACTAGTCCTCGCGAGGAGAAAGACTGTAGTTTAAAATTTACAGCCAATCCAATTTTTATTTTTTATTTTTTATTTTTTATTTTTGTAATATCAACTCCGTTGACTGCTAACGCAACTTTTCTATACAAATATGAAAAATTGTTTTTTTAAATATTTTTAATTTAGAAATATGTTAAAATAATATTTTTTATATTTTAAAAATTATTTTAACATTAGTTCATTAAAAAAATAAAAAAAAAATTAATTTAGAATAAAAAATAAAAAAAAATATTATTTTAACATATTTATTTTCTTTATTATTTTAATTTTGAATTTTGTGATTATTGGCATGATGGTTATTATTAAATATTTATATGTTTATTAATTTTATTTTCCATAAAATTAGTCACGTATACACAAACTGATCTAAACATATATATTAATGAAAAAAAGACATGCAGTTAAAAATTAATTGTGCACACAACTGTATGGGGATGCCCAAACGACTACAAAAGTCTTCTCTCTAAAATTATTTTTGTTTAATATCAACTCTATTGTAATAAAAAAAAATAGAAACAACCACTCTGTTTTTGTTTTTGTACGCTTTAAGAGTCTTTGTTGCTATGTTTCAAAAATATATGTTCCAAAAATATTTTTAAAAAAATGAATTTATTTATTTATTTATTATTTTAGGTTAATGTTTTTTGGTATTTTGATAACATTTTTTATATGATAATGTAAAAAATCAACTCATAAAAAATAATAACTACGTTGGAAAGAAAAAGAGTTTAACTCGCAACATCTTTCCTCGTGCCCTAACAGATTGTGTATACAACTGTAACATGTATAAAAAAGATAATGTCAAGGATTCTAAATTATTTTTTAATAATGATGTTAACAATAATAAATATTTTGAGTTAGTTTTCATGTATTGAATATAAATAATATATTCAGTGAGTCTAGAATTTTTCTTAAATAGTTTATTCTCTCACAAATTATTACAAGTGATGACAATATATTAATGGATTATTGATTGTTAAAGGTCTACTATAATCATAAAAATATTAATATTTTTGTTTTATCGACATCAGTGAGGACATTGTAACGCAAATCAATCCAATTTTTTTTATGTTTATCAATATACAAAAAAAAAAAACAATTTTAATTTCCAAAAAACTAAAAGAAATCCAAGCAATGCTTTATTGCATCCATGGTTAATTTTATTTATATATTATTTTCAAAATCTTAATTGATTTTTATTTTTGTACTTTTTTATTGATAAAAAATTAGATAGTGAATCAAAGCTGGACACATTTGAATCAAAATGAGGACCGTCTTAGAAGTTGCATGGGCTTAAATATGGGCTTTAAGGTGCTAGAAATTAGACAAACTTTAAAAAGTCCACCTGCCCTCACAGACATAACGTCACGCGTCATGGAAGAGCGTGTGGATCACTGTAATTCAGATAACCGCTTTCCTTCTCAGACATGTCTTTAAAATGGAATGTTGTGAAAACGTGAGCGAGCGAGTCAATCCTAAAATTTCCGCTACCCTACTTCGAACACTTTCACCTTCCACAAAATAAAAATAACAGACACCTGGCGCTAAAACCACCACCACAACTGCCACCGCCACTGCCACCGGTGCCTCCTCCACCTCAACCACAACTGACAGACAGTCAACCCTAACCCCCAATTCGACTGTTCACTTATGGGCGAACAAACCCAAACCCAGCCTCAATATCAACCAGCCCAGTCAGAATCCCAGCCTGTCCTCCAAATCGAGGCCCAGGTCCAAACTCAATACTGTCCCAGGCACTCAATAGCCCCACCACTGTAACCATCCCCATCACCCCGGAATTAACCACTGCCCCCACCACCAATCACATCTCATCCCTCCAAAATCCCTCCCCGTCCTCGTCAAATCCGTAAAGTCTCACCCAATGCTGCTGCCACCACCGCTTACGACCCTAATTCTTCCCAAACCTCCACCGCTACCACAAATGAAACACCCAAAACACTGCCATCAAACCCCCAAGACCAAAAACGTCCCCACAGCTAGTAATCTCCGCATGGCGGATCGTGGCAAGATCTCTAACATGTGAAGGTGAGCTTGAAAACGCAACTCACTATCTCCGTAACGTCAATCCACTCCTTGCTTCCTTAATTGTGAAGACGAGTTCTTCGATCCAGCACTCATTTGAGGTGCTTCCAGAGCTGTGCAATAAATGTATACATCAATGAAAAGCCTGGACATCCAAGGCATCAAGAGATACTTGTACTTGCCTCCTGCTTTGAAAAATAAATAAGACTAGATGTGGTCAAGCTCTGTTATGTCTGTAAAATACAGGATTGTAGTCAGAACTTTCTTACAGGACATCGTAGGGTTAGAAGAGCTTCCAGTGTTTTTTTCCCTTTTTGACTGTAGCTGGCTATCTGTATCCTGAGAAACTTCATCTGTAGAGGCAATTGCTCCTATCAATCGGCGATCACAATCTGACAATGGAATTAGAGATCCTGGAGAAGATTTAACATGTCGAGGGTATTGAATGAATCAGATTGCAGAGGTGCGTCGGCTGAATTGCCCACAAGAGCTGTCAGAGCGTTTAAACACTTTCAGAACACAATCCTTCTCTCCAGCGCAGGTTTTGCTGAAGGCTGATAATGTCAGCGAGGCTCTAATCTGTCATATAGCAAGGCACCCTGCCGCCCAAAATTTCCTGCTCCTGCCATCTGAATCCATACTGTCTCTGATGGAGCCATGGATTTATTTTTTTTATTTTTTATTAAGGACTCAGTTTGTTTGCCGGGTGACAGTAAAAGAATATATTGCTTTTTGATATCTGTCAGCCAATTATTATTTAAAAGTATAAAATTTCTTTGTATCTAGTCATAAGAAAATAAAAAATATATATTTTTATTTATTTAAAATAAAATTCTCAACCGAGTTACAGACGACAGCATACCAAAATGTTGGAACAGCCGGACCGGGAACAAAGGCTGTTTTATAGTTACATTGGAAGATAACATCCGCAGCCAGCTGGCAACTAAAGGATATAAGCTTGCCAGAGAGAAGAAAGACCGTTAGTAAACTGTGGATCAAAAACAAATATAGTGTCATCTGCTTATGTAGGCATGGATCAAAGCAGATTCTTTCAATAATTTCTTGTAATAATCGACTACAAAACCTAATAACGTTATCCAAACAAATACTTTTTTTTTCATACTTTACTAATTAACATAAATAAATTATTATTATAATTCGCAAACTATTTATTTATTTATTTATTTTTAGTGAGGGACTAACTTATTAGAATCTCATATAATTTTTTTCACACATCGAAATGTCTTAAACTTCCCAATGTAAGTATACTTTGTCTCGACCATGGCATGGATTAAAACTCGGATGGGCTCAGACTTTGGATTCATGGGCTTGAACTTGCATGGTTCGAAGAAAAAAATAAATAAATTTGACCCGGTTAAAAAATAATTTTGATGAATTCAGATAAAACTAACATTTAATCTATTAACTTTATTTTTATTTTTTTATCAAAACCATATTTTTTTCTTATCGATGTAGCCTTTCTCCTCCGAATCCAACTTGATTGAGGTTTTACAACTATGGTTGTGGGGACTTTGATTGTCAATCCTTAGAAGTTTGCTTTTGTATCTTCCAATTTGTTTTCAGTCAGAGCATGGCATGAACATGAGGACATGACCAAAGACGGCTAAATAATTGTTTGGAATTGTAGTTAGGTTTTTTTTTTTTAAATGTTTTTTATTTAGAAATGTTATTCTATTTTTTAAAAATTATTTTTAATATTAACACATGAAAATGATCTACACCAAAAAAATTTAATTTAAAATAAAAATAAATAAAATAATTTATTTTTAAAAATAATTTTAAAATACAGTGTCAAACACATTGTCGGATATGCTGAAATTTGCAACTTCATCTCTGCGTGGAGGATAGTAAACAACACATAGACATGGAAAAAAGGGATTTACAAAGCATGATAGCACAATAAGGAGGACATTCTCGACGAATATCTACTACGTTTTGCATCTTGTTCTAGTTTTCTTCAATGGTAAAAAGATTGTCCATCTTTATCCTCTTATTAAATTCACCAATTCTTATTATAAAATGGCCCAAGAAAGTTGATGGTCATCACAACATACACTCCTGAAAAAATAACATGATCTACGAGAATTATGACCCTTTATTAGAGAATAATATAAATCATATTCTGGGTCCTCACTTACAAGCTTAAGCTTTTAGGTGAGATAGTTCCTTAACATGGTATCAGAGCCTTGTTGACCCAGCGTTCACGAGTTCGAATCTCATCACCCCCATTCTATTTGATAAAAATCAAGCACAAGGTAATGTGGGTCTGTGCAAGTTTCAAGCCCAAAAGGCTTTCACTTGAGGGGGGTGTTAGAGAATAATATAAATCATATTCTGGAGCCTCATTTACAAGCTTAAGTTTTTAGGTGAGATGGTTTCTTAACACCCTTCTTTTCCTGATCAACATGTGGTGGATCTCTACCTTCCAGCATGGGCTAACCTGCCATCCTTTCGGTCCAAACCAGCCTTCATTTGGGCCGAAGATGGCTCAAATGGTGCAGCCAAGAGTTCAACAATCATTTATGCTCAGCTCAACGAATCAGCTCACTCAATTTCTACTCACTCACTCACTCACTCAATTACAAAGAGGTGACACTGTCGTGATTTATTTTATGCTCACCTGGGCTAGAGCTTGTTCGGATCATCTTTGGGTGCCAAAGAGCTGGCCTTTTGTGCATCCCAATGTTCCCGCCAGACCCTTCTTTCACTAAAGAAAACCATCACCATCTTGTCAGAGTTCTGTCCCAGACAAAGCCCAAAGCTGCCATTGCGCACCATGATTATATTGCCAGAGTTCAGCACTACTTGCAGAGATGTTGCAGAAGCTCACCTGGATCTCTACCTCTGATATCAAAGACAAGAGAGTGAGCTCAAATATGGGCTCGTTGCCTTATAATGGTTGTACACCAAATGAACTGTACTTAATCCAATACACTTCAGGTGCCACAGGGATTCCAAAACCTGTGCCGGTAACAGCAGGAGCAGCTGCTCACAATGTGAGAGTAGCCAGGAAAGCCTACGATCTCTATCCGAACACTGTTATTGTCTCTTGGTTGCCTCGATACCATGACTGTGGCCTGCAGTTTTTGTTATTGACTATCATATCTGGCGCGACAAGTGTGCTAACAAGTGGGGTTGATAAAGGAACTCAGCCTATAAGTTTATGGAGTTTGAAAAACTTAATCATAATCAATGAGCCTATTTACAAAGCATCAGTTGAAAGATTCGTCGAAATGTTTAGGCATTTTGGGCTAAGCCCATCATGCACTTCTCCATCCTATGGCTTGGCAGAAAACGGCACCTTTGTTTCAACAGCATGGAGAGGCAATTGCAGCAACGGTGAAAGTTTTCCACACATCCCATCACACAACAAGCTCTTGCCGTGTGCAAGGCTTGCGTCTCAACGTGAAGAAGAAGAGGACATGGACATTATAGTTGTAGACGAAGACACTTGTGAGCTTGTCGTGGATGGAATGGAAGGTGAGAGTTGGGTCTCATCTCCAAGCAACTGCTCAGGTTGCTTTGGCCACCCATCTTTAACTCGAGAGATATTCCAAGCAAGAGTCTTGTCCGCACAGGCGATAGAGGAATCATCAAAGGATCAGAAGAAAGGTTTCTCTATGTGACCGGTCGGTGTTCAGATGTTATCAAACTCCCAAACAAATCAAGAAACACACCCTCATTTCATAGAGACAGCTGCTCAGAATAGCTGTCAAAATTTTCTCAGAGGAGGTTGCCTTGCTGCTTTTGAGATGTCAAGCACTACATTGCTTTCTCTCCTGTGAGAAAAATATATCGTGGCTGCTTGTGTTTGAATAAGCTAGCGAGTTAGTGCTAAATCTTTTCCGAAGCAATTTGCTTTTCAAGTCACCATGAGTTGCTGTGGATTTATCAATGTTTTAATTTAAAAAACTCAATCCAATGGAGAGCTGCGTTCTATCACTTGAACTTGGAATTTAAAAAAAAATTCCCAGGAAAAAAAAAAAGGAGAAGAAAATCCTGGTTTGGGTTTTAGAAGAAAATCTTTTCTTTCTTGCTTGCTTTGAGCGTGACCGAATACCCAGGCCCATAATCAACGACGGTAGCTATCATCAAAAGTTGACCGCATAGTTGTCAAACGGATTGTGATCAGAATTATTTTTTTGGATCAACCACCACTTTCAATTATATATATATATATATATATATATATATATATATATATATTAATTCTTTGTTGTTGATCCGATCAAATCAATCAGATTTTACGAGGTCAATCTTTTATATTTTTTAAAAAATAAATTTAATTAGATAAATATGATCACTAAAATACTCATCAATGTTTTTTTTTTTTTGCACAGCTTAAAAACTGTGGTTAATAAAATTATAAATTATTAAATTTTCAAGTTAACTCGTTAAATCAAATTAAGTTTAATAACTTTGTTGTGCTCTTACAGCAAATAAATTTTAATATGTATTATTCTTCATGATCAGTGCTAATGAATAATGGAGTAATTTCTGTGATAAAGAAGACAAATTAAAATTTGTATAAAATCATGGTGTGTGTTTGTATATATTAATTAACCGGATAATTTTAAATATGTAATTAAAATAAAATACAAATCATACAGCACCGTACTGCGGAAATAAACATATAGCCTTGTTATAGCAAAGGAATCAAACCTCGAAGTGGGTTAGAAAAGAAACAAGAGCCTAACCTTAAACCTGTTTATATTATTTACTTGTTGATATGCTTTATCGCGCGTGTTGCTTCTTTCAACCAAGAATTTCCCACACCGTTTATCGAACCTTAAACCACAAAATCTAAAATGAATTCTCTAAATCAGGAACGGGAGAAGCTCGATCATGATCGAGACTCGAGTCCGTCTTTTGTTTGGATGCTCTTACACATAAACAAACTCATTAACAAATCACTCGGACAGTAGGTGAACACCATTACTAGTGGGAGGAGGAGGAGGCACGATCACAGCATTAAATGAACTGCCACAAGTGTGGTGGACAAAAGTGTTTGCGTGTGTGTGATGCTTTGGCCTGCCACGCTCAAAATCTTGATGAATATTGCAACGTGCATGCCAAGTCAAGCTGCCTAAGCTAAAATGTCGAGAGATATTGAAATCAAAGCTCTCGAAATGGAATATATATATATATATATATATAGATAAAGATAAGATAAAATCTTCTCATGCTCCCAAAAGTTTCGAAATGGCAGTAGAAATTAACAGGGCCAGGGCCTGAAACGAATATATATGTGCTTGGCATCTGAAGAAAGGAAGAGGGAAGAGACGAAAAGATTCCAAGTTGGACGTGCTACTCATAATAAAAACAAAAAAAAAAGGAAAGAAAATGGATAGAGGTCCTGGCTCCTGACTCTAGCTTTCGAGATTCTATTGGTGGAAGCTGTGTGGCAGCATCAAAACGAACATGAACAGTTCGAGAGCTATGGAGCAAGGAAATAGGGAAGTATGAAAGCAAAAGATGTCGAGAGAGAGGGACAAATAAAGCCATCGATCGCATCACAGAAAGGTAAAGCATCGCTCGGGGCAGGCGTGGTGTTGCAGGGAGGTTTGCCAGTTCAAAAAAAGAATGCAAACCCTGGCCTGTGGTCGTGCTCGAGAGTTGAGACTGAGAGAATCATTCTGCTCTGCATTACACGACAACACCATCACTGTGGACCATTCCCATGCAGGTTTTTTCACTTTTTACCCCCTCCTCTCATTTAATGCCGCTCTAATAATTTGCATAGAAATTATTATTAAAATCTAAGCATATATATATAAACAACAGAATCTTAGTTATTCTTGAGCATTTTTGAATATGTTCAAACTATAACATTCCTAGAAATATTATTTCAAATAGCTTCCTTAATTAGATCGTGCAAATCCAAGTAAGTGTGTCTTTGGTGTTGTGATGGTTTTCATCTCTGCCAGAAAAAAACATCAAATACCGAATGGGGTTACGGTTTTTTTTTAAAAAAACCATGTGCTATTTAATTTTAGAAGTACTAGTGTAGGTTGTATTTAATTTTCCATATGTTTTTATGACATGTATTCTACAAAAAAAATTATAAGAAAATACTTGTATTGACTTGCAGATGGAGATACCATGATAGAAAGAATAGTTGTTTCAACTTTTAATTTTAGCAACGAATATGGAGATTGTAAATGATAATAACAATTGTTATAAGAGTATGGTAATAGATGTAATGAGAAAAAATTAAGATTTTGCAAGTGAATATTCAATTAAGTCAATTTATGAGCCAAGTAAAGTCGTCACAAAGACATTGAATGGAAGATAAGTGTTTTACCTAAAAACAATAGGTTGAAAGAGAGCTAAATCCATAATGAAATCTTTTGGCCTAAGATACAAAAAAAATAGACATGTATCCAAATTTTTACCTGCTGTATAGATTTTATTGAGCACATAACTTGTGGACATGCTTAGTATAAACTCAACACATATAGAGGAAAGGCTCTACTTATATATTACAAATCAAGATATTTCTTAACCACTTTGAACTGCAAAGATTATTCATATCACCAAAGACTATTTAGCACATAACATGACATCATTCACATAATACAATGGATGGAGACAGAATGCACCTTTTCAAATTATGAGACCCTAAAAACATTTAGTAGGGTGTATCCTCGATTCTTAATGTAACCATAAAATGTATATTTTAGGTTATGCATAGATGAATTCGATATTTTAGGTCATCAGTTGCACTATATTTTTGTTGGCGGTGATACTCATGGTTTACAACCTGTCATCAAGGATGTGTACGAGATTGAAGTCCATGCTCTTATCTATAGTCATACCTGGTATTAATAGTTGAGGTAAGAATATAGATGTTTATTTTTCATCGTTAATTGATAAGTTAAATCGGTCATTTATGACTTTCACGTAAATATATTGAGAAAATATGATTTTTGGATAAAAAAAATAATTTTTATGTGGACTATCAATGATTTTTCTATGTATAAGATGGGTTCTAGTTCGTGTACACATGGAAAGCTAACATGTACATACTGCATATAAAATAACAAGGTCCTTACGTTAATAAATAAGAATAGAAAATCTTTTTTTATTGCCACCAAAGATTCTTATCAACCAATCACATGTACATAAAGAAAATAAATGAAAACATGTACATATGTATCCTAAATAAATTCATATTGTTTTTTTTTAATTATAACATTTATTTATTCAATTTCTTATTAATTTCATATAAATACTTGTTAAACTTTAAGAAAAAAAAAGTTTAGAATAAGATGTATAATGAGATTTTGATATCCAAGACTTGTACTGTCAAAAAAGACTTAACATTTATCTCATAAAAGTATGAGCTCGATATAGGGTGATGTAATGTGAATGGTGGTTTTAGAGTAATAACCACAGTTGCAAATATATAATGCAAGCAGCGAGGCCACATCCGGGCCGGCGGGAGGAGAACACCATATGCAACGCATCTGTTTGGTTATTTAGGAGGCCTTTTGATATTTTGTTTCAAAATTGTTTTTTTTTTTTAAAATATTTTGTTTTAAAATTGTTTTTTTTTTAATATTTTAAATTAAAAAAATAATGTTTTTAGATTATTTTCATATATTGATATTAAAAATAATTTCTAAAAAATAAACAAATATTATTTTATTATATTTCTAAATAAAAATAATTTTCAAAAACAATAACACTAAAAAAACAGATACTTAGACTATCTCCAAGTGCAAAAGTTATATAGGGAAGCCAGATTGATAATATGGCTTTTCAAATAGTATAAAAATATTATTTTTTATATTTTCACTTTAATGGAAAAGAGTCATTTAGATAAGCCAATTCTATTTTAATATATATATATATATATATATATATATATTAACATAACTATTTATTAATAATAAATAATTAATACAAGTACAATCAAAACTATTTTTTTGTATAGAAATATATTAAACAATTTTTGGCTCTTTTGATCAAATATATAAGAATAGCTCTTTATCTTAAAAGTATTATTTTAGCTTTTTAATATAGCTATATTCTTAAAGCTATGAAAATAAAAAATAAATGAAAACTTTTTTTTGGCTTTTATTTTCAGATTTTCTTTTATCTTTTCCAATATCGGAGTTACTCTTAGGGATAGGGTTGGGTTAAAGACGAGAAACGGGAAGGGAGGCAATAATGAAGGGTGAAGTGGGACCCAAGGTGGCAGGGCGTGGGAGAGGGGTGAACATGACGTTGTCGGTTGTTTTGTACAGAGAAAGGGCTCATAATCTCATCGCTATCCCCTCACAAAGTTCCTCTACCCTCTGGCTTCATCACAAGCAACCAAGCTGTCTCTTGTTGGATACGTAGTTGGCCTGCTGGAAGCCCAGAAGCACAGTCCTCACTCCTCCCATGCTCGAACACTTGAAAACACCACACCCAAACCCTCCATCTCTCCCCTGCTAATTCCTGTGGTTTCTGCTGAGCTTGAAAACATTAGCCAGAGAGAGATGCTAAAGACTTGGTGATGGTATTAAAGCCTGTGCTGCTGCAGACTGCTGCTTCTCTCTCTCTCTCTCTCTCTCTCTCCTGAAACTGTGAGTTTGGTCCCATTTAACCTTCAATTTCCTTTTTGTTTTTAGGATCCTTGTTCTTCATTTTATGGCCTCTCTTCCATCTTATCCCATCACTTGCTTGCCTCTTGGAACAACTGAGGATGTAGCAAGCTCTTGAATTTAGCTAGCTTGGGGCATTTAATTAGTATGTATTTAAGCTGCTGCTGCTACTGCCATGATTATTGTTTTTGATATGTTTCTTCTCCTTTACTGCTAGGTTTAAGATCTTGGAGAGCTCCAGGATTTGAAGTTTCATTATTATATATATATATATATATATATATATATATATATATATATATAAAAAAAAAAAAAAAAACGGAAGATTATAGTGCTGCGTTTAAGAAAGGTAGGTGTGGTGCAAACCTAATGGAGATAAGAGGTCCAGAAAATGATATAAGAACGCCAGTCCCTTCAGGTTACAGTCATCAATCGTCAGGGCTAGAAAGAAGAAAAGATGGGAACCACAATGGCACCACTGTCCTTACCTACACTCAAACCCTAGATCGCCAACCCTCAAGATCTCCAAACCCAGATCAACTTGCGATCATCTCGAGCGGGCCCAACTCCAAAGCATCGAATACAAGGTACCGCGAGTGTCTCAGAAACCACGCAGCCAGTGTAGGCGGCAGTGTTTATGATGGCTGTGGTGAGTTCATGCCGGGAGGAGAGGAAGGAAGTTTAGAGGCACTGAAATGCGCTGCTTGCGAGTGCCACCGCAACTTTCACCGCAAAGAAATCGATGGAGAGACTCAATTCAGTCCTGGTTCAAGAAGAAGTGCTACCATGGTTCATAGCCTTCAGTTGCCACCACCATTGCCTTCTCCAACTGTACTGCATCACCACCACCACCATCAAAGATATTCTATGGGATTGCATTCTAGTCCTAACACTGCAAGCATGGTTCAACCCATGAGCGTGGCTTTTGGTGGTGTTAGTGGAGGAAACGAGTCTTCAAGTGAGGATCTCAATCCTTTCCTGTCTAATGCAGAGGGAGTGCCACCTCCTCCACCCTATGCCATGTCAAAGAAAAGATTCAGAACAAAATTCACACCGGAACAGAAAGATAAGATGATGGAGCTTGCAGATAAGATTGGCTGGAGAATCAATAAACAAGATGAGGAGGAAGTGCAGAGTTTTTGTGCTGAAGTTGGTGTGAGGAGACAGGTTTTCAAGGTTTGGATGCATAATAACAAGAATTTGAAGAAGCAGCCAGAGCAACAAGTTCCACTCGACGAGAACGAGAACCCATGATTTTTTCTTCGTAGATCATTAATTGCTTCAGGTGACAAGGGATCCATGACGGATATAAATGTGAAAAACTCTGGTTGGTGGCTAGCTAGTTGAGCAGGTAGAGGTCTATGAACTGAGAATCCGATGCGGGTTTGCAGGATTATTGATTATGGGAATGACGGTCTTTGACCAGAAATTTGTAAAATTCTCATCGTTATCCTAAGTTTGCCAATGTTGTTAGAACCTAGCTAGGAAAGCTAGCTTCCATTGTTTTCCCATTAGAGTTATTATGTTGGGATCATTTGTCTCGTGTCTTTCTTTTCCAAAGCTCCTCCATTAACATTATCAGACAAGGGAAATGAAGTGAAAGATTGTATCCTTGTTCTTCATTACGCTTCAAGATCTAACACAGTTATACGGGAATATGTGCATGCATCCTTGTCAATATAATGGCAGCCATATGGGCCATGTTAGGCTTGATGTCATTTCTCTTTATAACCCCAACTTAGCCTGTATTTGAACCCAAACAATAGTAGGCCTGGGCCATGGCTAATTCCATCCTCATCCATAATTTAATAATTGTTTTGGTACTGTTTCGAAAAAATATATAAATATAGTAAGGATATTTTTTATTTTTCAAATTATTTCTCACATGAAAACCATTATGTTGATATTTTAATTTTTTTTTTGACTTTTATATGCTGCTATTAAATATAAATAAAAAAAACTATTTTCATTTATTTCTAATTAAATATATCTTATAACGCGTACCAATCATACACTAAAAATCTATGTTCTTGCTCTTCACATGGGTGTAATGATCAAGTTGATCGTTTTTTCCTGCCCAGGTCGCATTCCATAGACTGTTGACGCATATGCATTTGGATAAGCATAATCATACTAGTGTTTTGGAAATTTATTTAAAAATTGTTTTTGAAAAAAAAATAAAAAATTTTATTTTATTAATTTTAAATTAAAAAATGATATTTTTATATATTTCCATATGCTGATATTAAAAATAATTTTTAAAAAATAAAAATAAAATATTTTTAATATATTTCTGAATGAAAAACACTTTTAAAAACAACTCAATCACACTCCTAAACATGAACTAATTAATTATCAAGGTTGTGTTTATGTTTATCGTGGCACTCAATATTTTCCCTGATTTCCACTGAGAGTTTTTTTTTCAATATAAAAGAAGTTAAACCAAAAAATTATATTTGTTTTCTATGAGGTTATATTGATTTCATAAATCGAGTAACGGGTTTGATGTGTTAAAACTAGTTGACTCTAAAAAAAAATTCTTTTCAATTTCACTCTTCAATGTTTGGATGATAATTTAGCTTCTTAATTTGTTTTAATTTATGTTGTACTAGTTTTATCCTGGTTTTTTGATCGATTTTGACAAATTAAACCGGATTTACTTAAGTTTAATTTTTTTCATTTTTAAACAAATATAGTTTTGTTTGATAAAAAATTAAAAAAACAACTTTTTTCAGTCAAGTCATGTTTTTTTTTCCTAGTTGTCTCTTTTATTTGAATTTTTGAAGTTAATCACGTCATATTGGATAAACTTTTATATAGTTTAAATTCATTTTCCTTCTTAAAAATACATGAGCAATGCGATTTTTTTATATATATAACGAAATTATTTGGCTTGCAACGCAACACATGAAAATGATAAGGGTGAAATATAAATCAGCACAACTCATGCTCATGCAAAGAAAGTGTAAGAAATTGTCGAAGAAGAGAGGCTACCTTATAATTTTTTATTTATTTTATAATTAAAGATACTTTCAAGTATTGAAACTAATTAATTTATAATCTTCTTCCCACAAATTCCTACCCAAATTGATGACAAACCCACTCTAAATCCTTTATCTGGGTTAATCTCCTGTATTATATGAAACTGTTCAATGAATCTTTCATTTTTTGTTTTCAAGAAAAAAAGAAGAAAGAAAACAAAAATAAGAGAAAGAAAAACCCAGCCAAGACCGAGCTGTCTTTCGACCAAGTTTAAAATTCATTAAATATATATTTTTAAAAATATCAAAATAATATTTTTTATCTTTAAAATCTATTTTGGATATTAATATATTAAAATATCCAAAAACATCTAAAATTTTATTTCTAATTTAAAATAAAAATAAAAAAATTATTTTTTAAAAACAGTTTTTAAAACGAGTAAACCTTAAAACTCCAGTAAACCTTAACAAAACCTCCAATCATTCTCCGACCAGAACTCTCTCTCTCCAGTCTCACCCACACGAATCCATCTTCACTTCATGGACCCTACACAGCTACCTCCCTAGATCCCATAAATAATCTCTCTCTCTCTCTTCTTCAATTCCATGGCCCAGCTGGCCTCCAGCCAGGTCCCCTTCACTCAATCCCCACCCCTCTAGATCAAAATGCTCGTCCTTGAAATGAAGCGTGCCGGTTTGGCTCTGCGTTACAACCGGTGTTTTGCTGAAATTTGATTTTTTTTTTATTTTAAATAAATATATTTTAATATTTCTAGATCATTTTGATATGTTGATATCAAAAATAATTTTTAAAAAATAAAAAAAACATCATTTTAATTTATTTCGGCACTAAAAACATTTTGAAAAACTATCGCAACTGCACTCCCAAATAGGATTCGAAGCTGACGTGTCAGCTGCGCGGATTCGATTGCCTGTGTTGCGGTTAATGATGCGTTTGTGATGCGCGTGTGGGGTGAGAATCTGGGCCAATGAGAAGGCTCTGACGTTATCGGACGGTGGAGGAAAGCTACGTGGGGCCCTAGGAGTGTCTGGTGAGGGAGGGGTAAGGGGTTTGTTTTGTATGGGATGGGACGGCTGCACGATCCAGCAGGACTTGCTGGGGTGCTTTTAATGCCGTGGTCCCTATACTTTAAGGTTTTGATTAACTGCATCAATCTACTACTAATTTGATCGATAGTGTACTTTACGACGAGGATCCCGTTTCGAAACGCGGGTGCAGCAGCTCTTAATTATTTTGAGAGTGTAATTGTTGTTGTTTTTAAAAATATTTTTTATGTAAAATACATCAAAATAATAAAAAAATTAAAAAAATCATCAACACATGAAAATGATATAAAAATACAAAAAAAAATTAAAATAAAAAATATTTTTTTTTCAAAAACACTTTTAAAATGTAGTGTCAGAATAACTTTGCTAACATGTTTTAAGATAGTGTTTGTTTTTGTGGTGATATTACATCTTTTTTAATTTTTTTTTTATATTTTTAGACAACTTTGATATACTAATATTATTATTTTTTAATACATTTCTAAACAAAAAATATTTCAAACTTAGATTCATCCCCACTATGGCTGCATTTAAATTGATTTGCTAATTGTATTTATAATGTGACACCAAAGTTATAAGAAAAATATTGAACAATAAAATTATTTTTATTTAATTTAATGGGAAAAGAAATAATAACATTATTAAATTTTCATATCTATTTGTTTTTCAGGAAGGTTTTATATTAGTGTTTAAAACATTTTAAGTGAGATGAATCATGCAGTGTTCTCGAAGTAATATATCCTCGTTCGTCTAAAAGTGAAATCCATTAACGATGATACCATTTTAATGAAAACAAGAGAGTAGTGCTCTTGTAGTTCTTAATAATTTTTCTCGAAGAAAATTCAGAGCTGAACATTAAATGATGGCATGCTATGTTATTAAAGAAACTTGTGATGATTTCTCAACAAAGGAGTAACTTTTATTTATACAATCAATTTACATCTCGATGGCATTGCATCGACCATATATATAGGCATATATATACACCTGGAGAATTCCGAAGAAACCTTCGTCGAATAATTAAAAATGTACAATCTGCAAAAGGGAACCGATTGTACCTTAATCTTCCCTTTCCGAAATGAAATACAATAAATTAATATGAACAGGATGTCTGGTTTGGTGTTTATCCAAGTCTCAAGCTACGAGGGCCTGCTGCTATGGGCGCCGGTGCCTGTTCTGGTCCCGCTGCTGCTGCTGCTTTCGGCTGATGATTTCCCGAAGTTAAACCCACATTCCTGAAATTAAACGCGAGATCAGTTAATTCGTGTGAAGAAACTTCTTCACCTGGAAGAATATATAATTAAGAAACCTAAAACTTGTATTTAGATAATGTCATATGAAAATCTTTCTTCACGTATATATATTTCATTTACAAACAGCTTACTGCATCATATTTGTAAACCAGCTAGTCCATGGCAGGGAGGCCTGCTTGGCGTCCTCCATTTTATTTCCCAGGGAATTTGACATGCTTTCCATGGTCTCCTTCGCCTGGGAGGCAGCCTGGTTCATCTGATCAGAGATGGTTTCTGAATGGTCCTCCGTGCCCAGCACAAGGTGGAACGTTGATAGAAGCAGCGCCAGTGAAAACACCAGAACAAATGTTGTCTTTGCCATCTTTTAATCCCTTGTTCTCTAACAGCAGATAAATGTGAACGTTTGATAAAAACGATGTTTCTTTGCTTTATTTATAGGTTCTGGGGAGCTGACGCTCCCATAAATATTACCATCAGAAACCAGTTTGTCATCCTTACGTTTATTTTCTTTCTTTGGGAGGTTTAATCTTGTCCTGTAAGTATGGATCATCAAAATATGTTACTAAATTTGTCTGCCATGAAGAGCAGCAGAGGTCTAACAAGAAGAAGAAGAATGTCCGGTGAACGAAACAAGGACCTCCTGCGGCAACTAGCTAGGCAAGCAGGGATCATACATTTTATGGAAAAGAACCATGAGGTGCATATGAGGCCAAATTGTTTGGTTAGTTTTACTATGTCAAACACTTTGGAGTTGAATCAAATTAGCAAATAAAGAATTGAATATATGAAATCTCATGCATTGATAAATTCTTTTATTGTATGCATGTATGTATTCTAATATTCTTGCATGGAGCATGAATCAAATCATAAATGGAGTGCGGGTTAGGGCATTTGATAAAAAACAACTTTGTCGTGTTATTAGAGTTGGACAAGTCAATTACAATGACATTAAAAAAAACGTCACATATTATGAATAAAACAAGTCTCATGATCTGATCAAAGATGGGGTTCACTTGTTTTAGAATCACTCATGTGACCTACTTTGATCATCGTTTTTTTTACTTTCTTTGATGTTATGGGATTTGTCTTGTAGAGATATGTTCAACAATACTGATAATGTTGTTGTTAGAGTTTTGTTATGTCTTTAGGGTATTTTTCTTTCTTTTTTCCCCTATCATTTCTCCTCTCTCTTTATTGAATAACCAATAATTTTGTGATTTAAAAGAGTTGTAGATGATTTATGTGACTCAAAAATCACATATGTTATATATCTGAATTATATATTTTTTTTAAATATATTTTTGCTTTGTGATATTTTATAATTTTTTACTATGCTAAAATTCCAAAGAAAACTCATAAAAGACTCCACTTTGATCATCTTCTCTCCTTATTTTTCCTTTACAATTCTAGATTTAAGTCTTAATTTGTGAATTGTTTCTGATTTCATCCTTAGGAAAATCATAAATTCAACATGGTCGTTACATGTAGTGAAGGGTTTGACCTGATTAAAGGCTTGAATGGCTAGATCTTCGGATCAACCCAAAATACTTAGTTCTAATATTTAAAAAAGGATATATTGAAATGATATCAATTTGTATACAAATTTTTAAAAAATAATTTTATTTTGAATAAAAAAAATACTAGAGCTAATCCAACCTAACCATGCCATTGATTGACATGTTAAATCACTCAAGTTTAATTGTACTGATGTCTAATCTAGTTCCGAAAAAACTTGGCTCGGGCTAGGCTTTGAGTTGGACACCGACACCGGATCCGACCAATCAACCATGTCTAACAAGTATGGAACTCAAGAGCTAGAAGTTGATGATGATCACCCAGAACATTCAATTGATAATTTTCCTAATTAGCAAAATTACCATAATTGGATTGTTCAATTTTTTTTCTTTATAATGTTCAGTGTTTCATGTGCTCCCTCTGTTCGGCAGAGTTCGTGTATTTACGAAAAAAAAATATTTTCATGAAAATATTTGAGCTGTATGACTGATCAGTCATTCGACAAAACTAAGATAATACTACGGAGAGGAAACCAGTTTAGCACCTGAACCAAATTTGAGCTGTATTCTTTTCTTTTTTTTGTCATTTAGGGTTTAATTGATCGGAAAGGATTAAAAAAGAGAGAGAATTATAGAACACACAATACTTTTATAACAGGAGACAACATCATTAAAGTGGATACATCGTCCAAGCTTGGGAAGGGTGAAGAGCAACATGACCTTTTCACGTTGCGTTCATTATTACTACAGTAATTAACTCTGGACAGAACCAGCTGAACCAGCAAGTAGATTCACTTCTTTTTTAATACTTGGTCTTGCATGCATATAGTTTTTACAGATCTGGACACTTGGGTGCTTCATTGCAGCTTTAAATTCCTCATAAGCCTGCCAAAAAAAATAGAAAATAGAAAACAGCATTAGCGTGCCTAATTATATTTTATTCCCTAGTCGGACTGTTTAGATTTAATTAACTGCAGTGGATTGCCAGCACCTGCCACATTATCCTTCAAATTAGAATTGTATAGCAACTCGATCAGAGGTCATGTTTTATTTAGTAATTAAAATATATTAGCCAGCTTTGACACATCGGGTGCATGAAATTTTTGGTTCAGCTTGTAATGCTGCCTAAAGTCTTAGATAGATGAAAGAACCGGTGTCGTGAGCAGGTCTGAGGATTAATGAATCAGGTTACAGAGGAATGTGAAAATTGACTAAAAAAATCGTGTTTCCAGCGCCACACAGATTCTTATCAGTATCAGAAGCACCGGCTAATTATATGTACTAGTTTTTGCTCAGTTCCAAAGCATACGTCCATGTGCATGAAATCTAATACAAGCAGGATCGATTTCATGTGGGGTTTTCCCCTCAGGATAATGGATAGATTGTTCAATATTTAATACTATCCAGAGGGTACACGGGTCGATGGCGGCAACGAAAGGAAAGGCAAGTGAATTATGAAAAGATGACTATGAAATATGAATACTTGGCCGGCGTGCGACCCCTCAAAATCCGCAGTTAATGCTGGAACAAGAAAATTGTGACGTTTTATGTTGCATCATACACAATCTAAGGAAGTTTTCTGTACCGGGTTTGAAAGTAGAATAAGTTGGCGCCGTGTGGCCTTTTTTAAACGCAAGGGAAAATACCCAGAAAAAGAAATCTATATATATACAGTGGGCAGTTGGCAAAAATACGTGCACAGGAGTAGAGATCGAGAAGGGAGGAAAGGTGGACAAGAGAGACACAAGCACATGCTTCGAAGTTTAAACAATACCGATTGTATAAAATTGTAAATTGAGTGGAGCTCAATCCGGCAGCACCGAAGTAGACTCGATTGACTGATGTTGGGATTAACTGCGTTTTTAATGAGCTTAGTTTGCAATTCCCGAGGATAATTAATGGCAATGTGAATGCTCATGTCTCGGACATGTGCTAGATGCGTAGCAAACAGTGTGTGCTGAGCTAGGGAGCGATCGAGAATAAAACAATATTGCATGCAAGAACATTGAAGTTGGATTTTACCCGGTAATTTACCTCTGCTCTTCAGCATGTCCTCTACTATTGCTCCCAGAGGGCTTGTAGTTTGGCAGTGGGGCTTGGCCGGATTCTATATATGTAAGATCCTCCACGAGACGATCGTAGTGCCTCTTAACTTCTTCTGCCGACTTGCCACCCACAGCCTGGGCCACATTTTGCCAGCGGTCCGGGGTGTCTTTGTCGTACACGGCCAGCGCCTTCTCGAATAGCTTGTTTTGTTTGGGCGTCCAAGAGGAGCTAGAACCATTTGAAGACGAGTAAGCCATTTCCCTTGCTGATGATAATGGAGTAGTGGAGGGATGGATGAGCTAGACGGCGGTGAGAAAGGAATGCGGGTTGACTCCGAAAGAAAAAGAACAAGCTAAGAGCCTAAAAGGAAAGAAACTTCGGCAGAAAAAGATCACTGCCTCGGTCAAGGGAGAAGACTGGAGTCAAGGGATGGTGTGGGCAAGAGATTGCCATGCCTGCATTTTATAAGCTTGAGAAAATGGCAGGGTGGTGCAAGTTGGTGATTTTTTTTTTCCCACCCTCGAGGGTATAACAATAATATACGATTCTCTTCGGTAAGCAAGCAAGGATTGGAAAGAAGAGAAATGAAAAGGGAATCGGTGTCATAAAGGACTGGCTGTTTATCAAGTCTTTTCTCTGTCTTTTATAATATCATCAGCGAGAGGATTTCTTCGAGAATTCACACCAGCTGGTGGGGATTAGATCCTAATTTTGAGTCTACTCATTAACATAATATAGATTCGCTTACAACATGAGCCTCCATTCCCCCTTCTAGACCTCCATAAACACAGTAACAAGATATTCTGCCCACCTCTTTTGTGGCTGGGATTTTCTTGCCTCATTTATTTGAGCAACTTGCCACAACTATGCCCTTTTTCAGGTCATGTTAATTGGCTACTCTGTGTTGCCTTGTGAATCTGATCTTGCAAATAGTTCTTACAATATTGGCGATACCAAAAGGATAAAAAGAAGAGGCGAATTGAGTATTATTCATTTCCAAGTCGTACGAGAGCTCTGGTGGTGCGATATCTTTCGGAAAAATTATTGCTCGAACCATTCTAATGTAGACATAAGAATATGTACCATGAATAGTGGATCGTTGTACTATGATCAGTCCCTACAATAAGTGGTGATGCACTAATTAGTTTTTCTTCTTCTCTCTTTTTTTTTGGATTTTATAGTTTATTTAAAACCATCATTCGCTTCAATAATCTATCTCGATCGGTACATGAACTGATCAGAAAATCTATTCTAATGTCGAAAAACGGATAGGAAATTACAGAAAACACAGTCAATACTGTTCACAGATGTCTTAATAATTGAATAGTCAAGTTATTCCTAAGACTAGGTTTAGAAGGCCGGAATTGCACCTCACGAGACAAGGCGGCGCCGCAGGGCTGTTCAGTTGCCATCGAGAAAAAGGTTTTTTCTTCGAAGATTAGATTTTGCTTTTAGTTAAATTATTATTAGGAATTTTATCTTCGAATTTTGGGATATTGGGACTTGGAAAAAAAAGGAGGCTATCTCCTTCTGCTTCTGCCTTCAGAGCGACATTCCAAACCCTGCTTTTCTGCCGAGGCGTGCGGTGAGGAGATGGCATTTATTTGGTTGGATGCGAGGATGAACCAGCGCTAGCTCATGCTATTAATTATAGGTGGTCAATTTTTTTACTCTTACAAAAAATTAATTTTGATATCAAATTTTATTTCCCTCATTTCATAGTTTTTTTTATTGTTAGAGAAAAGATAGAAAAAGATAGTTGGATTACAATGAAGAGGGAGAAATAATTATTAATAATAAGCTAGAATCATTGTCGATGGGTTCCATTTAATCATAGGAATATCACCTGGGTGTTACTTTTCCTCTCTTTACGCGAAGAGGCAAATATGTCAGCAGAAATATTCATGTACAAATTGATTTTGATTTCTTTAGGTCATTAATATGTTTATGAAAGTGTTTAGGGTGTTCTCAAATGGGTTAAAATAGTTTTTTAAGCAAAAAACAAGAAGAAACCTTGTTTTTCCTGAGACCTCTCGTCATTAGACTCTACAAGAGCACGTACGGTGTCGTCTGCTGGTTTTTTTTAAAAAAAACAAAGTGAGTAACATATTATTCATCTTTTTAAGAAATTTAAAAATAAAGATAGACATGGGCAGGCGGGCTGGGATAGAAAGCCCACATGTTTCTGCTATTTTTTCTATACAAAAAAATAACATAATTTGTTTTCTTTATATTTATTATAGTCTTATGATCAAAGCCACATGTTTTGCATGTTTTTTTAATAGAATTTATTTTTATTTTATTTTATTTTATTCTTTTTTAATTCTTGAAGATTTTTTTATTTTATAAGCTATAATTTTTTATTTTAAAATATTTATATTGAAATAATATTTTTAATATATTTGAACTTGCATAATATTTTAAGTACCTAGTAAGTTTCAGGCAGCGGTAAACCTGTGCATGCAGCCAGCACCCTTCGCACGGCAAGACAAACGTGTATGACACGATGTGGTCTTTAGCTGTGGTCCCGTGATAATAAGGTTAGGGTGCCCTTGTCGTATGATGTTCTTAAGTCAAGGCGCTGTTTTTTTTTTTTTTTTTTTTTTTATAACCGGTGTGTCCGGGCCAGACGCGCACCATAACTAATCCCCGGACTCACTGAACATCCTGCAAACCCAGTGAGCATGTAAGGCACCACAGGGGTGACAGACGTGCATGGTGGGACTTGAACCCTGGTGCAGAGAAAGGAAACAAGTCCCTTCAACCGCTAGGCTAAGACCCCACTTGCAAGTCATGGCCCTGTTATTAATACTCTTACTTGATATTATGATGACGTGTTAACGTCAATTTTTCAACCCAGTACCTGGAGGTATTGGGCTTTTTCTTTGGAAATCGAGTGGTAATGATTTGTTCCGCACTTGGGCTCTTTTTTTTTAATATATTAAAATAATGTTTTTTTTAAATAATTATTTTTTATATTAGTATATTAAAATACTAAAAATAATAATTAAAAAATTAAATTTTTTTCATAAATATTTTTGAAATGCAATACCAAACAATATCCTGGGCTACAAGAAACTTTTTTTTCTCCAACCCAGAAAACTAGTACAATAAATAAAAATTATTGATGAAATAACATAATTTAAATCATGGAATAATACAGTTTCAACCTATAAAAAAACTGATATTTTATGGATGCCATGATTTGAAATCTCAACGATTGACCATTCCTTTTTCTCTCCAAACATAAACAAGTATGTACTTGATATTGTAATTTTCAATTTGGACTTTTTTTATATATATTGTGTTTTGAAATTACTACAATTATAAATTGTGATATTTTATTTTAAAATTGTTTAATTTCACTCAAGTTTCAAAATTTGTGTGTTGATAGCCCGAATAACCTTGGAATTCGATGATATTATACTAGTTCTAAATCTATATTTCTAATAAAATAGGTGTTCGACCATCTAAGTAGGTGACCAAGTAATAAAAATTTAGAAATAAAAGATTCGTTTCCCCTGTAGTTTGATGTTCGAGTTATATAATTGTTAATATGATGATCATTATAAATTTATATAATTATTAACTTAAAAACTTATAGAATTAGTAGAGATACATATAAATTAACCCGGAATATGTGACGAAGAATCCCTCATTGTAAGCTTCTTTGAGCAAAAGTTTCTAAGACTTTTCTCAGATTTGTAGAGAGTGCCAAGTTGTCGATGAAATGATAAAATAAAGCTTTCCTACCTTCTTCCGAGAGAAAAAAAAATCTAAGATATTTGCTGACGCAGGGATTAAATAAAGGTATTTTTGGATACGTTAGGGACCCATTTAAAATTGAAGGTGTTTAGTTTCTTAATCAAATTCGATACTTGGACCATCCATAAATTTAATTTAAATTCCTCAACAGCTTAATCAAATCCGATGCTTTCATAAAGCACCACATATAAAATATCCCTCATAAAAATATCAATATTAAACTGAATTGATATGCCTGCCCATAAAAAAAAAAAAAGAATAAGTCTGCTTATCATGTCCATCATATTCTAGCTTGATATCAACATTTCAAAAAAAAAAAATTAAATTTATATTTATAGATAGTTAGGAATTAATGCAATATTAATACGTGAAAGATGTTACACGTAACTGTTTGAGAGTGTAGTTGAGATTGTTTTTGAAAATATTTTTTATTTAAAAATATATTTAAATAATTTTTTATTTTTTAAAAATTATTTTTGATATCAATACATGAAGATTATATAAAAAACATCAATTTCTTTAATTTAAAATAAAGATAAAATTAAAATAATTTTAAATTTTTTCAAACTCGGTGTAAACCACCATTAATCCGAGGTAAAAAGAACATAAAAAAAAAAGAGAGCATAATGCAAGTGCTATGAATTTTGTTGTATTTATTTTCGTGGTTCGGTTGTGCAAGGAGTCTAGCTAACATAGCCATGTAGGTTCAGACACACATGGAAAACCTTTTGGATTGTTTGACCACCGCTCGCCATGCTGTGAAAAAAAAGGCCGAATAAATAGACCCATTTAGCCAGGCAAATGCGCAAGGAATCTCCATAAAATACACGATGATATCGTGGATATTTATCAGAATCCTTATCGTGCGCTCTCAGGTCTGCCTCAATGAAAGTCATGTCAATGGGTTCCTTCTCTTTTTCATGGCGGGGTCCATCTCTGGCCCCTTCCTGCCATGGAAGCTTTCACTTTTTTGTTCTCACCCTGGTAAATTTTGCTGCACCGTCCTCTCATCGAGCTTTAGGTTTCCACGACGTGAAAGGGACAGCCCTCTGATCAATGGTCCACAAATCTGACAGCAGCAGCAGCAGGACCACGATTGAGGGTGATAAACATTTCCGAGAGAAGATCTTTTGATCGTAAAATCAGGGTTGCCAGTTGGGTCGATTTGTTTTTTTAAAATAATTAATAATTTTTTAATATTAGTTATATTTTTTAATTTAATCATTAGATTGGAATAAAATTTTACTAGGAACATCTTGACATATTTATATGTGTTATATTAAAATTTCAGAGCAATTAGAGAATATAATTACCTTGCGAGATTGATGATGATATTCTTGTAATATTATACATGTTCATAAAAATCATTTTATTATATCTTTTTTAGATTAGATTGCACAATTTTAAATAATTTTATTTTTAAATTTAAATTGTTTTTGTTTTTGTTTTTGAATTAATATATATATATAGTACAACCCAAAACAGCAAATACTCCAAAAATAAAATATTATATTCCAATTAAAAAATAAAACACGGCGCTGAAAACCTTGGTAAAATCTATTCAGGAGAGAGGTGAAAAAAAGATGTGTCGATGGTGGGAATGTACCGAGAGAGAAGTAGATGCTCGAGGTTCATGTTGAAATCAATGGGATCAATCAATGGGACAGACTTGTGCTCGAGGATGATATATATATATATATATATATATATATATTATTTTTTTAGCATGTTGGATACAAATTTTGATCAAAAGCATTTAGCTGCTGACCTAACTCTGATTTTATTCCGAGATAATAGATATGCCGCCCTCATATATACATAATAAATAGAAATTCAAATTAGCTTCATGTTAAATAAATACCACACGCTTCATGTTAAATAAATACCACACGCACATATATATAAAAAATCAACCGACCAACTAAGTCGTGCATCTACTTATTAAATTAATCAAATTTGATTGAGTCAATGTCCGTCCATAAAATTAAAGACAATAAGTTAATCATGATCAATCTGTCTGTCCTTTTTTGAAATAAATATTGGTAATTACTCGTTAACTCTCTGAAATTTCTTAACAATTCAATGTTAGCGATCTCACATGGCACAAAGTATCTAGAATAAGAGAGAAAATTAAATTATTTATGTATTTTTTATCCAAGATAAAAATATTTTTATTAGATCAAATGTAATTTTCTATTTTCTCATCTATATAATTTATATGAAGTGATTATATGAAGTAAATAATGATAATTACTCCTATAACACTTTAAAAATTTCCTTTTTTAATCAAGAATTTAAATTCTAATTGGCTATCCAAAAAATGAGATTTTATTTCTCATCCTTCTTACGGTAGTAGAGTTGTTTTTTTTTTCCCTTTATTGGAGATTTTCTTTTATATATAATGGAAAACTTAAACATGTTTGTATTACATAGTGGAGGAAATAAATTTCTTTCCCAATTTTTATCTATGTTATATGTATAATCTTTTTTAACAAAACAATACATATACAAGTAATTAATTAAAATCTTAGAAAGGAAAAAAAGTTAATGGCATGAGATTAATCTAATTACTCTAACAAGACTCAGGTTAATCAGAGTGTAAATATGTTCAATTTTAAATAAAATATAAGAATCAAACTCTTATTGTTATTATTATTATATAAAAATTAAGTAATCACTGCAAGGGACAAAGTTTCTAGACGGTCAACCCATTATCTTAAATGTTTTGTTTAACATTGCATTTTATAAATACTTTTGAAAAAAAATTAAAATTAAATATTTTTTCTGTTTTTAAATTATTTTTATGTGTTAATGTTAAAAATAATTTTAAATAAATAAAATTATATTATTCTAATATTTTTTAAAACAAAAAAATACTTTGAAAAATATGGAAATCGAAGAGGAGAGAATTTTCTGGCGATTAACATCCACGCATTAAGCTTTGTTTCCAGCCTTTTCGTTTGCATGAAATGGACCTGTGTTTTGGAGGCTGGGTGAAATTCGAAACTGCGTCTAGAGACTTCAAGAAGCCCGTCAATACTTCACAACCCGGCCGAGAATCGAGCACTGGACCAAAGGCTGATCACGACTTGTGTTCGTAATCCAAACACAAAAATATTTTAATTTAAAATAAAATAAAATAAAAATCAATGTTTTTGAAAAACATACTTGAGTGATTCCAAAATAGACCTGCAGGGTACATATCGAGCACTCAGCGTGAAGGCATGGAGTGAACTAAAGAACACGACAAGGATAAGTGGATGCATTCTATTGGCGGGTCCTTTTCTTGATCATGTCCACTTTAAAGTCGATGGCCTCTTACCCAAGAATATTTTTGTTTATTATCAATTATAATAGTATTGCTCAATTTTCAAGTGGGTTCGGTTTGGTTCGGGTAGTTTGGTTAACTGATTTTTTTTTTTTTAATTTTGCACAATAAAATTGTTTGTTCCGTCCGCAATGTAGTGCGGGCAATTAACTAGTTCTATCTATATGCGGTTTTATATTGTGTTTTAAAAAATTTTAAAAAAAATATTTTTATTTTTTATTTTAAATTAAATATTTTTGTTTTTAGATCATTTTCACATGTTGATATTAAAAATATTTTTAAAAAAATAAAAAAAAATATCATTTTGATATGTTTCTAAATAAAAAATATTTTTAAATGTCATTTCAACTAAACTTTCAAACATAAATTTATTCCGTACATGCACAACGGATCTGAAATGAATATAGCATTCCATGATAAATAAAAAAATATGTTTAACAAACAAGGTCTTGAATAGGTTTTATTTTATATTTGAGATATTTTATTATGTGAGAAACAACTATTTTATAAAGCATAGTTGATAAATTTTATTTTATTTATTATCGATTTCTTTTTTTGTTAAATGGAGGTTAAAGACATGCTATTGACCTTAACTTAAACGGGCTATGAGTGATTGCAATCTCTGTTTTTTTTTTTTTTTTTTTTTTTTTTTTTTTTTTTCTGTCTCTATCGTTTGACAATGTAAATATTTGTTAGTTTGCTTTCGGTTTGTTGATATATATGGACTGAAGACTATAAGTTTTTTCCGCGAAACCTCGATGAAATGGCTGCCAAATGAAAGTTAGTAAATGCCAATGGACGAGGGATCCACGCGGTGGCTCCAACATATCCATGTTCTAATATAATTAACTGAAAGAATATAAAAAATCACAAAATTCCACGAAATTAACATGATTTAATTTTTTATTTGCATATGAGATTTATTTTTTATATTTAAAACAAATAAGTATTTTTTAGAGCAAATGGAATTCTAGTACACATGATAGAAAACGATGATTACATGAACTGAATTTACGTGGATTTTTTTATTTTGTTATTAAAGTGAATGTGCTAGAGTAAGTTCGTATAATTTGATTAATTTTCCCCTCATGAACTAGCTACATGCCCTACTAATTTCTATTGACCCGAGATCCCGGTTCATTTGGTGTGAGGTGGTGATCTAGAATTTGTATGGATTGCATGAGGTTCCTTGTAATCAAGTTAAATTATTTATGTAGATATGTTTAGTTATGTTTTTAAAAAGTATGTTTATTTTTTTAAAAAATATTAAATTATTTTCTTAGTGTTTCTCAATGATTTTGACATATTAATATTAATAAAAATTAAAAAAAGAAGATATTTTGATGTAATTTTTAAAAATTATTTCGCACCACAATATCAAAAATACAATGAATAGAATTGAGTTTGAAATTAAAATTTAAAGGAGTAAACTTAATCAGATATATTGATACAACAAGTTAAACAATAACTTGATTCATCTATTATTTTTATTTTTATTTTTTAAATGGCTTCATTTTAATATATATATTTTTAAATATATTCAAAACGTTGCTGTCTTAGACCGGTCAAAGTGGACCAACATCAATCCAGTCTCTCAGCTGGGTTATTAGTGCGGATAACTTTAACTCTACTGTTCTGTTCTGTTTTTTCGCAATTCATGTGGTGGGATTTGTTTCGTTGACTCCGTATAACATTTCAACTTGCGAGACGATTACTATTCTTCTTCCTTAGTCAAGTGATGCCTTTTATTTTGTGAAAAACAAAAAAGAAGCTCTGTGATTATTATTTCATGACAGTTTAGTTATTGGACTGGCATAATAACCTCGGTCAGCTGGGTTATTAGCGCGGATAACCTCAACTCTACTGTTTTGTTTTGTGTTTTGACCATTCATGTGGTGGGAGTTGTTTCGTTGACTCCGTATGAAATTGCAACTTCCTAGAAGATCACTATTCTTCTACTTGAGTCAAGTGTTGTCTTTTATTTTCTGAAAAAACAAAGAAGAAGCTGTGATTATTCTTTGTTGTCTTTTATTTTCTGAAAAACAAAGAAGAAGCTGTGGTTATTCTTTCATGACAGTTTAAGTTATTGGGCTGCCATAACAACCTCGTGTAACGTTGTACAGAACCTCACCACGCCGTTCTCTCTTGTGTTTACGGGGCTGAGATGGTTCAGAACAAGAAGAAGAGACATACTGTACGTCTTTCACTAGGAGGTCCTTAAACGACGTCGATCATTCAAGCCGAAGATAGTTTTATACGAATAAAAGTCCTTCTGTCTCTTCGTTTCCAGCAGTTCAATTCAAGCTTCTTCGGCGCCCAGATGGTATGCATGTATATAGAGCGCATGTCTTCGTTTGAGTTGCTCTGCTTGTGTGATTTTTTTTTTTCTTAAGCGTTTCTGTTTCACTCAAAATAACCTCGTTCAGATGGGGGAGGATCGTGCTGAAGATGTGGGACTTCGTAGCAACTTTTCTGTCAAGGTAAATTGTAATATTTATATCAGTGACTTCGCACAGGTGACCATGGATCTTTGGCTGCAGGTTCTTGCAGTATAAATATTTAGTTTGTAATTCTAGATGAGATGTTTAACCCAAAAGCTTGCCTCAGTAGCTCATGATAGCAGTTGCAAGCTTTACTTTGGTTGATTTCTACGTTTGTTGTAACTATGCGACCATAATAAATATACGCAGGTGCATCGCTCGATGTGCTTAGAACTCAACAGCTTTGTGGACAGAATCTTACAGATATATCCAGCAATCGAGTCTGCTCGGCCTCGATGTACTTCAGGAGTGCTGAACCTGTGCTCTCTGTGTTTGAATATGGATAAATCAGAGCAAATTATCCAGTACTGTGCCAATTCCAGTAAACTCTACCTGGTACTTGCTTTCATGTCTGTAATGGAAACTCTCCGTTTGTTTTTTTCCAGTGACCATTATACAACTACGTTGCGACGCCTGTTCTTTGTTTAACCTTAATTGTCTTCATATTGTTTTTCTTTTCCTTTCCCCCGATGGTGACAGTTGTTGAACTAATAATCCAACGCAATTTCTTTAGGCAATTACGGCGAAGAAGATACGCTTGCAATGCAAAAAAATACAAAATGCTTTGGATTTATGTTTAGGCCAGATTCAAAATCTGGTTCCAACTATGCTGGCTGCCAAGGTTTGCAATTCTTTATTCTTGTAAACCATTTGTTAAGTTTTCGGCAGGACTACAATATGTGAAACTGTTACTTGATGCTGCTGGTTCAAGTTCTTGATGATAGCATGTTTGAGAGCTTGGACTTCTTCTTCTAGACTTTTTAATGTTTTCAGAGTTTTACTTGGTGACTTGACAAATGTTCCTGATATTACTTTCAAGGCCAAGAAAATCGATGAAAGCTTCATCAAACAATTACTAGACTCATGCGAGTTTCTCAATCCTCATAGAATCCTCTATGATCTCATCTGCAAGATTTAAGCAACCTGTCTCTTTCTGTGGGCATGGATCTTTGAATGTGAGGGAAATATTTTATTTGATTGATAGAAAAACGTAAGTGGGCATGATTTAGATGGGTTAAGAAGTGGAAATGTGCTCTCCAAAGCTTGTTTATATAATCTGATTGTCTCTACCTACTATGCTGAGTGTTTTCCACCATCACTTTTAGTTCCCTGCTGGCTGGGCATTCTTCTGGTTTGTTGTTGGAAATTTTGTGTTCCTCGTTTTTTGCTTTTAATCTCTTCTTTTAAATTGAGAATAAAATGTTATCTCCAGATATCTGGGATTATTGAAGACCTCAGGAATGCAAAGTTTCACCTGGAATCTTCCGAGGACGAGGCTGGGAAGGCTGTGCTAGCGGTGATTAGGCGGCGCATAACTGCATCAGACTGTTTTGAAAATTCAGAACTTGAGGCTCTTCGACTTGCATCTTCGAGTCTGAAAATTACATCCTGGATGGCTATTTCCGAAGAGAGAAGTTGCATTAAGAGACTGCTTGTTAAAGTTCATCAAACTGACTCGAAAAAGGAGATGATTTTGAAGTATCTCCTGCATCTTTTGAGGAAGTACGGAGAATTTATTCATCAAGATCAAACCATTAACAACCTTCCTGTGCACATAGAGCAAAAATGCCAGTCCACTTATCCAGAAACTTTTCTAGATTGGCACGAGACACAAACACAAGCTGATGGCACACCAAAAACTCCCCCTGAATTTGAATGCCCCATCTCCACGAGAATCATGTATGATCCTGTAATTATTGCATCTGGGAAAACATACGAACGAGTTTGGATTGAGAAATGGTTTAGTGAGGGTAACGAGACGTGCCCATCCACTGGTATTAGGCTGGAGAATCTGTCCCTGACTCCAAACGCTGGACTGAAGGCCCTCATTTCAAAATGGTGTTCCCAGCATGAAATCATTGTTTCTGATCCAAGTCAGCTGTCAAAATTTGCTCCAGTTTCATCGCTGAAATCCACATCCTCCAAATCTGTTGCTAGCTTTGGCAGCTCCATGAATGACTTGCAGTACCTCCATCTGAGCAACGTCTCGCTTCAATCTTCGGATGCAATCTGTAGTTCGCGTTTCACTGGCGATGATGGTGATATTCGTTTAATTGCTAGGCTCCCTCCAATGAAAGAAGAAATTTGCACACGTCACTCATGCACAAATTGTAGCAGTATTGGCTTGGCCTCTATTTCCAATCTAGCTTCACTTCCCTGGAAATCCCAATGCAAGGCAGTGCAAGATATTAAAGAGGGACTGGATATAAATAGGCAAGCATGTGATTGCATGTTTTCTGACATTTCTATGAACTCGCTGATAGGATTTTTGAAGGTTGCACGCGACTCGAGTGACGTAAGAGCCCAGAAAGATTCAGCAGATGTGATTCTGGCAATTTTGAGTGAAGACAGGTAAATTAATAGAGCAAATGTGATGATCTTTTCAACTCTCTTTTAAATCATCCAGTTTTGGAATAATTTTTGAAAGGGTCACAATTGCTTGACTGAACCTTACGACTCATCATTTGAAAGCATTTATTTCCACCACCAAGTCTTCTACTGCTGCTCTTGGATATACATGTTAAGGAATCCCGAACTTTTTTTCCATCTTGATAGCGTGGTGTTCGCGATAATATTCACAATTTTGCACAGGTTTTACTTGTTTTTTCAACTTTTCGGCTGTTTTCTGCAGAGTTGAAACGCCTGATCTTCATGAAGATTCAATCTATGTGTTAGCATCATTTCTTGACTCTAAAATCAGCCGAAAAGCTCTTGCAATCATGGAATTGCTGTCGCGTCATCAGTTCTACAAGTCTGCAGCTATGGGGCCTGGAGTTCTACCTTCAATCCTGAAAATCCTTGGTTCCCAGAACACGGGATCCCATCATGAGCTCGCCATGAAGATACTCTGTAATGTCTCCTGCAGCGGCGACATCGCATATCACATTGTCTACTTAGATTTCATCCCAAACCTGGTTCCTTTCCTACGTGACCCCAACCTTTCAGGATATTGCCTTACTGTTCTGGAGAACCTGTGCCGGATCGAGGAGGGCAGGATTGCAATCGTTGAAACCGATCCATGCATCACTTCGATGGCCCAGCTTCTTGAAACTGGTAGTCAGCTGGAGCAAGAATCCACCATGGAAGTTCTCTGTCTATGTTACGAGGAGCTTGACAGCTGTCAACTGGTCAGGGGAGGCAGCATCATCCAATCACTGCTCAGTATATCTGCCTACGGGACATCAAGAGGAAAATCCATTGCCAAGGAATTGCTCCAGCTCTTAGGGCATGCTCCAGAAGGTGTTAATTCTGAGTTTACCACGGACGTCTCAAGTAGCTCTAGCGATCGCAGAAAAGGACGAAAATCATCTTCCATATTTGGGTATCTGGGAAAGAAAATCTCAGGGTTCTTTCATTAGAATGACTTGTTATTTTTATTTCTAGTTTGTTAGGCGAGATTTTAGAATATGATTTATATTATTATTATTTTTTTAAAGAAAAGTATTTTGAGTTTGAAACTTGTACAAACTCATAGTACTTTATCCTTATTTTTTATCAAATAAAATGAGATGGTGAGATTCAAACTTGTAACCACTAAATCAAGAAAACTTTTATATCATGTTAAGTAATTATTTCACTTAAAAACTTAAAGTTTTAGATGATATGGTTATTTAACCGGTGCAATCCTAAAGACTTAACCTTGCCTGATATCAGAGATTGTTTAGATGGTTTTAGCGTTCGGGAAAAAAGAAAAAGTTGGTATAAATGACTTATCTTGACCATGGTTATAGAAGACAATTGGGGCAAGCTTCGACTCATAAAATAGGAGGGTTGATCCAATTTAAATCCTGATTTTTTTTAAAATAATAATATTTTAACAAAAAATAAATAAAACAGAAATAGTCTATGGATCAAGGTACGGGTTTTGAACTGGCCAGGCCTAGATCACCTAGTCAACCCTATTTTTTTTATTATCTAATTAGTTGGTTTTTTTTATATATTTTTTAACTCAAATTAATAAAGATTTAGGTTAGTTAGATCTGACTTATCTGAATTTCATAGAAACTAATATAAAAAATAATTGCAAGAACATATATATAAATTTAAAAGCATGGAAAAAATCATCGAATTTTTTGTATAAGATCTTCTTGTGACCAAATGTGAGCTCTCGCATTATTCTTCAAGGTCTTGTTTATGTTTTCATATGATAACTAAAATACTAAAGAATTAAGTATTCATCGATCTTCCTCTAATATATTCTCTTCCGATTTCTTGAAGCGAGCCCAGAATCATTATTAGCCTTACAGATTATGGGCCGGCTGTTCTAACTTGAGCTATCTTTATTGGGCCTGTCCAGTGTCTAGTGGGCCTTACTTCAGGTTTTTTGCCTCTCGTTATCAAAATTAAACCATTAAAAAAACTCGAAGGGTTTTTGCCTTCTCTAACTTCACTCCCGCAAAGGAGTACACAGCAGTCCTCTGGTCCTGGTTGCCTATCGGGAATCCAGCTGCCCTCACTTCTCTTTTCCATTGAGGTAATGAACTCATCTCCTTATCTTCTTCTACTGTTTCTTTTATATTTCTGAAAGATGTGTCTCATTGGTGTTTGACTGTCATTTCCATGTGGGTTTTACCTGTTTCAGACATTTGAAGTCTCCCTAGCCAATTTGACGTCTCTTCTTTGTTTTCGTGGCAATTTTGCATCTGGGTTCTTGATTTCTCTTTTTATATACATATCTGAAGCATGAATTTGAAGCGCTTAGTTAATAGGCAAGTAGTTAACAACCTATCGAGATTCAATGGAAGAGTGCGGACTCGAAGAGATTTCTCTACCATTACAGCCTCGATCCATTCCTCAAACAGCAGTTGTGGTGGTGTGGCTCTTTATAATTTTAGTAACTCGACACCCATTTTGTCCTTTAATAGATACATGCACACTATTGGAGAAACAAAGTTGATTGGGTCGAGTTTTAATCCGAAACACAATGCTAATGATATTGAGGAGGATGAAACCATGAATGAGTTCTTGTCACGATTTGTGTGGATAATGCGTGGGAAGCTAACTGAAGTGTATAAGGATTGTGATAAACAGACGATTAATAATATGCTTCTGGTTATTGTTGGAAAAGTGGTTTCGGAGATGGAAAAGGGTGGTCTTGATCAAATGCTTGATGTGGCGGTGGCTACGTTGTCGCAGGAGTTCAGTAGGGATTTGTGGAAGACAGTGTTTGAAGTGAGCAATGCAGTGTTGGCGGATATGGAAAAGGAAAAGAAGAAGGAGAAAATGAAGGGTTTTTTGCAGTGTGAGGAGGTGCAGGAATTGTGCAGGTTTGCTGCTGAGATTGGAATCCGAGGGGACATGATGAGGGAGTTCAGGTTCAAATGGGCGCGTGAGAAGATGGAAGAGAGTGACTTTTATGAGGGTTTGAAGCGTCTCAGAGAAGAAGTGAAAGCCCAGGAGAAAGCAGAAGAAGAGGGAAAGAATGCTGTGGCCATGGGTGAAGAGGCTGCGACCATGGGTGAGGAGAAACCTAAGGTTGTTACTCTTCCTCAGAGACATGGGAAGATAAATTACAAGATTTATGGACTTGATCTTTCCAATCCTAAGTGGGCTGAAGTTGCTGATAGAATCCATGAGTCAGAAAAGCTCGATTGGCCTGAGGAACCGAAGCCAATATCTGGGAAATGCAAAATTGTTGCTGAGAAAATCCTTGCATTGAAAGAGGAGGATGACCCCTCTCCACTATTAGCTGAATGGGCAGAGCTTCAAAAGCCTAGCAGGATTGATTGGCTCACTTTGCTGGATAAGTTGAAAGAACAGAATACTTGTTTATACCCTAAGGTACACTGCCCATTTCGTTTTCTTCCTCTTTCATTTGTTAGTTATATAACTAGTTTTTTTGCTTTACTGTGAGTGATTACAGGAATAGTTATTAATTTATGTTTTTAATGTTTAGCATGGTCGAGATTTGAAATGTGTAGACTAAATGGCATAGCATAATTTACTCAACTCGTTATCTTGATGTGGTTGCTATTGATTGAATTGTATTGCAGGTAGAGGAACTTTTGTTGAGCGAAAAATCCTTCCAAGCTAACATCCGTGACTACAGCAAGATTATTGATGCCCATGCTAAACAGAACCGCATAGAAGATGCTGAAAGAATTGTTGAGAAGATGAATGAAAATGGTATTCAACCAGATGCTTTGACCACTAATATTCTGGTACACATGTACAGCAAGGCAGGAAGTCTTGACCGAGCTAGAGAAGCATTGGAAAGCTTGAGGAGACTTGGTTTCCGACCAGACAGAGAGATCTACAATTCGATGATCATGGTATATGTAAATGCTGGTCAACCTAAGTTGGCTGAATCATTGACGAGAGAGATGGAGGCAAGAGACATCAAGCCTACAATGGAGATCTACATGACTCTGCTTCGGTCATTTTCTCAACATGGAGATGTTGGTGGAGCTGGACGAATCGCAACCACAATGCAGTTTGCAGGATTTCAGCCCAATTTGGAGTCTTGTACATTGCTTATTGAGACATTTGGTCAAGTTGGTGATCCTGATCAGGCAAGGAATAACTTTGACTATTTAATGAGGCTTGGACACAAGCCTGATGACAGGTGCACTGCAGGCATGATTGCAGCTTATGAGAAAAAGAATATGTTGGATAAGGCTCTCAAACTTTTGTTAGAGCTCGAGAAGGATGGCTTTGAGCCTGGAATTGCTACTGACAGTGTCCTTGTCGATTGGTTGGGGAAGTTGCAGCTGGTTGATGAGGTTGAGCAGCTATTGGGCAGGATTGCTGGGCAGGGTGAGGCTCCTCCTCTCAAGATTCAAGTTAGCCTTTGTGATATGTATGCAAGGGCTGGGTTCGAGAAGAAGGCTCTTCAAGCTTTGGGGGTCGTGGAAGCCAAGAAGGAGCAATTGGGGTTGCATGATTTTGAAAGGGTTGTAGGCGGGCTTACCGCTGGTGGGTTTGTGCAGGAGGCTCGGAGGGTACATGGGTTGATGGAGGCTCAGGGCTTTGCTTCAGAAAATCTAAAGATTTCGCTTACGGCATCTCAAGCCTTTTCCCGCAAGAGACCATCGAAATAGTTTGCCATCACGATTCTCGAGGTTTTGGCACACTAGTGATAATCGAGATGCTGTTTTGGTAGTTCATATAGGAAAATCAAACGCTACTTGAAAAGCAGGATGTAGCATCGTTTCATTCATACTCTCATTTTGGCTTTTATTCGTGTGCCCATGTTGGTGTAATTCAGGAAACTGTTTTAATCATATGATAGAGGCCCTTTTTAATAATTTATTGAAAGGAGAAGGACGTTTCGTTCAATGTGATGTTTTACATGAGCTATGATAATTCTCTGTCCGACGACTGGATCACCTTTCGCTCATCTGCACATCTTCAAGCACGTATTTGTAGATTATGTTTTTCTTTGATTAATCTTGTGAATTGAGATTGTGCTTTCTGGGGTTGGCACACCAATCACACACGCACACTTCTACATCGATTTGGACGAACTCTGCCTGTTTGAGAAAACATGGTCAGTTTCTGTAGCAAAGTGTTTTCTATCTTTTGTGGAATTTAATGAAGAAATCTTGATCCAAATAGATTCTGGAGACATTATCCATACAGTACATTGATATTGTCAGTTTCTAATAGTAGTCTCCTTTAATGAACTCATTCAGCCTCTTCAATTCTCCACCTTGCTGCTCTACCACAGCTCGAACCACATCTACAATGGAAACAATCCCAACTATCTTTCCATCTATGACAGGAACATGCCGAATATGATGGTCTGAAATCAAGATATAAATTTCTCTTTATCTCGACATCATTAAATTCAGTTACGACTCGACTCTGTATCCCATGTAATCCGAAAACATGAATTCTTAGCATCATAAATACCTGTCATCAGCTGCATTGCTTGTAGAATGTTTGTGTCCGATGTCACTGTTACTAACTTGTTCTGTCAAGCGTTGAAATTCAAACATGTTTAGATAGTAGAAGGTTACTACTCTATAACCCCAACACAAAAATAGGGAAAGAAATAACCTCATCAGTCATAATTTCCCCGACTCTTGTGTATTTAGATGATCTCTCTTGTGCTATTATCTTCCTCATATAGTCTGCTCAGGCATCCGTTCCACCACCAATAACAATGATTAGAATAATCTACTTCATCATATTGCTAAGTTTATTCATTCCCAAGTTTCTATGTATTTTTGAAAATCTTGGCATTCCAACTCTTAGCTACGGCATCAAATCCAATTCGAAGTTTTTTTCATGGTGAATTGGAGCTAATTACTCCATTAATGCATTTCAATTTCAATTTTGTTGCATTTATGCCTTAAATTACACCAAGGATAGAGGGTGAATGCCTAACAAACAACGTAAAGTAAGTAGGGTTATTTAGAAATCAGATACCTCTCTCTGTGAGAATTCCGGCAATGAGTCCTTGTTCTCCTGGCTTTAGGACTACCAATGACCCAATATTGTTATTTGCCATCTGCAAATTTTTAGATCTTAGCAGTGATGTTCGTGCACTATATAAAGAAACTTAACTCTTCAGGAAACAGTTTCCGACTTATTTCAGAAACCTACATTCTTCACAGCATCATGGACAGAATCGGTGGTGTGGCACCAGAGCCAGGACCCGATCTTTTCTTCTCCCTTTGTCATCAGTACATCTGCCACCGTTAGATTCTCTAGTCCTTTCTCTCGCACTGGAATTGAGGACGTAACGCGTCCAGAACGTGATAATATGTTTCTTCTCTCACTGGGATGCTTTAGAATTGCAACCCTGAGGGTTTCCTGGCAAGATCTTATTCCCCGGACAAGTCCTTCCATTTCAACACTGCTTACTGGAAAACGAAAGTTAAAAATGAATATTGTCTATTGCAAGAAAGTGGCTGACAATATTTGTGATTGCCTAATGAAAGTTTGGGATAAAACTTGTGTAAACTAGATTAAGTGACAATTAACGTACCTTGGAGAAGATTGCAGAGCTTGAAGCAATTAGACGATCTTCTGACGATGGAGTCACGGGACGGATTCAACCCATAAATAGTATCTTTCAAGGAGAAGACACAAGAAAGTAAACCTTTCAAAGAGTTCTTTTCTTGAATGATAGGATGAAGGAATTAAGAAAGAAAATTTCTGAGGATTTTTTCCTTGTTTTTTAGGTTGCTTCTCTGGTTGGCATGGTACAATGGTAGCATTGAAAGCTAGCAAGCCAAGCTTAAACCTTTTTACCATGCTGCCATGCATGATCGTCTAAGCAAATAGTCATCGTTGCAGTATTAATACGGTTAAAAAACCATCTTATCTAAAAACTTAAGTTTTTAGACGAGTATCCAGAATATAATTTATATTACTTTCTAATATATTTACTCAAGTGAAAATTATTTGGGCTTGAAACATACACAGACTCATATTATCGTGTGCTTGATTTTTGAGATTTAAATTCGTAACCACTGGATCAACAAAACTCTGATACCATATAAAAAATTATTTCATCTAAAAACTTAAGTTTTCAAGGTGAAGTACAAAATATATATCTTATCAAAGAGTTAAGGGATTTTTTTATAAGAAACTAAATTAGATTAGAATTGATCACTGTAATCTATGGTTGAGATAGCACACGCATCATGTGGATGGAGAGATGTGCTCTATGAACTGTGATTAGGCGAAGTAAATACTTGGGTGCCTATTGGAAAAAGTAAAAACTACCCTGGTTTCTCACCACAGGAGACGACACAGTTAGAATAGAAATAAATAAAAAAATCTAAAGACGAACAAATTGAGATGCTAGACCTGAGAGAGAAGGAAAATCTGTCGAAGGAATCCCGAATATCTGCAGCGTAAAGGCTAGCCTCTAGAGAGGAAAATAGGCAAGATGAGAGAGTGAATTTGAAGAGAGCAACAGAAAGGTCTCGAAAACTTTCCAAGGTATCAAACAGAAAATTATTAATACCACATTTCCGAACAAAAACTCAGTATCAACGCAGCCAACCTACATCTAAAACCTTTGTTATACTTCACCATTTTCTTAAATCAAATCTATGGAAGACCAGAGGCCATTCCGTTTTCGGCTACCTTGGTTGTCAGCATCCTTCGCTCCTGCTCCACGTCCTGCGGCTGAACCCCAGCCTCCTCGCCCTACAGTTCAAATTCAAGCCCCAGCCCGGCCAACCACCACCATCCCCATTCAGCGGTCACCATTTCGACCTGCAGGGATAGCCCGACCAGCAGCTCCTCCCACTCAGATTACGGCACAGGAACGAACTGGACCTCAGCCACCACCTCGCGCGGCCACTGAATCCCAAACCACTTCCCAACCATCATCTCCATTTCGTGCAACATCTCGAGAAACAAGGGCTGCCTCTGTGCCACCATCACCATCTCGAACTCCACAATCAAGAGCTGCATCGGTGCCCCCATCACCCTCTCGTGCCCAAGCTGCCTCCCAAACCCAGTCACCATCTCGTGCAACTCCTCAATCAAGAGCTGCATTCGTGCCACCTTCTTCTCGCACCAGTTCCCAGCCGCGGACAGCAGCACTGTCAGTCCAACAACCTGAATCTCCATCTCGCTTGGCCTCTCGAGTTCCAGGTAAAACATCCTCACAATACTCTTCTCCTTCTAAGCCAACAGGTTCCCGGTCCCCATCAAAGAAATTGCAGGTAGCACCACAAGAGACATCTCAGCCTCCACCAACGTCTACTCAACCCGCCACTCAACAACAAGAAACAAACCCAGCAATATATTCGCCCTTGTCACAAGTGCCTCAACAAAAGACAGAAATCAGAGCTGAGGATGTCTCTCGAAGACAACAACATGCAGAGCCTGTACAAACATCAGGTGCTGTGAGAGCAGCAACACCAACTTCTGTGACAGCACTGGAGATACCCGCAGCATCACAAAAATCAGATTCTAAGACCATAGGTGCTGATCATCCTGTGACTCTTTCAGAACAGCTGAAAAAAGTAAGTGAAGACTTTTTTGAAAGGAAGAAGACAACTCCTGTTAGCTCAAATGGGGAAACTGCGAAATCTGCAAGAGCCCGGTATGCATTGGGCGAATCTCATCAAAAACCATCAATGTCCACTGGAGAAAAAGTTCCCCTACACAAAGAAATCAGGGAAGACATCTCCAAGTTTATTCAAAAGCTGGGAATGGAGCACATAAAGCATCCAATAGGTGAAAAGCCTGTCAGCATTGTGATTCTAGCAGGTGAAAACAGAGGAGCTTCAATGCACGTGGGCTCTGAACCAGCTAGAAAGGATGGGTCAGTCCACAACCATCGTGGTTATAAGATCAATCCAGATGAGAGCAGCGAAGCCCCTACTGATGCAGAAGGAGGCTCGAAGGGTGGAAAGTCCAAACATCTGCCGACGAAAGAAGATCCAGCAATGGAGGCATACATCAACAGTAATACACAAAGTGTCAATAACTCGATTTTGTTTGAAAGTTCACTGAACGAAAGAAGTCCTGGTGTACAGCTGCGTCTCTCTCATAACGACGAAGAACCCAGTGAGTACAGTGCTGTACCAGGTCCTGTAGAGACACACAGGGCTGAATTTGTCACCGCCGCCGAGATGCATGCCTATGAACCGCCAGTAAAAGACGAGGCTGCCTGAGAGGGCTCTTATCGGAATCACGTGATTCGGTCCCTGATCATCAAGAAAAGCCTATAGAAGACATGGCCGTTGCTACATTTGTGGACTGGAGAGCAAAGATAAGGATATAGGGGTTCTCTAAACTGGTAAATGATGACTTGGTACTATAATCTACAACCAAAAACATACAGTTTGTGCACATGAATAAATATATTTTACAGGAATAATAATAATGATGCAATGTCATCCATAAAATCATGTTTATGTATATTTCTTTATTACTTTTGCATCGTATGCTATGAAATGTTTTGTCCACTGCACTTCGCAACTTATCATCAGGATTCAGTGTACACGGTTTCTAATATGCACACAACAAAAATTTATAGGTTTTATGAAATTAAAATTCCATACGTGAAGAAGTTGCATAATTGGGATAGTTGTTACATAGACCATGCAGGCCATTGCTGTTTACATAAAATTAATGCTGATGACAAAGTGCATATCCTAAGGAGCTTCCTTCAGAGAGAATATATACAGCAAATTTTTGGGGAAGAACAACGTGAAAATGGCCCAGGATGGCACGAGAAAACGGTCATTCACAAGCTGGTTTAGTGTCGAAGCTGCTCAAGCAGATTGCAAAAGCTTGGAAGGCAGAGAGGGGGTATCGATAATCCATGGTGAAGATATCTTTCCCAATCTTTCCAAACTGAAGAATAACTTTTTCTTGTTCTTCCACCGGAACATTTTGACAAGGCTCCACAGCTGCCACCAGCTGGAAATTCTTCACAGATGCCACTGTAACCCGCCCTTTAAAATTTAGACACCAGCACTGAAGCTGCTCATGCCATCTAGGAGCTTTATTTTTCAAAACCAGGGGATCCATTTTGCTGCAAATTGAGTCGGATGACTCGGCACGGCTAGTGGAGATGAAATCGATAAGCGGATGCTTTACTTTTGAGGCATACAATGAAGGAGATTGCTCATCAGCAGGGTTATTGAATTCCAATGGAGTAAAGGCTATTCCCCCTTCTTGAATTGCAGAAATAGGGATTGAGTGAATGGTGCAATGCATTCTCCTTGGACCTCGGGTACGTAGCACATTAAGCTCGTAAGATACGGTGGCCACACTATGATTTCTAGCAGGTACACCTGGAGACACTTGGATGGAACGGACTTTCCGCTGAAGCTTGCAATTGGACTTCATTCTTGGGCATGGAGGCTGACAGTCATTAATGGTGAATTTGGTTCCCAGGAAATTAGACCTGTTCAGAATTTCCCAATCAATTCCACGAAAGATGAATGCGGCAATAGAAAGATAAGAAATCCATAATGATAAACCACATACCTCAGCTTTCCAGCATAGGTATTGCTGGCTTGACAGAAATCACTTCCAACAAATGATATCCGAAAATCTGTGCTTGTAGCCTTTCTGATCTTCTTTGCTGCTAATAATAACTTACTCATATCACCTGACAAGGCTGTAATTTATTAAACAACATTAATTTAGCAGGAGAAAACACATTCACTTAACTAAAATTAGAAACACAACACCACCACTTGAAGATTTTATGACTTTTTTTCTCATGGCAGACCGCTTAGCAAGTAAAAAAATTAAAATAGATCCAATGCAATAACCAATCTTTTCATTTCAAAATTCATAAACAAAATCCATCAAAACAAACACAAGATAGCATAGAATATTTACCAGGACTGAGACCAAGATATAGATGATAAGTAGAAGTAGCCCTTTCCCTCTTAATAAAACATTGAATCGGAGCATCTCTCGGCCCCGGCTAGTCAAAAAGCAAAAAAGAACCCCCAAAATAATATCAGCACCTAACCATTCACAGAGAAACAAAACAATAGGAGAGAAAAAATCCCTTTTTTTAGTCACCTGCTTTAGCGAGATAGGGAAAGTAATGCGACCACACTGCTCTGGGGTCTTAACAACAGCTTTCGTAATCTCTCTCCAAGACTTACAAACTGAAGCGCAAGCAACAACATCTCTTCTTCCAGGCCATGAAGTTTCACTACCCTCGACTCTCTTAATCACATCGTGTAGCAATTCTGGTGGCAAATTAGCCCATGGACTCTGTTCTTCAATCAACTCGCTTAACAACTCAGACCCACCTCCTAATTCAGGCGCAATATAAGCTCTCCCTCTTCGATTTGTTCTGTTCCTCTGTAACTTTCCCATCGAAAATGTAGTGGTGATATCATCTCTAATCTCCTTTAACTTGCTCTTAAATGACATCTTGATCACAATCAAGATCGTATTAGCGAGTTCGATTTGAAATTAAAAGAAAGTAAGCAGCCGGATTCATGCATGTGATTACAAACAGCGAGACAAAATCATCGGATAAGACGAAATTCTGAGGAATTGGGGATCGGGACGAGGAATAATCTAAGGAGAGTATACCAATGTCTTGGACAGAACAAAAGCCGTGTCTTCTTCTTCTTTTTTTATCTTAAGACGTGGATGAGTGACACAACGGCGGTTGTGAAATTAGCCACCACGAACAGCGGCGGAGGAGAGGTTTTTTTTTCCTTCTGAACGGACAGGAAGTGGCACAACCACACCCTCACTCTGCTTTTATTTTTCTCGGATCGCTCGTTTCGCTCAATTTTCCTGTAACCGTTTCTTTTTTGTCCGTTAATTTTATCCTGGAGTGTTTGGCTGTTGCGACTTGGACGGGACACTAAATTCGTCCTGACGTGCTAAGTCGGCTTCATAAATGGGCAGGTTATACCATAGTTTTCACACCAGCTTTTAGATCTGATAATATTATTGAGGATTTAATTTTAAAATAATATTATTTTAAATTAAAAAAAAAAAAAAGAGTTGAATCGAGTCTATATCTGTAATAATTGTGTGTTGTGCATGGTAATTTTACAGTAACTGTTTCTGAAATCACATTATTTATTTATTTATTTAGAGAATATTTTCCTTAATTACTATTCCTTTTAATATTTGAAAAATTAACTTCTTACTTACTCTGGAGTTTATTCATTTTTAGCTATATCCGGTTAGAATAAAATTAGTTTGAAATGAAGAAAATTTTCGTAACCCGTCAATTTGTATGTAAAATATATTTTTAACACCGTTTAGAAAGAAAAAAAATAATACTCTTATATATAAAAAATATATATATATTTTTCAAGATTTATTAAAGTTTTTTAAATATATTTTGAATTATAAATGTAAACTTAGTTTTATTACAACTTCGATAACTGTATTGAATGCTTGTTTGGAATTGAAATTTAAATTGTTTTTCAACAAGATTAAATTTGAAAAAAAAGAATTTTTTTTTATTGTTTTGAGATTAAAAATAAAAATTTAAAATAAAAAAATATTTTAATATATTTTTGAATTAAAAAACAATTACCAAAAACAAAAACTTAAAACCCGCAAAAGTAACGTTTAAGGCACGAGTATTGTTAGAACTTAGAACCAAAGAGAGGTTGATTGGAACAATGTATCTTAAGCACTTTTAATTATGTCGGGGAGAGTTCTTAGATGTTAATACAAGGAAATTAAACCATACAATATGTTATTTTTATTTGATTTAACTAAATTATTTTATAATCCCTGCATGGGAAACTATGATTCCTTGATAAAAATCAATAATTTCACCACCAAGGTATTTTTGGTATACTACATACCAAGGTTGTTAATACCGTTCCGATTATCGTTCCGGTTTTTTTATTGGTATGAAATGTTTTGGTTTCGGCATACCGTTTCGGGGTTGTACTGTTCATATATAATTAATTAATTATATATATGAAAAAAAATTAAAATATTAATTTAACAAGCATAATTAAAATTCAAGATAAATTAATATTAAATTATACAATACAAACATAAAGTCAAATATAATCTCAAAATTAGAAACACGACCACAAGTCAATCAAAATAAAAAGGATTTTAAGGCTGGAACTGTACTGAGACATCCCGACCGGTATTTAACCGGTATTTCTAGAACAGATCAAAATTAAAATAAAAATAAAAACAATATTATTTTATCTTGATTTTTTTAACGGCACAAAATATTCCGGTCAAAACAGAACGGTATTGATAATCCTGCTACTGATCTCCTCGTGATAGATTTGTCGGTTAATTAAGAATATTACTGTTCTCTTCAAGAAATCCGTCATTCTTCATTTTTAAGATCTAACCGTTGAATTGTCTTGGGAATTGGTGGGACGAGCGTTTTCAAGCAATTTTTTTTTTTTTTTTTTTTGGGGGGGGGGCCTAATCGTAATCATCATAGTCACCGTTTTCACTCATGGAATAAATCTAAATTAATAGTAGTTAATCTAGGCTAATAACTATTTCTGCAAGTATCGAAACAATATCTTCGTTAGTTGAGAATATAGTAGATGTAGGGCCACTTTACGTTGTGTAATTCGAGATTTAATTTAATCAATTAAATAAATTAATTTTATTTAAATCATATAGAAGTTAAACAATAATAACAAATGAGTATTTCTTTTTAAAAAATACAATCACGATAATACGAGGGAAAACTTTTTATCCATAAGCAGAAAAATAATGTTAAGCAATTTTGTTTTTCGCCTTCAACTCTTTTTATATATAAAACATGCTTTAGTTTTTGAAAAGTTTGTGTGAGTTTTTGCCTACACACTTTTTTTTGGCTATCTATTATAAGAGACTGAGAAAGCCAATGTTTTACTCATTTAACTCAAACCTACGAAAAATACTTAAAAGGGAGGCGGAGTTTCTTTTAATCCAAAAAAAAAGTTTCAATATTTGAAAAAAATATTATATAATATGTTACCATATCGGTATTTTTTTATAAAATATTGTCTAATACATGCCAGATTGTTTTTTTTTTTTTTTGTTAAAAAATCATTAGCAATATCTCGATTTTTTTTATTTGAGCTGCATAGTAATCTATGATATATCTATAGTCCACCCATGATGATAACGGTAGAAACCCAGCTCTGTATGGATTTTTGGTAATACATCTAAACTGTATTTCAAAATATATTGAAAAAAAGACCTAATAAGCAAATATAAATGCAAAATGGTAGGTGACGTTAACATTGTTTCGGTGCACTTTAGATCTAGTGAGGTGGGGAACCCCCCCAATCCTTGATCGGCGAGTCCTTGTCGGATAGCTTACCAGCAAGAGTCACTCTTATTACACGTGCAACCCACTCTAGCCTAATGATTTTCCTTAGTCAACAAGGATCCAAGACTTGAGAAATCTAGCCCCGTGCAACTGATACGCCGCGAGCTGAAAAAACCTTTTTTTATTATTTCTTTTTTAAAAAAGAAATCAAAACTCGAGCTATTGATTTAATTGGTATTCAAATAATATGATTAAAAAAAATTATAGTAAACAAATTTATCAAAAATAAACAATGAAAAAAAAAGAACTTTACCTCAGCCTTCTTAAATTTTAAAAATAAACGGAACTCAATCTCTAGCTTATAAAAGGTTATGACAAAGATATATATATATAATTAAAAAAAATCTTAAAAAAATCAATTCAAGCTCATCGAGAATCATGATGCAAAATCTAAATCAACTCATGCCAGTTAACCCACAAACTCTGTCATCATAAGATTGCATTATCGGGGTAACTTTTTTATATTTATATAAAAAAGAGAGTAGTAAAATCAATTTCAAATAAAATAAATATTAAAAGATAAAATTAAAATAAATTATTAAAAAAAAAAATGATATGCAAATATCGAATCTGAGCTCGTGTTTCTTCGTGGAGCCTGTGATTACAGAGAGGAAAGTAATTTAAAAGGAGAGTTGCAGGAAATTAAGCTCGGATCAAACACATCAATTTCTCTCTGTGTGCGAGCTTGATTTAGTTAGGAACACCTCCTCCACTGTTTAGAATAAGCTCAAATGGAAGTGGCCATAACATCTAGCTGTCTTTAAACGACAGGACGTTAGATTACCAGGAGACTTGAAATGTGGAGCCCACGCTCCATTAATTGAACCGACCCGATGTAATAGATGCTTGCATCAAGCTTGTTCTGGTTGGAAATTTCCCAACTGGTAATATATGCAACAATGACAGACGAAGCTGGCTCCGAAGCATGAATGTCAGTGGCATATTCGACGTGGATAAGATTTCTGGGCAGCCATGAGCCACACAGACTATATAAAATTCCAATTCTTCTAATTGATTGATTGATGGATGGATTTGATGCCATTTCCACAGTAAGCAGTGTCTAATTGATCGAAGATATTTTGTAACTCGTGCAAACTCAGAAGATGAATGGTTTTGTAGGCACGAGTCCACAGCTAAGACTCGACAGAAAAACACATGGCGATGATTATATAAGCACTAACTTTTCACCCCTGTGATCCCTTTTTGTGATGGCGCAAAGGGACAGCCTTCAAGTCGTGGCAAGTTAAAACAGGTGACAATCTTCAAGTTGTGGCAAAGATGATGCTCAGAAACAGGTTCTGTCGAGTGCTCGTGAAATTAGCGATAATAACAGCCATGCAGACCTGAAATATTCTAGCTAGAAAGCATATTCTCGAGCTGTTCTTCATTTCGAGTTTTCTATGGTGGAGGAGTGGAGAAAAATGAGAATTAGGCCTTTATTGTTTCGTTTTCAGAACCTTTCCGTGTCTTGGATAGTGTTTGGCATTATGGTGCGATCTGCGATTGGCAGATCGCACCACAGTTTTGGTGTTTGGTAAAAACCAAACACACATTTTTTCTTCAAAACGCCGTTTGCAAATAAGTATTATTTTGATACTTATTTTTTGCCGATTCCAGTGTAACGATCTGCGATTAAAAACCACGATTTCCATTTTCCATTTGTTCCCAGTTGACAATGTGTTTAATTAAAAAAATGGTATTTTTGCATGTATTTTTCATGTCTGTGCATGTTTCTCTCTCTCTCTCTCTCTCTCTCTCTCTCTCTTGGAACAGCCATGGAAGCCGAGAGCTTTCAACGCTGACTTCGGCCACCACAGGCAACCATTTACGATGAAACCACCATAGGAAGAACCACCTCGACCTCCTATACCCGTCGGTATCCTCCGTTTAAGCTCTCGTCGTGGTCGGTGAACAGTACCGCCACCTTCCAAGGCTGCCTCCGGCCACCACAGGCCACCATTTCAGACTCCACCACCACAGGAAGAACCACCTCGGCCTCCTCTACCCGTGGGTATCCTCCGTTGAAGCTCTCGTCGTGGTCGGTCGGAAGGCACTATTCACTTGAATTATGTGCGCTGCATTGTCGCGAAGAAGACGCACAGTGCATCGCACCGTTTATTAGTTGGGCTTGGGCTGGGCTGCACTCGGCCCGGTCCAAGTCCACCAAAGTTGGGCTTAGGCCCAATTTGGTTGGGCTGCCCTTGGCCCAGCCATTTTTTTAAAATATATATTTAAAAAAAATATGTAGATACAAATCAGTTCTAATGGAAGGGAAATATCTGTTCGTGATGAAATTGCAAGTAGTTTGATGGGAGAATAAAAAATAATATTTGTTTTTTCATGAATTATTAATTACATTATACTATTATAATTATTAAATTTACAATATTTAAAAAAATTATATACATATAAATATATACCATTTAAAGTAATTTCACAAGTTAAAAGCAATATGAAAAACTTGGTAACCAAACATCCAAAACTGCTTTTTTTTCAACCTCCAACTCAACCACAGTTTTAACCAAACACTTCACTGCTTATTTTGAACCACAGTAAAAACGCTTTTTCTAAAACTGTTTTTTTTAACCTCAATCGCAAAAGCAAAAGCAAAAGTAATGCCAAACACACTCTTGGTCTGGTGATAAACAATGGCGCTCTCCTTTTAATTTTTTTTCTATCTTCTTCCCTGTCCAGCCCCCTGTGTCGAAAAGTGTGGTTGCTAGCTAGCAATTCAATTGAAAAGAAAGCTGCCGTGCCCGTTACAGATCCTCGAAGAAAACCTTTCCTTTCTCGAGAGATTAAGAGAAAACATTAATGATATCGTCCACTGAATTAGGGTCACTGTAATCGATTCTAGATTTTCCAAATCAGCTTTCCATCACTTCATCCCGAACAAACAGAATTCCTCCACGATCGCCCGTGTATTCAAATGATTTTCTTTGAAAAGTATATTTTGTTTAAAAATATATTAAAAAAAATTATTTTATTTAAAAAAATTATTTTTAAAATTATAAAATATTTTAAAATATTAATTTTTTTAATTTAAAATAAAAAATTAAAATATTTTTTTTTTTAAAATAGAAACGGAATAACAAACACCCTCAAAATCTTTGAAAAGATACTATCACCTAAATCCCCAGCCTCTAAGTGCAAGTGTAATGACAAGAGTCGAATCTTTAAAATGACTCTTAGAATAGTGTGTGTATGATTTTTTTTATGATGTATACTCTAATAGTAAAAGCTATTTTGGAAAGCTTTTTTTTATATTATTTGAAATATAGTGCAATTATTTTGTTTATAGTTTAATTATGCGATTAATTATACAATTAATTGGAGTAAATTATATAATTAAATAATTGATTTTGAAAAATCCTCCAACAATAAAATTATTTTTTTTATTATATTTAAATAAAAATTAAATATAATTAAAAGACCCACAATATTTGAAATTTGAAATTTAAGCTACTTATTGTATGTTTTCCAAGTAATTTGTATGTTTTTTTTTATGGTTGTTGTATATGAAGTTAATTAATGTTATTTAATCTTTATGGTGGTCATTAACCAAGTCTTTCTCTTCTGTTATTTCACCAAAATAAAATCAAATAAAAAATTAACCTAATTGATTTAGTTATGCTTTAATAGTTTTTAAATAAAAAAGTTTTTTTATAATATTATTTCAATTTAAATTGGTTCGATTCGGTTTTGATTTATCAATTTTAACTATTAAAAACCTTAAACGAATCGAACCTGAAAGTTTTAAAAATATTATAATAAGTTTAATCAGATTTTTTTTATGATTTAATTTTTATCGATTAGATTATTCAAGTTTTTTTACTCAACCTGGCACGAATCGACCGTGATCAAATTACAGTAATATAATTTTATAGTAATTTTTCAATACATCTAAAATCTACACTGATCCGACCCATATTTTAACCCAAAAACTTGGTAAGAAGTGCAAGCACTCCGAGCCTAGCCCTGAAGGTGCCGTAGCACAAACCATTAAATGACCAATAGAAGACGATACTCGATCCAGTCCAATTGCTTGAAACTTGAAAGAGGCAGGGGTTGAAATGGGCTGCGATGGTTGGCCCATTCCGATTCATTTAATAAAATGGGCTGTGAGCATCGCCTCGCCCTGGCCCAGCAGACGAAAGTCGAAATAGAATGGGATCAAATTTTAATTTTTTATTTTATTTTAAATAACAATTTTTAGTATTTTTAGATCATTTTGATATGCTGATATCAAAAATAATTTTTAAAATATAAAAAACATTTTCAAAAACAACTGCAACCAACTATGAAATACTCCATAGATAGTCTTTACACGGGCAAGCTAAATAGTCTTTACATTTCTATCATCCTTAAATCCTGCCGGTGTGGCCTGTTGTACATTTATGAATCTGTGGGCAGTGGTTCAAAGATACACGGACAAACGTTGTACGAGAATATCACAATCATAGAGCCCACTTTAGATATGCGGTGCAATTTGTATTTCATAATTTTTTTATATATTAATACTAAAAAAACAAAAAAAAAAACAAACATTAACATATTCTCTAACCATCAATGTCATAGGCTAGCTTCCTCTTGGGTCTTTGAAAGCACCCCAAAATATTTTTTTTAAATAAATTTAGTTTTTTTTTGTTTAATATTTTTAGATATTTTGATGACTTAATACTAAAAATATTTTTTAAATAAAAAACAATCATGCTGTTTGAAAAACCATCCTTATCTACTCTCATTAGACAAAAGCCAAGATAGGAACAAGAAAGGGATAAGACCTTAGACCCTACACGCACATCAGCAATAATAATGGGCTAAGAGCCATTCACTCATGCTAACCTGCAAAGTGCTTTGATTTCAGGCAATTGAAAGCTTTGAGCAAATGGGATCTTTAATGGCTGGTTGGGACTCACCTGTCCCTGATCCTATATCAGGTAGGTGATCTTGGCAATCATGGATGTCTGATTTGTCCTATGGCTTCTGTGATTTGTGGTTTCTGATGAGTGAGAGATTCAGTGAAATACAGGAGGAATCGGTCACTCACTAGAGGAGAGATCGATGCTTACTGGAGGTTAAAGAAGAAAACAGAAGACGATCATCTCAGGGCTATTTCTAGTCTATCCAGCAGCGGTCAGGTGCCATGAATTTCTATAACAAATTCCACTAGAAATAATCGAATAAGCTCCTTAATTATTCTCCATGTGACAGGATGGCGCGGATGAGGATCATGGAATGAAGTTTCAGAGATCAACCTCCATGCCTGCAGCCAGTACCAGGGAGGCGTTCATGGTGGAGGCCGGAGCAGGTTTGGAGCACCTTATCAAGAAAAATGGCTGGTGATTAATTAATTAAGCTAAAGCTTCACCAACAAACCCATTATAGCCACATAAGTTCAAATTCATGCATGCTTTAATCTATCGTTTGTTTTTTCACCGAGCTAATTAGCTGGTCGTTGCAGGTGGACAAGTAGCAACTCGGCATTCCTAAATGAACCACCAGTTCTTGAACGTTCTTCTAACAGTTACACGCCGCAGTTTCACGTTGCTAGCCCTGCCACCTCAGAATCCAGTTCAGGAATCAGTGCGCAGTGATGGCCTTGCTTCCCCTATGTAATAGGACCGCCGTGTCTCCGCCGTCTAGCTTGCTTTTTTATGCCCCCTAATATCTAAGCTGGTATCGGCGTATGGATTTACTTCTTTAAGCTAAGACTGTGTGCATATGGAGTGGAGTGTGATGCGCTGTGTGTGATCTGTACAAATTAAGAGTGTAAGATAGCAGCTGTACATGGAAAATAGTTGGCTTGTATAATTTGGTGTTCTTGATAACTTTTAGTTCAATAACATAAAATTAAGATAGAGATGACATCTTTTTTTTTTTAATATAAATAAAATGATAAGAAAATCATTTTAAAATTGTTTAAAAGATATTTATCATTGTGTTTTTGTGCCTATCCTTTAACCTTTAATTATTATTATTTTTTATATATTTATCTCTTTTATATTGAGACATAGACCGAATACAATACTATATCATTAGTTTTCTGCCAAAACTACCCTGCAATTCAACAGGATATTAATGTAATGATTTTGCTGTATTAATTAATTTATTTCTATATATATATATATATAAAAAAAAAGAACTTTTAGCAATACATTGCATCACGTTACTAATTATACTTGGAAAATATTTAGTAGGCTTTAAGGTTCGGTTATATAATTATGAAAAGAAATAACAAAAAATAATAATCAATATATATACCAGTTCAAGAAGGGTTTGAATGGGCCTGTTGTCTTTCCTTTAGCTTACATGATCATAGAGAACATAGCGTAGAAATATCCACCGTCTCGTAATTCCTCAATTATAATCTCTTTTTTTTAATGTCATGAGGACTCTCGCTCTAGTTAATACGTTAATTAAATCTTTCTTTTAAAATTTATGGTGAAATCGTTTTTAGCTAGTGGTAAAATCTTAACTTGATTGGTAACCTCCATGGTGAATCTCATACATACATGTATATATATTTCTTTGGTTAAACTGTCTCTATTTGAATTGGGTTTCGTGTGCTCATTTTTACATAATAAAGTAAATTGTTAAAATAATCAAGAACCACACTGGGATCCTAATTTTATTACATGGAATACCAATTGCGATCATAATCTATTATGGATTAGATGGATAATCACCCAACTTAAATAATTAAATATTTTTTTTACTTGGATAAAGTATAAATATTGTTAAGTCTAATCGTGAAACCCTGTAAAACTTATTTTGAAATATATATTTATACTGTATACATATATTTATATTTTTTATATAGTGTGTATGTTTGTATATTTAATATATTAAGTTTGACATGAAACGCATCTATATATAATATTTATAATTTTATCATTCAATACACACATTTTGAATATATAATAATTATTTTATATTTTTTTTTCTTTCTAAAAATGAATATATTAGATTTTGAATTTGTCGCAAATTAATATTTGAAATTAATTGAATTTAATCAAGTCAGCTTTGAAGTCAAATCTAATATCCCTTCTGTTGTTGATAAAGAAAATAATATAGTTCTGTAAACTTGTCTGTAGCTAGACACTAAATTGTTAAATAGATTTTTTTTTCAATTTTTTTTTATTGTTTAGATTTGTAATATCAAAAATAATTTTTTAAAAATAAAAAAATTTATATTAAGGCATGACCTTTTTCTCCAAAGTGTTCTTTGAAGTTTCAATCCCATGTTAAATTTCGAAGTAAACGGAGTGTAGATAAAGCCCAGAGGGAACCATCGACCTTCACCATCTCAACATCAAGCGACGACGTTTTCCTCTGTTTTCTTAACAGAAATGAATGGAATGTTTTTTTCTGGACAAGTACATTTTGTAATAATTACTGTAGTTGGAGAATTCTGTCGAGTTTGACGTTTACCAGTTCAACAAGTGCTTGAAGAATTACATTTTGCGTGCGCTGTGCTGCGGCTTTTAATATTTCTTTTAATAAACGAATATCAGAAATAAATAATTAAAATAAAATTATTTTAATATATTTCAAATAAAATATTTAAAAAAAAAACAATCTTTATCATCGTCTTAAACACTCTCAACACGTCTCTCACGTCTCGTAGATGTTAATCAATTTATCGTATAATTTTATTATGAAGGGATTAATACCATTTACACCATGACACCGACTCCACGAACCTCTCCCATGTACGGATTATGTTCACCACATTTCTAGAACATGGCGACTCATTACTGTTCTGGCACGACGGAGAAAAAGAACCGGCTGCCGGCACCCCAACTAATCCCTCACCGCCACGCCAAGGTTTCCGATTACCGTCTCTCTGTCCGTTTCTTCCTGTAATTCCCTCTGCCAAAAATATATCCGAATACCATTGTATAGTGTTGATAGAATTTTTTTATTTTTTAGGGTTATAGTACTAAATTATAAGGAAATAAGTATAAAAACTCTATAATTCAATTGTTTAATGAAAAAATATTGACTCACTAACAATTCCTCAAAATATTTAAAAAATAAAAAAAGTATTAAAATTACTCGATCATTGTTTTTTTTTAATAAAAAATATTTTTATAAGGCTTGAGTCTTATTAGAATTATATATATATATATATTATCGATTTGAATAGAAAAAAATTACAAGAAAAACATTCTAAAAAATTAAATATTATATTACAAATACAGATGATCAATTATAAAAAAGAATAGACATGATCAACTCTTATCATATTCTTTTTAAATCCGACGGAAACCAGGTTTCGAATCGACCGACAAGCCAAGGTTAATAACATTGCCCTGATCAATGCCATAAATAATTAAATTAATTAATCAGATTTAATCGGCTATCCTTCAGTTTTGTCCATAGATCGTGCTCGCACTGGTTCTCATCTCCAAAACAAAGCTGCTCTCTCTTCTCCTTGTTAAGGTATTTTCGGTTTCTCTCGGAAACAATTTCACAACAATGGCTGACAAAAGCAAGATCTTGATCATCGTGGAGGCGATCGCCAGGGCCGGCCACCCCACTTTCGCTTTGGTTAGAGAGAGCACAGTCTCTGATCCTGTCAAAAAGAAAACTTGTAGAGAATTCCAAGAACTTAGGCGTCACTTTGATATATGGACGTAACTGCACATATAAACTTCTTCTGCCATGTTTTTCTGCTGCTGTTGCTTGGTTCTTTGCAGAAAAAGAAATGCATTACAGAATAATCGAATATCGATGAAAAGATTTAATTAAGAATTTCTAAATGGGGATAAAATTGATATAAAACTTTACCTATACAGTTTGGGGGGCATTTTGGCAAAGATAAAACTTAAATCACTGAATATATTTATACTTTGTCAGAATTCAAACCTCTAATAGTACTAGATGGAACCTGGAAAAAGAGAGGAGAAGACGGCTTTTAATAGAACATAATAATTTTCTCTTCGAATTCCCCCCCTCTCCATCGTCATGAATTATCAGAAAAATACATTTAGAATTTGGAAAAATGTACAAAACTATTTGAAGACAAGACATTGAAGGGTACCAGAGAAGCGTTAAACTAAGTCAGACGGTGATCTGGTGATTTTTTTTATTTTTTTTTTATCATGGCGTCTGCTTTATTTCTCTTGTTGTTTTTTTATCAATTTGTCTGGAAGATCATCCACGAGACATGGGATTTAAACAATATGCTGTTGTTAACTCTCTCTGTGAAATATGAGGTGGTTAGTGAATTAGTCTCATGGTATTGACATTTATTTTGCTCCAGCAGCTGTTTTCAATAAGGAAGATGACATCGGAACCTCCACCATCAAAGCAGTGGATGGTCCTGGAACATTGAACAAGACTGTCCTAATCAAGCCTCCAGAAAACATTTACTCTTTCAATGAGCTTATTGCCCTATGGGAGAAAAAGATCGGCAAAACCCTCGAAAAAACTATGTTGCTGAAGAGAAACTTCTGAAGAACATCCAGGGTCATTGAAACTCTCCTCTCTAAATCAGAATGCCAATGAAGAAACCATGTTGGTGGTGACACTTACATGATTTTTAATTCATTCCTTAATATTTGCTGTCTCCAATTCCAATTAATATTGTTCTGTCAATTAACCATTCAGCCTTCATCAATGGTGACATGACAAACTTTGACTTTGATCCATCATGGGGGGGCTGAGTTGTATCCTGATGTCAAATATACCACCGTGGAAGAGTACCTTGATCAGTTTGTCTGAGGCATGGAATGAAATAAGCAGCCGAATAGTTGGAAATCTGGATGTATCTTCAATGAGTTCTCTTTCAGTGTAACCTTGTAAAATGTTGCTCTGCTCCGGTTAAATGCCATGGCTGGAAAAGATATCTGATGAATATAAACAAAAATCTTTTCCTCTTTCTTTTTCTAGCTTATGGCAGTGTGCTCCAATGGATAAAGCCTGATGCTTGGGTTGGTTTTTTAATTTTAGATAAACGGAAGGATCTCATTCCCAAAACTATAAACAGGAGGCTGCAAACAAAGAAACGTCAACAGATGAATAAAACGGAAAAAAAAAAAAAAACAGCTAAAAAACGAATGTTCATTGCCAGGAGATTACTTCAAGTTCTTGTATAACATGCACTTGTGGGCTCTGGCAAATGAACGGTCGAATTGCAGCCTTCAGAATGCTAAATTCCCATTTCAGTTTAGGTGGATAAACAGTACAGAAATAGCTCTATTCATTGCCAAGAGATTACTATAAATGCAAGTTGAATTTGTGCTCCCGCGCGTCTGAAAACCATTTTGGATCAACTATTTCAGGAACAATTCCCATACTCAGTCAATGCCAACAAGAACAAGTTAGGTCATATGTTTGATTCTACACTGGATGTATAGAAGCAAGCAAGTTGCTTAGGTGAGACACGATGGTCGTATCTGGGCTCACCGGGTTGCATTTCGTTGGTTTCATGGCATTCTATTTTTTATTAACTTGCTGATGATATTGAAGGTAATTTAAATAATGAATACTAATTAGGTAAATATGCAAAACTACATATGATTAGGCTTAAACCAGCAATACTTTTTTTTTTAACGAGGAAATCTCATTTTCTAGAAAACGCAATTTGTGGGACCAGATGAGCGAGTAAAACTCTAACTGTCCCAGGTTCTTATAAGGGGTGCATGCCCTGACTTGAATTTGAGACTTGTTGTGCAAATCGCAAGCTGTTTACCATCACGCCACGCCTCTTGAGGACTTAAACCAGCAATATTCTAGACAGGTGCTGAGAAAACTTGTCAGTGAAAGAAAGAAGAGGGTTTGGTCCCCATCTCATCCCGAATGAGTTTTGCTTTCTATGATATTTATGAGAGAATTAACTCAATTGTTATCATGCCAATAGAAAAAGATAATCTCCATTGCAGTCTTTTCCTAAAAGCTGACATGATGAGCAAAATTAAGGCCATAATCAGCACAGGACCGATCGATGAAGGCTCCAGGTGAGGTATTTCTAGTCTCTTGAATGATTAATTTGCCTTATATTCCCTCTTCTTTTCTATAATCACCATCCAACAAAAAAATTTAACGCAATTCTGATATCGGCCTAACTATGACAAAGGAAGGATCCACAGCATTGTGGGATTGATTCGTCATGTGCTGTTGGATGGGCATAATTTGCCAGGTTGCTTATGAAAAAAATAAAAATCAAAGGAAATTTCTTCATCCTCTGACATTATATTGCTCCACTGATCACCCAAAACGCTTTCGAGCACCTGGCATTGACAATTTCTTGAAAAAATGTAGAAGTTCCTGCCTCTAGAGGTAGTTATAGTGTCGATTGAATTAGCAGAAGTGGGGGAGAAGAAGAAAGGTTAAAATGTCAGATATTGCCGCATTCAGTTCCTCTTCCAATTTAGATAGCTTCCGTACAAGAAACTATGAATCACAATAGAAATTCTATCGTTATTACCAAATTTTGAAGAGACAGCTTCTTGTTCTGTTCTCTAAGAAAGCTGTAGCCTCTGAATGATCAAATGAAAAATTTGTCTACGATGAGAATAATTTCTGCAACTCTTATTATTCTTTTATGAAACTTGATTTACAGCATATGGAAAATTTCTGATGCAATTGCTTCTATAGCACACGTATACATATCTACAAGTTCTGCCTTCAACTCTTACACTCGATTCTTTCGATGACGATCGAATAAACTTAGAGCCTCAAATAGTTTGTTTAAATAACCAAAGAATCTGAAATCAAACCTGCATCGCCATGAGAGCAGGTCTGGTCACCAGCCTCATCTGGTCTTCAGAACCCTTTTCAAAATAGCCTCTCTAATTCCAGAATCTGGTTCTGGGGCTGGAGCTGGTGTCGGCGCCAGAAAAACAGGTGCCGGGGCTATTTCCTCTACTGTCGGTTGTTTCTCCAGGTTTCTCAGCATTCTCCTGACCTTCAGTAATCCTTCACTTTTCTCAACTGCAACATTTCAAGCAAAAGCACGCAAATTACTATCAGTCTTACAGTTTAGGAAGTGAAGTTCAACAACTCACCTAACATATACATGTCAAACAACTCTTACCATCATCGAAGTATGGTTTTGAGGATTCTGACAAGTGAACAAGTGTAGGGGTGACAATTGCGAGGAGAGCCCAGAAGAAGAAAATCACTAGAAAAATCCTCCCACTCATTTGTAGGGTTAGGAGAAGTGGTACAGTTGAATTCTATTAGAGAGTTTTATTGCAGACACAGAGGGAGAGTTTCCATGCCTTCAATTAGCTGGCCATGTTTGAGAAACGTTGTCATTATAAAACTAATCGAAGTATTTGTACAATATTTTATGTTTGTCTTTCAACGTTGAAGTGGCATCAAGAAACATATTTGAGATTAATTGTAGTTATTCAGTTGTTGGAGAGTTGTTATTCAAGTTGGTACATGATTAGACGTATCCATCTGGCATCATTGCCATGGCCCTAGTCAATACAAGACGTGCTAAATCCTGCTTAACCTCACCCCCACTCATTTATTCTAGCCGTGTAGCCATGGATAAGCCAGGTGATATTTGAGAAGGATTATTGCTTTAAATATTCAATTATAAAAAAATCATGAGTAAGCCTGGCTGTGGCTCTTCGTTGATTCATGGGTCTGCTATGACAGAATATATGTTGCTCGCCACTTGTTATCCGGGCACTACGCGGGGTGATCCCGAGTTCAGGGAACTCCAGGCAACTTCCGGCCACTCTCAACTGAATATACTGCCAGCAAGTATAATAATTTAACCGGAATCCGATTAAAAAAATTGAGTCGAATAAGTAGATTTTTTAGGATGGGGTGTGTGTGTGTGTGTTTCAGGCCACTATTTTATTTTACATTAAATAATATTTGAATAATAAATTTAAGAATAAATAACCATAAATAGAATATATACTATTATGAATAATAACTAAATATAGTAAAACTTCGTTCTATATATGATGTATGCGCTCATTTAATTTCAAAAGGCAAGGACCGTGACAAGAAATTTTATAGTATTTGAAAAGTAACATTCTAGGAATTACTATTTCGATCCATTTTTACAAAAAAATAAAAACAATTATGCGAAAAAAAATTAAAATGAAAATATTCTTATTATTTTTTATAGTCACGTGTTTTATTTTATAATTTATTTGTGCCGCTCTTTTCTAAATAAATTTAGGAATAAGATGTTTTAATGACCGCCATAAAACTTTTGAATGTGACCTCCAATCTGTTCGTGTTTAATTAAACTAATAAATTCGGAAAATTATATTATTTTTCCTAGCATCACCGGGACATGATGGATCCGTGAATCAAGATGAACTACAAGAGACAAATTGGTGGGCCATATTGGTTTCGCCTTGGGTTGACATGCATCCGAAACCAAATACGCCTTAACCTGGTTCGATCCCTTTTTATGCTCTGGGTGTGGTTTTGTATTTATCCTGATTCAAGTTTCAAAAGTGTATTTACTCTGAAAAAAATAAAAATAAAACTAATATTTTTTTTCCAGTGTTTCCTGATAATTTTAACGTGCCGGTATTAAAAAAAATGATGTATTTTTCAATTAAAAACTCTTTTAAAAAGCATAATGCACTAAAACCGAATACAATTCGTTCACGCAAGTAAACCCACCAAACATCAACGATCACAAACAGTAGACTTTTAAATGATATCCCTGCAACCTTCTAAAAATAATTATGAAAAACTAATTTTAAAACAAGGTATCAAAAGAAATGGTCAGCAGATGTGAAAGGAATAATCGAGGAAGGAGGTGCGAAGCTGTAATCTGAAAATTTTACAATTTGCGTTGAAGTTGAAAGCAACTTTCGATTCATACGTGTAAATCATCTTGAGATCCAACCAGGCTTCTCTACTGGTCTAGAATCATACAAGTGGGCTTGCTCTATCAATGTACATCTCAAACATCAATTTACTCGAACTAACAGTATAGACTTCTTCAAATACTAAACTGGTCTAAAATCATACAAGTGGGATTGCTGCATCAATGTACAGCTAGCAACATCAATTTACTCAAGCTACTGACAGTTTAGACTTCTTCAAATAATAGACAAAATAGGGTGCGGCACATAATCTGCTGAATTTTATTCATTACAAAAATAGAAAACTAGAAGAAGGATTCAAAAGTGTGAAGATACATCTCCAGTTAACGTAGAGCACGTGTGAATCCAATGCATGCTAGTGACAGCTACAACTAAAAGATAAGACAAAATGAATTTTCCAACACCTATGTTGTAGTTTTTCTTATGTGTTTGAAATTGACAGGCAAACCTTCTTAAAACTAAAAGCACGAAATTTGGAAGGCTGCGGACATGTCATAGCTTAGTCCCTCATCAAGCCACTGCTGCTTGCACCAGGCTTCTTCCTGTCATACCTCTGCAAAAAAAAAAAAAAGGGAAAGGAGTTGCTGCATTTTAACTAGAAAAGAAAAGGAAACGCCTAAAATCTCAAACCACCAATTGAATTACCATCACAGAAAAAGAATATAAAAGAGGGTGAAAAAGAGAGGGCGGGAGGGGTTACTAGACATCTCTCCAAAGCTCTTACCTGTTTTCCTATGCTGAACGGAACATATTTGTACTTGATCATGTGCATGATTTGGCGCTTCATTGTGAGGACAAACAGAACAATCCAATAGCAGAGTAATATGGGCCAGAAAACAGGGACATCAAATACAGAAAAGAAGGTCATAAGGAAGGCCACACAAAAAGCCTTGGTGATGGCATACCTGAAACCAGAACCGAAATAAAAACTCATTTTTGGGTCAAGAATTCTTAGAAAATAATACATTGTGAAATGGATTCTATTCATTCAGTAACACCTTACAATGGGGCATTGTCAGAACTAATGATGTTAGGCAGACAAATGGAAGACGGATTGTACACAATAATCTTGTTTTGTTGTAAAATGAGTCAATGCAAGATGGATTCTATTCATTCAGTAACACTATATAAAGCCTTTTTTGTTGTTGTTAACAAACTGGTTTCAATCCACCAAAATGCAAGACGGATTGTTCACATCCACACCATGTGTTGATACCCTTTTGAAGTTCTTATCTTATACAGTATGCATATTACAAGTGTAGATATCATGAGGCATTAAAGAAACCAACACCATGAAACATGAAAGCAGACCTCTGAAATTATAACTGGCACTTATAAGGCCAGCAAAATGCAATGTTCTAAATATCTATGGAGCACGGGGTATTCTTCTATCAAATTTCCTACCACACCAACATATGAAAACAGCACCTCACCTTTAACTTTTAGATTTACTCTTTTTAGTCTAAACAATATTTCTGATAACCTATGCTTCAATAATTAAAATTGACAATAGCAATCCTCAAAACCAAAACCCATGTGGGGCAAATAATCAACACCTGCTTAATAGGATAATTATAGCCCATGGACAAATAGAAAAATTAGTGAAAACTATGACATGCAAAAAACACCAAAAACAAGTTAGAGTACAAAGAGCATGCAGGAATATCAATTACATAACCTACTCAGGCATCACACCTAAGCACAAGCTGACATACCAGAATAGGAAAATCATCTACTAAGTTACAAAAGAAATTCTTGGTTACCAGAACTTAAACTCAGGAAGGCGCCGGATAAAGGGCTTGAACTCATCTGATCCTTTAGTTGGCAAAGAAGCGCCATCCGAAACTTCAACTTCAGGATCAACCTTGGGTGACAGAAACCCAATCAACAAATTCAAGATATAAATTCCAAGACCATACGAGACAATGTAATACCCTTGAACAAAGTAAGCACGCAGCACATAAATTGCTGCAACCGCTAGGGTTCCCAGCCATCTCTCTGTCGGGTGAGGTGTGGATCGGTCCAGATAATACTGGAATGCCCGAGAGAAATCATTTCTCCACTTCGCAAGAGGTGCCACCACAGTGGCAGCATCACCCCCATCTCCTTCCATCAGTTATTATATTCTATTTCTCCTGCAGATCCAAAGAATAACCAAACATTTTACAATTTGGCATCAATTAGAGCTCATGAATTATCTTGAATTTAACAATTTCAGTTATTTTCTCCTACCTGTGTTTTGAAAACCAAAACAACACAACTTTAACAGCCAGAAAGAAAACCAATATTTGCTAAATTTACTTATTTTTTATTATCTATTTTGTGCGTAAATTATACTTTACAAACACACTCGTATATGACATGAACAAATCAAATATTAGGCAAAAATAAAATCAATCAAGGTTCAATGAATAAAATAACACTGTAGCTCAATATTTCTTTTTGTATTTCTTTCAGGAAACCAAACAGAGATTAAGCAAGGAAAACTAAGAACCGTTAAGAATTTATTTAAATTGAAAGTGTAAATTACTATAAATAAATATAATAATAGCGTCTAGAAAAAGAAATTTCGAAAGCAAACCTCTTGAGATTTAGGGTCTTGAAACACAACAAGGATCCGATTAGAGATGATGATCTATGTATGTTGAAGCGATCGCTGATTGTGTTTACCTATCTCTCCCTAAATCTTTTTAGAAGGAAATTTGTAGCTTAAAATCCGTTTAGCACCTGACCGATGAGGTTCTCTCCTGCGGGTTAAAGGCGCGCTCTGAATTAAGCCGTCAAAACGTACCCTTTCTTTGTCGTTTTAGGGAACCATCGATAGAACTTTTAACGGGTGGGATCAGGCTAGTTTGGGCCTTGAAGTGGCCAGCCTAGGGCCAGCCCGGGCGGGCTATCCAGGCTAGCATGAAAGCCCAGTACCAATCCTATTTTGAGTAAAAATAAGGATGATGAAAAGAATATTTGTAACATTGTTTTTTTCTGGTAATAATGCTTTGGAAATTTGTAAATGTTCTCAAATGGGTTGGGCTAGCTTACAAGCTTGAGCTAGGCTCGTGGTGGTCGAGTTGGGTTGGTCAACAAGCATCTGTATGAGGGAAGAGGTCCATGGGCAAGCTTAAACATCCTTTAGGCTTGGAGTGCACAAATTTATTTTATTAGTATTTTTCACAGCCATTATGCTTAAATAAAAAGAAATCCGGTTAAACAATTGCACCTTTGCTCGGTAGCGCTATGGTACGAAGGCCCACATACGAAACATAATCAGGGCAATTCCGTAAGAGTATAACCTCGGCCCATGATCTAATTTGGTGTAGATCATAGGTCACTGGGATGTCAAGTCAACCCGTTAGTGACATTATCAATTAAGATTAATCTCAAAACGATGTCATTTAAAAAACCTATGGTAATACCATGGTTGAAAACCCAATTTTGCCCACCAAAGTCCCCGGGATATTCCACCCTACCCTCACAGTTTCATTTCTTCAAATCCCCACAGACCACAGTGGGCTAAAGTTCTCTTTACTCTCGCGGTCAAAACAACTAGGAGCTGATCAAAGGAGTTGGAGATGGGGACTCTAGGCAGAGCTATATACGCCGTCGGGTTCTGGGTTCGCGAGACCGGCCAAGCTCTTGATCGTCTCGGATGCCGCCTCCAAGGCAACCATTACTTCCAAGAACAATGTAAGTAAGCTTATCATTTCTTTAAACCCTAGATCCTAATTAAATCTCTTTGTAGCTTCATTTTCACTAATTAGATCATAACGTTGAATATCACAGCTCGCATTTGTAATGCGAGTTTATCTGCGTGTTTTCTGTCCGTGAATTAACGTAGATAATTATGTAATTGGAGTTAGTTTGTTAACTAGGTATGCTTAGCGAAATAATTTATTTTTGGGATTAATAATTGTGAAAGTGAACATTTGGCAGTATTGATGATGAAATTTTAGACAGTAATATTTGTTCCCTGTAGTGGAACCATGGTTTTAGCCTCGGGTGGACTTATTATTGATGAGGATATTCTAGCTTTCTTGTAGCGGAGCAATAGAGTTTGAGATTGTGACTGTTGCGGATGCTTGTCTTATGAGATGACAGGTGCAATCAGTTTTAATTGATAGGGTTTCGAGAGCTTTCTTTATCGAATTAGGAATTTGTGATTTTCTGGTTTATAACTGAATTAAGTTTCTGTCTTGAACTAGATACAGTTTACAGCGCAAATCCTTGTACATTATGGCCTAAAAAATAAGTTCTTAGTTTAGCAATTACCATGATTTTCCATCCACCTCTTCCTTGCTCTTATTGCTTGGATGAAATCACTACTCCAAACCAGTGCTTATAATTTTAAGTTGCACCTGTTTGAACTATAATGGAAACTTTTATAGTACAGCCAGGGAATTACGAGTAGGAGTTTACTATTGTTGGATTGTTTTCTGAAATTCTATGAAGTAAAATGGGGGTTCTCAAGTTTGGAAGATAGTTCTTTGATGCACACAGACCACTCTCATGAATATACTATATGTTCAAGATTGGTTTAGGCATTTTAGCTCTCATGCTCAGTATCATCTGCCATCAAGTCTACTTGTGTTTATTAACTACATGTTTCATAGTCCATCTCCAACTTCTTTTCATCCGCCCCTTATATGTGCGTCAACTAAACCAATAGATGTGTTTGGGCATGATAATAATTCTTTTCACAGGCCTGTATACTCTACCTCTTTTTGTTATTCATTTAGTACTTTCCATTATGCTTCTTATTATAGACATTATGGAATATAATTCGGGCTATGCTGGTCTAGCCTGTATTCAGCCATACTTTAATTATGCATTATGCTATAGTGTCCAGGCATCGAACTCTAATGAACATATTTGACAAGGCTCCTGCTGTTGATAAGGAAGCATTTGTAGCGCCTAGTGCCTCTATCATTGGGGATGTTCTAGTTGGAAGAGGATCATCCATTTGGTATGGATGTGTTTTGAGAGGTAAGATTTTATACAACTTGCTGCAGTATGTTTGATGCTTTTTATATAAAGTTTTTCCTTGAATATGCTAAAGTGTATGTAATTTTAGGACTAAGAACTAAAAATCTGTGGAGACTGTCCTTGTTTTGGACTTTGCAAATAATCATGAACTGTTTTTTTATCGGGGGGATAGGTGATGTGAACAGCATCAGCGTTGGATCTGGAACTAATATACAAGACAACTCCCTTGTGCACGTGGCAAAATCTAATCTAAGTGGGAAGGTGCTACCAACTATCATAGGGGACAATGTTACTGTAGGTAAGCATTATGGTGAAGGTCACGTGTTTAAATTTTTACCAATTATGGTGGTCATATGTGAAGCTTTCAAAATATGTTCTATGCATTGAAATTTGAACTGGGCAGGTCACAGTGCTGTTTTATATGGGTGTACTGTTGAGGATGAAGCTTTTGTTGGCATGGGAGCAACACTTCTTGATGGTGTTGTTGTTGAGAAACATGCCATGATTGCTGCTGGAGCCCTTGTGAGACAGAACACAAGGATCCCTACTGGAGAGGTATGTCAGCAAACTCTCTCTCTCTCTCTCTCTCTCTCTCTCTAAGAATACAAGATACTTTTTTTCTGGGTTTTGTAAATGGTGGCTGCTCATCTCCAATAAGATGCATCAAGGATATTTCCATCTATATTTGTAGAGATTGCCTGTTCTTATTATACACTTTAAGCTTTCAACTATTGGATGTTTGAATGAGAAGAATAATCTTCCAAACAATATTAAGCCCAGAAGCATTGAATGTTAAGGTACCGTTTAATTTCAAACAGGCAAGTGTGCATAAATGCCTTTGCTATCACTGCACACGTGAATCGTTGTAATATATGCTAAAAGCATGCAGAAACACCAGCTTTAGTGGTTTGTAATGTATGCAGGTATGGGGAGGCAATCCTGCAAAGTTTTTGAGGAAGCTCACTGATGAAGAGATAGCCTTTATTGCTCAGTCAGCCACCAATTACTCGAACCTTGCACAGGTTCATGCAGCTGAGAATGCAAAGCCCTTTGATGAGATTGAGTTTGAGAAGGTTCTTCGCAAGAAGTTTGCGAAGAAGGATGAGGAATATGACTCTATGCTGGGTGTTGTACGTGAACTCCCCCCTGAACTTATTCTTCCAAACAATGTCCTACCAGATAAAGAACCAAAAGCAAAATGATCATTTTCTTGAGTTATTGTTTTGTAGAATTCAAATCTTGAGGTTTGTCTTTCAAGGATTATTTGTTGTTATTGCAAATACGTGAAGAAGGGATCACTTTCTTTCCTAATAATACAAGACATGTTAGGGTAGAATTTGTTTCCATTTGAGCTTCAAGCTCTGCTTTTCTTGTGGTATTTTAGGCTCTCTTTTCTTCCATGGGAGAAACTAATGCCATAAAGCAGCATGTACCATGATGTTTCCTGTTCCTTGTACCTAAGATACTCGACTTCAATATGATTTTGTTGATCCGTAATTGTGATATCAAATCATTTTGGGGGTTGAAAATTGAAATAACTAGCAAGCTCATGTTGGCTGGCAGAACTCTTTTGTGTCTGCGTGTCATACTCTGGAGGCTATTCTTGTAACCAGAGAAGAAATATAGAAAGTAATATTCTCCAGAATAAGACTGTTATAACGTTGAATCAAAAAACAGGACCGCGAAGCTAATATGAACCACGCTATGGTGTGTGCGGGAGAGAGGCAATGCTCTGCTGTGAATGAGTGCAAAAGATAACCTATCACTCTGCCGTTGGTTGGTATGGTTGCTCGGCCATTTTTCTATTTGCACGGTAGCAAGCATGAGTCGAAAATGTCATTCGGCTGGGGAGTCGAATGCAAGTTACACTAGCTTCGCCAATCATATGAACGTTATTTTCCTCCCTATTCATTCAGTTTTATTCATCAATGACATTATGAATGTTATTTGTTGGTATTTTGAACCTTGATTAAAAACGATGCGCCATTTGGATGCTTTTATATATTATGTGAAGTAATGCGCTCTCCGTTGATGTGAAGTGCTGAGAATAGACCGTGGGGATGGGGAGTATTATTTAATTTTCGAAATGCGAGTAGGGTAGAGGAGCTGTTTATACGGATAAAAGGGTGTTTGTTATTGTGTTTTAAAAATATTTTTAAAAAGTTTGAATTTTTTTTAATTGAAATTATTATTTTTTATTTTTATATTATTTTCATGTATTGATATTAAAAATATTTTTTTAAAAAAATATTTTATTATATTTTTAAATAAAAATTATTTTTAAAAATAATTTCATGAACAAACTCTGAGCTGGGCCGGGTATGCTGTTGCCCTGCCACCGGTAGTCCTACAACGAGAGCTTGTGGGCTCGTGTGGGAGCCCATTTGGGTACTGGGAGAAAAACCCTGGTTTTCCATTGAAGAAGAATGACCATACGATGGTCTGTTTAGCAATGTTCCGATGCATCACCAGTCGATTGGCAACTTGTGAAAATAATGCACTGGCCACTTCTTCAACCTACTGGAAGCTAGCCCATGTGCCCAAACCCTATGCCGAGTTGCCGACTCTAGGCAAGTTTAGAGCTGAAAATATTTCAACAACAGATGTGATTGGAATTGTTTAGGCAATTGTTTTTCATGGGATCTGAAAAGGCTTAAGATTCATTTCTCCGTGATTTAAGCTGTCTTCCAAGTTGAGAGAGACAGAAGAGGCCGTCCATCTAATCATATACCAATCCAGAATCTCCACTATGATTCGTTCCTCATCTTTTGTTGGGTTTTTTTTCTATAGTCCTTCCCTTACACGCTCCTTCTCCCCCTTATCTCATTCATTAGTGCTGTTTTTTCTTCTGCGCCATTAAAGGGGTGCACAGTGACGAGATTGAAGTCTTCCGAGGTCTCGTTGATGCATCCCAGCTACACCCCCTTTATTCCAATATGTTTATACTAATATCTTCACTCCCGTTTCGGTTGGTATTTTATTTTATTAATTAAAATAATATATTTTGGTTTCAAATCTAGATAATATTATAAGAATATCATCATCAATCTCGCAAAATCGTTTAATTACTTTGAAATTTTAATCTATATATATGCATGTCAAGAGACTCCTTCTAAAATTTAATCTCAATCTAACAATCGGATTAAGAGATATGATTGATATTATAAAATTATTTATTATTTAAAAAAAATATTATTTGACCAGAATGGAACAAGTATAACAGAACCAAAACATTTCGAGTATGATTTAAACAGAATTTCTAGAACGAGTCGAGATTCTAAACGAGATAAAATTTGTTTTGTTTTTTAAGCTGTAACAAAATATACCGAGTATTTCAGTGACAACCTTATCTATACAGCCTTATTCACAGATCATAATCAAGGGCATTCATTGCAATTGCAAATCATGGAGACCATGTTACTTTTTGTTCCTGCCATAAACAATACCGTAGTGGTTGCGGCTTCCTGATTGCGGTAGTGGGTGATTGATTATCGAGAGTTTTGAGCTTCCACCAATCATCATTCTAGACCTTAGCCATAGGGTTGAGGATCCATCTTTCCAGGACCTGGAGGATGGCTGGTATGAATAAAACAGCAGATTCCCTCGGTGATCAATCACCCACTGCCTCAAAATAAATTTAATTACAAGTAGGTCTTAGCCTAGCGGTGCGGTTGAAGGGACTTGTTTCTTTACTCTGCATCAGGGTTCAAGTCTCACCATTCATGTTTGATACACCCGCGGTGCCTTATATTTTTATTGGGTTTGTAGGATGTTCAGTGAGTCTGGAGATTAGTTGTGGTGCACGTAAGCTGGCCCGGACACCGCGGTTATAAAATAAATAAATAAATAAATAAATTTAACTCAATAAATTTGTGGGATAATGTTGATATCTACCCCCTTAAGAGCAAAATAAATTTATTTTAAAATGAATGACCCGACAGGATTTCTGCCACTCTGAGCATAGTTATTGATCCCGTCCCGGTCCCGGTTCCGGATTTGTGTTTGGAACGGGACGTCCCGGTTTCGGTACCGTTCCGGGTACCGTTCCGGTTTTGTACTGTTCATTTTTATTTAATTATATATATGAAAAGCATTTTCATTATCAAGCATCAACAACATCAAGCATTCATTATAATTTTTCATGAATTTGTTCATGAACTTTATCTAATCATCCTGAACATTTAAAAGATGAATCGAAAAAAAGAAGGGAACCACTTGGACAGTGCAATATATAAGATCCCATACCACTAAATCCAATGATTGAAAAAAATCAACTATTCATGTGCTAAAACGTAAGCAAAGAATCAAAAGAGATGTTATATGCCAAAAAAAATCATCAAAATCTTCAAAAAAAATGAGGCTCACAATTATGACAAAATTGCACAACTCATATATATGCTTGCAGCTTTGTCCAGTATCATCATTCAGCTCCTTGGAAAATGCATATATATTCCACAGCTCCACATGGTATAACAAAAATAAAAATAAACAAATAAAAGCACTACAATTCCTTGACTCTCAAATTTAAACAACTGGATCATCGAGCTGGTTAACAGTTAATCAGCAATTACTAAGCTGCCAGTTAAGCCACTTCCTGGACCAGCTTGATTCTCTTAAATTAATCCAAGTCAAGAACTAACTGCAAACAAATTCACACTGCACATCCAAAAGGAAAACAAATAAATATACGCGAATCAAATAGCCCGGAAACCATGCAAACACCGGAATCTTACCCAGCACACACAAAACTTGCAGCCACATAAACAAATCCTGGCATGAAACTGCCTGCGATTATCTTATGACCAGCTACATATATATATGGTAACACAAGAAACCAACTTTCATGCAAAAAAAACAATTCGAGCCAAAATCACCACGACCCTTTAAACCCAAAACCAAAGTCCACACACCATCATACGCGGTTGAGAATTCAACGATAGATAGCTAGCCATTGCAAGAAAACAGAAGAGAAAACTCAAGAAACCCACAAAGCTTGCCCGCTAATACACTAATAAAAAAAGTAAGAAACAAGAAAAAAACGAAGATCCCAAATAAAAAAGCAACAGCATAATCGACAAAGCAAAGCGATCCAAAACAAGAAACTTACTCTTCTTTCACGTCTTCGTTAATACTTGAAGAAGACTGGCTTCGATCGGATTTCTGGATTAATTTGAGATTGGGAGAAATCGGGAATAGATTGGGGGAAAAAATCGTGAGTCTGGGACTGGGAGCGGGAAGAAGAAAGGGTGATTTGTTTGCCCGTGTATTGGCTAAACGACGTCGTTTGTTGCTTATCAAAACGACGTCGTTTTAGTCCGTACCGGAACGGAACGCCCGGTACGGAACGGGGCGTTCCGGCCGGAATTCGCCCGGTTTTTCCGGGACAGGCCGGGATTCTACCCGGGACAAAAACGACGCCGTTTTGTCCCGGATTTTGTAACGGGACGGGGCGTCCCGCCCGTTCCGGCCGGAACGGGACGGGATCAATAACTTTGACTCTGAGTGGTCACTGACTCGTGCTCTCGTCAGATTATCTTTCAGCCTGCATGCATTACTAGGATGCCACATAAATTATTCTAGATTTCGACTCGTCTGCTCTACAATTGATTATTAACATTAATATTATCTAAATACCTAAATACATGGATCTAGGTTTAATGATTGCGGGTTCGGGCGACTCTAGCAATGTTTTTTAATAGGTGGCAAACGAAATATTGTTTATGTATTTAAAAAAACAAACGAGAAGGGTCGATGATTTTAATACTATTTTCCTTTAGGTCTATCTCAAGCTTACACTTATTGACCTTTTTTTTAATTTTATTATTTGATATTGATTTGATTATAAATTATTTTTTTAATATATATTTTTATCATATAATAAAATTAAAAAAAAAGTTAATTCAACCCCCTAGAAATCATAATCCGAACATAGTTTTTTTTTAAATCATTTCAAAGTAATTCTTACAAGATTTAATTTAAAATACAATATAAACAAAGAGTTAAGTCAGGATTTTTCAAGTTTGATTTGTTATACCATTTTTAATGATAATGTTAATGTTTTAAAAAAATTCCACATACGAACTCTTTTATTGTCTAGAAGAAAAGAAAAAAATGTGCCTAGTTTCCATATATTTTTGAAGATCAATGAAGCTCTTCTAGGGGTATATACGTCACAGAATTAGAAAAAAATGGTATTACCAAAATAAAAGTCTGAAAAAATAGTATCCTAAAATATTGCTGACTCGGCAATCGGCAGTCCCCGGCCCAAAAACCTACCCCACCCCCAACCACCCCCACCCACTGCTTCCGAAGAACAGCCCTAATTTTACCACCAAAGATTCTGTTTAATGATTATTGGAGGAATAAATAATTAAATAAACCATTTAAGCATGCTTTAAAGGCATGCCCCCTTCATTAATCCCATATCAGCATTTAAACCCCGTGTCAAAACTTCATTAATGCTACTATTTTCACGAGGTTGTTAATTGAGCCCATGATACTAACTTATAATCATACTATTCCATCCTTGTGTTCTTGATATTTTCTCAATGTACTCTATCTGAAGAAATCTTTTTAATATGGTCCTTCTATACAATCTAACATTAATTACTGACATGTCAAAAAAAAAGGACATTTGTCTTTCATATGAGAAGCGTGTGTGTGTGTTAAGGGAGTGCTTCTACCTCTGTTTTTTGGTACTTTTCAATAAACGTTTTTTACTTGAAAATATTATTAAATTAATAGTAAAGTGTGTGAAAATTAGATGGAGGAACAGATAATAAAAAAGAGTAGAGGGTCTACACTAAAATAACGCAATAGTACAGGGACCAAATGCAACAACCTTAAAAAAAGGGTTTCCGAGTGTGATGTCCTGAAGCAAATATTATTCTAGGAGTGTATAAATAGAGTCTGAACTCTGAAGAGCCAAAGGTGGGGAGGGCAAAGGCAGGATCTGGAGGGGTTGCTGGTGATCAGAAAAACCTTGCCGAGATGGGAGCCGAAGCCTTGCCTAGGAATAATGAGATTGCTGCTGCTGCTGCTGTCTCTTCTCACCCTCTCATACTTGGTCTCCAGCCAGCAGCTCTTGTAGACCATGTGGCACCTGTTGATTGGTCTCTGCTTGAGCAAATCCCTGGTGACCGTGGTGGCTCAATGCCTGTACTCTCTCTTTCTTCAATCTCCTAACGCTTTAACTTGATTCTGGATTCTCATTGTCTAGCTTGTTTCATGTACAATTCTGTACTTTTGATAAAAAAGACGGCATCTTTTCTTGATTTGTGTCCATGGACTTTTGGTTTCTGATGTATTTTGTGTCTGATTCTGTGTTTTTTTCCTCCAATTTAATCCATGTTATTGATACACACATTTAGGGAGTTTAGATCAATTTTCCTAGAGTGTATTTTTGCAAGTGGTTTCTCCTTGCTTGAAGTAGGACTCCTTTTCAGCCATTAATCAAACTCATCACCAGTAGCCTTTTCCTTGTTTTAGCAGTATTGGTAAAAAAACGATAGTGATGTTGCTGCTAGTTGTGTGATCAATGGGGATTTAGTATCTGTGTTTTGGATTGAGCAGGTTGCAATTGAAGAGCTTGAGCATATATTAGAAGAGGTGAAAGCACATAAGCTTCCTTCGCCTGATGAATTATCTCCTATGAAGACCATGGCTGGCGGCAGCGTAGCAAATACTATCAGAGGACTGAGTGCAGGCTTTGGAGTCTCTTGTGGGATTATTGGGGCGTGTGGGGATGATGAGCAAGGCAAGTTATTTGTGAGTAATATGAGCTTTAGTGGAGTGAATCTTTCGAGATTGAGGATGAAGCAGGGACACACAGCTCAGGTGATCTAGATTATTATTCTTTCGGTAAAGCCAGAATAATTGTTGGTATTTTTCATTTCATTTTATGTTTTGCCAGTGTGATTCAATTCCTGAAAGGTAAACTCTAAATTTTGTTTGTAACTATTTTCTGGCAGTGCATCTGCATGGTTGATGAATCAGGCAATCGTACAATGCGACCCTGTCTCTCAAGTGCTGTCAAAATTCAGGTGCATTATCCTTTTACTTATTTTGCAATTCTTTCTCGGTTCAAGTTCTGGGTGGTTGTCAATTTGGAGGGTTGACTTTGCCTTTTTATCTAGATGAGGCTTTTTCTAACCATTTTCATCTTTTGTTTCCTTTTCAGGCTGGTGAATTGACCAAGGAGGATTTTAAAGGCTCCAAGGTTAGGCATCTCACTTTTAGTTCCTTGATCAATTCTACCCGTCACTTTGGTTTTCTTGTTTTTATTTTCTCCTTGTCATTTTAAGGTTTTCATGGTGGTTCAGTTTTCCACAATTCTATATAGGAGTTGACTAAAACTGAACTCCAAGTGTGAAATACTTAAACAAGCTGTTTGAAGAAGTTTTTTTTGCATAAAACTGCTGTCTCGTATTTAAGATCAACCCGTACCTGCACACTTGATCTGTTATTTCAATTGGTTTCTTTTGAACGATATTGAAACTTACTTGTCCAGAGACATGGTTGCTAATATATCTTTATTTTATTGCAGTGGTTGGTGCTGAGATATGCCATATTCAATTTGGATGTTATTCAAGCAGCTATTCGGATTGCAAAGCAAGAGGATCTTCTTGTCTCATTAGATTTAGCCAGTTTCGAGGTATAATCTTTATGCACAATCTCTTAGCTCCAATCAATCGAAGGGTTCATTTTGTTTTAAAAATAATTTTAGTATCCAAAATAGTCAATGAAATGTGTATTAAAACAGCTTTTATATCCTCGCAACAAATGTTGTTTCGTAGTTGATTTGAATTCCAGTGAATTATAATATAATTTATGAGGCGGCGACCTGTGTGCTTTTGGCCAGATGGTTCGAAACTTTAGACCATCTCTTCTACAGTTACTGGAGTCTGGGGACATAGACCTCTGCTTTGCTAATGAGGATGAAGCAATGGAATTGTTGAGGTAACCATCAGTTACTGGTTATGTTCTTGGCTTGATATGCCGAGTTTACTTAGTTATAGAGTCTTGCATTTGCATTTTGGGATCTGTTCTTCACCTTTCTTTGGTTGCTGATTCTCTTAAAATGGTTGTAGGGGTGAGCAAACTTCTGGCCCTGCGGCTGCTGCGGAATTCTTGGCCAGACATTGCAAGTGGGCAGTGGTGACTCTAGGTGCTAATGGTTGCGTTGCAAGGCATGGAAAAGAGGTTAGTGTCGCCTTGTTGACTTGAGACCTCTTAACTTTTCTGCTCACCAAAAGGTTAGCTCTGGGAAGAAGTTTTCCCGATTGCTCAAAAATCTGCAGATATGACCTCTTAAACTGAATTGTTAGGCTCCACCTTTATGGACCTTGAAAAATATTAGAGGTCAATGTAGACTTGCTGGTGGATGCTGCTTTCTGCTTCCATCTCAACCCTTTCTACACCGCACCGCAACATGTTATTTCCATTATTGCTTCCAAGTCACTACTGGCATTTCATTAAAATTTCCCAGCATTTCAGATTGTCCGAGTTCCAGCTATCGGGGAGTCAAAGGCTACTGACGCCACCGGAGCAGGAGATCTCTTTGCATGTGGGTTTTTATATGGACTGGTCAAAGGACTGTCTCTGGAGGAATGCTGCAAAGCCGGAGCCTGTAGCGGTGGCTCGGTCATCCGCGCACTCGGGGGCGAGGTAACCCCGGAGAATTGGCAGTGGATGTATAAGCAGATGCAGATCAAGGGCCTCCCTCTTCCTGATAACCGCAAATGACGCCGCACCTATTATAGGATCGATTCTTTTCTTTTCTTTTTCCTAGTAAGTACTGTGATTTTTCACCCTCTAAAGGGACAGGCAGCTGTAGGTGCACCATGGGTTAATTCTATGAGCCCAAGACAAACCGTTTCTCCACGGACAGAACAGCACATAAGCGTTGTTGTCTCTAGATTCAATAGAGAGTTCGTTCTGAGAAACCCGGGTCTAACCGAGCTTTCTTTTCCTCCTTGTCTCCCCTGCATGTATTTAACAAGGACAGCATGGAGAATGACCAGGGCTTGGCTTTTTGAGCCGAGTACTTGCATTTTCTCATCACTTCGCGCCAAAAAAATCCAATTGCAAGGGAAAACGTAACGAGATTCACAATGTCGTTGTATTTTTGAGTGATCGATAAAGCTTAGCTTGCCTGGGCAAATATGCGAGCTCGACTGTAGCCCGCAGCGCTGCTAATGCTCTGCATAACAGCACAGCCCCTCTCTGTCTGTGGAGGAGGATGTGAAATTGGAGGGGCATTTAATTATAGAGTGACAACAAAGCCCTTGAAGTCTGAAGGATCGATACTTGATCGAGTAAAATATTAATCCGACCTGATGCTGTGGAGTAAGATGAGAATCGGAAAAGCAAAACTTGTGTATCTAAGAAATAGTCAACTTCAAAGTGAATTCTTCTTGGATATATAGCTCCAGCTTTGCTACGGGTTTTATGTAATATATATAATAAAATTGCTCAAACATTATCAGTGTATTGAAAAAAAAAACACGATTTAATATATAAATTTGAAATCCAAACATTAAAGACTTAATCTTAAATATCATCAAGCTTTTGAATTGAAGGATAGAATTAAAAAGAGAATCAAATTCATAAAAGAATCCAAATTAAAAATAAAAATCAATAGAATGAGAACCAAACTTGAATAAATTAAAAATCAAGATTATAGAGAACTTCAAACACTGGAAAAAAATCAGCATTATTTGACTGAACGGCAGCTCGCGCGTTGCTTAAAGAGCGCAGGGCCACCCCCACATGCAAGCGCGTGCTACAATTTTACGAAAACAAAACTCGCAATTTTACAAAAAAATATAAAATTCTTTTAATATTTGTTAAAAATAGAGAGACCAAATCTCCTCTGACTAAACTTAACAATAACACCACAAGAACCTAAAGGAAATGATAAAAACACCGGTTAATTTTGCAATTCTAGTATTTTAAAGAATGTTATTGTATCATTAAAAATATTATATGAAAATAACATTAAAATATTATATGAAAATAACATTAAAATATTATATGAAAATAACTTTTTAAAAGCAATTAATCAGTTTTATTTTATCATTAAAATATAAAATTACTTTAATGACCCTCATGAATTTGACAATGGCATTTGAACCCTTCTAAAATTACCAAAACACCCTCCTACTAAAGGATATGGCTTTTTTTTCAGGGATATAATATTAATTTCAAAATGCACAGAGCTTTTGCTTTAATTTATTATATTGAATTAAATTACTGATCTGTTCTACAGATATATGACCGGGGGAATCACGGATAAGCTCGCCAAAGGCTATCATAAAATATGTTTGCAGAAGTGAAGCAAAGTAAATTCCATTGAAAAGAGAATCCAGCAGAAAAATGTCTCCCATGGCGTCTGTCATTTTTTAATAAATTCAGAAAGCACAAGCTAGAAAACATCACCTAAAGACTATGGCAGTGAAGCAGCTTGTTTATTGCATCATATTTCCATTGGAGCCGAATCCTGATCAGCACCAGCACCAGCACCCTCATCACCAGTAGTTCCCCCCTCAGCAGCAGCCTCTGGTTCGGTAGCAGCAGCCTCTGTCTCACCCACAATCTCAAATGCATCAATCAACTTTTGGACGGTTTCCTGATCCAGTATATGGAATGCCTCGTCAACTCCTAACACAGCAATAGTGCAAATAGAACTCTTGAGTGTTTCTCCCTGTAAGGTTTCTCTGACTGCAATGAGAGCATCCTTGATCAAATCATCCCTTGAAGAGTCTGTAAAATTCTCAAATCTGCGTTCCAGGTATGTTTTTGCAGCTTGTGAACGGGATCCTATTGCGAAGGCCTGGTATTCAAAGTAGTTCCCACTGGGACAATTGTAATAGAGGTGAGCTCCAGATTCATCAGTACCACCTACCAGCAGACCAACACCATAAGGTCGTTTCCATGAACGTTGGGTACAGACCTGCACTCAGATATGTTTAGCAACTACAGATGAGTAGAGCACCAGTAGATTAGCATGGGATTATTAGTACATCACTTTATGATGAAACACTGGAAAGAGAATGGAGCAACCCAGATTAAAATTAGATTGCACAGTGAAGCTCTAATACTCTTGATCTGACCATGATGCATAAGGACCAAACAATCATCCATTTCTTACATAAGATTCACCTGTTGATTTAACGTGGCAGATATAAAACTAAATTAAATTTAACTCAAAAACATTGTCGAATCAAGTACAACACTACCTACTATGGTACCATCATTTTTTTAATTAATATGATAAGCGTATGTTTATTGACATTGACCTTCTACAAAGATGGTTTCATAAGTGTTTTCAAGCATTTTGCTTGGTGAGCAAATAAAATCCTTGGTTTATCAGGGATTGATTTGGGGGGGGGGGGGGGGGGGGGGGGCAGATTTGTATTGTGTGTGTTGACGCATGGATAATAGTGGAGGAGGTGTCCCTTAAGTTGTACATATAACTTATGAAACATCAGCTTACCATAGTTAAAGGAAAATCAAAGACATCAAAGCTTACTTATGTAACCCTTTGGTAGAAACAAGTTGCAAAGGCTACTCATACATAATGCATATTGGGAGCTTTAAATTTGTTAAAACTTCAACAATAAAAATCAAGGTAGATTGTTAAACTCATTAGCTTAAGAGCAGCATCTCTTTAACTTTCAAAAACTCTCATAATGAGATGCCAGCTTCAGTTGCTGGTGGATTGTAATCATATCCACTATTGCAAAACAGGTCAACATTGGAGGATTTTAATACTCAAAAAGCATATGATATTAAAATACCTGAGACTATTGCAATTACAGTACGTGATTACATACCAAAGAGCCCCTATTAACATTCATGGAGGCAAAGGTAAGAGCCTCGGGGGGAGAAAACGACTAAACTTGAACTTGTGTTGAAATCTAGCAATATATATCTCATGACAAATTGAGTTGCACTGGAAATAAGCTTTCTTGTTTATTTACAAGATACCAGAATTTAGAATTCACAAAAAACCCAGTTTTTTCCCAACTTCAGTTTCTAAAATCAACAATTATTCACTCAGATTAAACACATATCCAAATCTCTAAACCCTAAACCCTACGATCTAACAAATCAAACGAAACCTACAAAAAGTTAGGGCTTCTGAGATTAAGTAAACAGACCTGAGCCTTATCAGCGAGCTGAACGACAAGGCGACCAACAGGAAGCGGTGACTCGTAGTTGAAATTGTAATTGATACATTCAGTTCGCATATACCGGGACAAAACACGACCGTCGGCGGTGAGCCCAGCGATGGCGACACCGATATGGTCATCGACTTTAAAAATCTTCTTCTGATGAGAGGAGAGTTCGGAGTTAGATTTGTTAACGCATGCGAGAACCACGTGAGACTTGGATCGGAGTCCAATCGCCGCCGAGCCTTGCTTCACCGCCTCCATCGCGTACTCTACCTGAAATAATCGACCGGCTGGACTCCATGTGGTAACGTCGGTGTCGTATTGATTCCTAAACATTGTTCTCTCTCTTCTCTTCGATTTGATGCGATGATGCCTGGTCTTGCTGGGGTGTTTAGAGGGAGTGCTTTCTTTTTGGACACGTTAGGAGCCAGAAGCTTGAGAGAGAGTTCAGTCGATCAGTCGAGGCTCTGTCCTAGCTGAGTTTTAACGGGCTCAGCGAGTCCAGAGTTGGTGGAAATCTAGGATTGGCAGCCCATTAGGAGTCCATTATCCCATCATGATCGGGCTCCTTGTAACATGGACGGGCCTGTAGGGTCCACAACGTTTTTTTCTCTTTTTTCAAGACAATACCGAGGTCGTAAATATAGTTTATAGGTAGTTCAAGTAAATTTCTGAAATGATTCTAGTAAACACCACCACCGATATTTTTTTTTTCGATCTATAGAAAATCCAAACGAGAGGATTATTTTTTTAATTTTGGTTTGGAAAACAACAAAAAATTGAACTAATTAGAGAGAAATGAGTAACTTTTTCAGCCAGTTTGGAATATGTGGATTAAATTCAGTTTAAAGAGTTAGATAATTTTCTGTGATTAAAACTATTTTACGAGTATTGGAAATAATATTTTAAATATATCCACGTGTTAAAATCATGATAGAATATCAAGTGAAATCAATTTTTGTTTATGAATCGAATTCATCGTGTGATTTGGATCCAATCTAGGAATTTTTTACTAATTTTTTTCAAAAAAAAAACCCATCGTAGCTCTCACCCCCCTCCCCCCAAAAAAGAAAGAAAGAAAGAAACTAGCCTTCCCTGACTGACACGCACGCACAGAAAGCTTTTTACGTCAAGTATTGTGGTGAATAGTACTTTTAAAATATAATTTAAGAGCACGTATTTTTATTATTATTAACAACAGCAAATAAAGATCATTTAAAAATATTAAAATAAAATATTTTTTAAAACGTTTTTAAAATGCAGAAATAATTTCAAACACAAAAATACACATTATTTTAATGCAATTCGACGAAGCTGCCTGCTACAAAATTCCGACCTAAGAGGTCAGGGATTGTTGAATGTCTGGCCCCTCAAGAGCCAGACCTTCAAAAAGTCAGCCCTTCACAGTGAAGTGAATAGCAGATCTTGCCGAGCAATGTTATCGAAGAACAGCCAAGAAATTTTAGCTTCAGACGGGTTTCACTGTTTCTGATGTGATTAAAGTTGTTTTTAAAATTGTTTTTTTTTTTTTACAAATATATAAAAATAATATTTTTTTATTTTTAAAATATCATCGAAAAATATCAATTTTTTAATTTAAAATAAAAAATATTTAATTTTTTAAAAAACACTTTTCAATCATAATGTCAAACACCCTCTGATGTTAGATTCCACGAGAAAACACCCAGCAAGAAAAAGGTGAGCTTTTAAGAACTCGATCAGAAACCAGAGGCTGAAAGGAATGAGTTGGTAGTCACTCAAGTTAAAGCAGCAATGACTCATCGATACAAAAGAAAAGGGAGACTAAAAAGCAGATGAACAAGTAGCACTTTTTTTTTTCTGCTTTTGTTCTTCAATTTTTTTTTCATGCTATTATTGCTCGAGATTTACCCAAAAAGCCTGACCTCCTTGAACGAGATCTACTTTATTAGATTCACTGGTAAAATTACACACAGTATAACATCATGGATATTCTGAACTTTCACTCTTGAGGAAGAAAGCTCATCCTGTCATTTTTCCCTGTAATCGAACCAACCTTTCTCTACTCCAGTAACGGCTATACAAGGTCAACTATAAGTAACGGAATGAGAAGAACACTTTGAGGAGTTGTTTTTTAAAAATATTTTTGAAATAATTTAAAAAATAATTTATTTTTTATTTTAAATTAAAATATTTTGGTATTTTTAAATTATTTTCATGATATCAAAAATAATTTATAAAAAATAAAAAATATATATTGATGCTTTTCTCAATGAATTTTAAAAAAAAAAACAGTCTCATCCACCTCCCTAATAAACAATTTTTTTATATGTATAGCACATGTTTGAAACTGTAATTAATGTTGATTTTGAAAATATTTTTAGTTCAGAAATGTATAAATAATATTTTTTTAATTTTTTTAAAAAAATATTTTTGATATAAACACATGAAAATAATCTAAAAATATCAAATAAATTTAATTTAAAAGAAAAAAAATAAAATAAAATATTTTTTTCAAAAAAATTGTGTTCGAAACACAATAAAATACTTTACTTTATTTAATTGTTTTAAAGTAAAATATTAGATTGACTCCTCTAATCTAGGTTGAGTTAAGCTAAGGGTCACCCGGAGATTGCCTCTGACTTCTATTTAATGATTTTTTTTAATATATATATATATATATATATATATATATATATATATATGTGAAAATCGTTGGCCTTAGTCCACCTCTAAATACAGGTCAGCGCACAATCTACCACCTGATTTCCCACGTCAATCTAATGATAATGTTTGTAACACTAAATTCAGTTAAATTTATCTGGTTATTTGGTTTAAAGTAAAGCGGTGTTTAGAAATGTAGTAATCTTTGTTTTTTAAAATATTTTTTATTTGAAAATATATTAAAATAATAATTAAAAAAATTGATATTATTTAAAAATACTAAAAACATAATTTGAAGTGAGAAAAATAAAAATTATATATAAAAAAAACACCCTGCCCTAAATCTGTTAAATCATTGCGGGGACGGATAGGGACAGATGTAAAAAACTTATCCATTGTAGAGACCAGGGATTTCTATTCAAGCTACCATGGTCACGTGTGAAAGTGTTGACTAATTGGTACTGGTCACGAGTGATTTACCCGGGCTTTTTATTATTTTCTATATTGCGGTTGTCAGAGTCAGACCAGGTTGAAAAGTTAACGTGGCACTTTATAATTATTACATAAAACTATCTAATTATCCTATTTTCGTATTTACTTTTTATTTTTATTTTGAGGATTTATATTTTACACTCTAGAATAAACTAAATTATGGGTATAAATTATTACTCACGCAGTAAAATTTAGAATGCAAATAATAATGTTTAAAAACATCAATGATAGATTTTATAATTTTTTATTTTATTTTTGCATCTTGTGAAGTGTTAGTATAGCAACATCTCGCGTCTCTCTTTGGCTTATAGTGTTTGTTTGGTATCATGATTGAAAATATTTTTTATTTATAAATATATTAAAATAATATTTTTATTTTATTTTTAAAAATTATTTTTAATATCAACACATAAAAATAATCTAAAAATAACAAAAAAAAATATTTTTTTCAAAAAAACTTTTCAAACAATGCTCATAAAAGAGAAAGGCCAACCACAATGCTGGCAATAAAAAGGTAAAGGAAAAGGAAAACAAAATAAAAAAAAAAAAAAATCCCTGCATATCTCAGCAGCATGGGAAAACACCCAATAAAAAACAAGGAATTTTCGTCTTTATTTCCGAGTCTTTTTTATATGCCGAATTTCCAAAATAAATAAAGTGACGCCATCATTTTGTGGGCATGCATGTGTATGGTGTTGTAACCTTGGAAGTTCAAATCCCTTAATGATGCGATCTCATGAAATAATTGTCTCCCAATAATTAATTGTTGAAAAATGAGAAGTGGATACCACAGTAAAGCTATTCATAATTGGATGCTTTTAAGAAATGATCAAAGATCTTGTTCATGTCTCGAGCATATCATTTTATTTTATATTGTTATAGCCATTATTTTTTATAAATATATAAAACAATATTTTTAAAATTTTATTTTTATATTATCATATCAAAACCATAAAAAATAAAAATAAAAATAAACTTTTAAAAACACACACAAAAAAAAAAAACTGTTGTAAGAAGAAAAGGTTGCATGCACAGTGTGTTGTTGATGAAAATGACAGCGGGATTAATCGTAATAATCTTTCACATAATGACCGTTGGATACTTGGATTTATCCCGAGATCCACTTGGAGCCAGCTATGCGAACGCTGTCGATCATTACAAGGTGATGTCCCTGGAATAGGTAGCCAGTTCTTCTCTGGTTTCAAATTAATTTGACCACGGAGTATATGACCGAGGAAAAGTCACTAGTCAACCCGTGCCATGTTTATAAAACTCGACGGATTAATTTCAGTGTCCTGTCGATTTAAAGCCACATCCAGATGGAATTTTATTTGAAATCATATTGTTATTTTCGTACTAGAAAGTCATCATTTTAGTAAAAAAAAAAAAAAAAGAATTAATTTCTCTGCTTGCATATGTGATCCGGGGCCCGGGTCTTTATAGCAATGATATATGCTCTGGTCGGTGGGGTTTCGAGTAATTTTGGACACGAGCTCCCTCTACACTCCAATTGCTGCCCCGTGTGGAGGGACCGGGGAGGTCCCGAGTTTTGAATTCATTGAACCTCGAGACATGCAGTGCTATAACATAAACTGCAATTGTCGTTATGAATAAATCCCGGGACATGAGTAATTACAAAAAAAAAAAACAGTAGGGGGAGAGAATATTTAAAAAATGGCATTTGCCAACAACTTGATTACGAACTGTAGGCAGCCCATCTTGTCCCAGATCAGAAAGGGTTAGCAATTAGGTTATTGGTTGATCGTAAATTGAAAAATTAAGCATCACAGACGCCTGACCTGAAAGAAAAGGAATTTGATGTTTGCTTCTAGCCTTCCATAGCATAGTAATAAAAAAACGACCAGGTATAATAGTTTAATCGGTTCATTTGAGTTAACCAGAACAATAATATTTTTATTTTTTAAAATAAAATCAATAAAATTTAATTTAAAAATAATAATAATAATCTAGATTTAAATCGGACCAATCAAGTAATGGATTGATTCGTCTAGTCAATTATAAATAATTATCTTCTTTACACTAACAAACCAGTCAAGTTTCAAGTGTTGGGCTATGTTGGATTTCATCATTTTTCATGATAGTTTAGAAATAGGATTGAGCTGTATTTTTTAATTTATTTTTTAAAAAATAAACATTGAAATTTTTTTATTATTTTGATGTGTTATGTCAAAATAAAAAATATATAAATATATTAAAAAAAAACACGATCTCAAACAAGAAAAAAAATAGATAATGTAAATGTATTATAAATAAATAATTAAATAATAACAGTTGACAATTTGAGGTATAATATCCAAGTTATAATATTGCTTGATATCGATAAGCTGGTTCAGATAATAAAATAAATAAGAATGGTATTAACCAGACAGCATTTTTTTAAAAAACAAATCACAATATATTTAAAAAAACGAGGATCAAATTGAAATCAATAACACAAAATAAACTTAAGTTGAATTTTGAAATTAAAAAAATAATATAAAAAGGTAAAGTAAAAAAATAAAAAGCTAGAATAATAAAGATCAAGCTGAAAAATATAATATATTTCAAATTAAAATCAAAGTACTAGATTGAAAAGAAACAAAATTCTTATTGAATTAGAGGACAATAATCAAAAGTCAAAATAAAGACAGTCAGATAATAGATGTCAACATCAAAGAAGATGACGAAAGTTTTCAGGTGAAGAGAGAGAAATAAAAAAAAATTGATTTATTAGAGATAAACTATTAACCCGTTGATTACACGTCACACCCGCTGAAAAAAGATATGATGACGCATCTAACTATATGGTAGATGATCAAGTTAAGAAATGGGGAGACGCCATCTAAACCATCCAAAGTGCACGGTCGCCTCCGGTGCACTAGTGCATGTACAACTTAAAAAAAACGATATTATTTTAATATAACAAAATACAATAACGTTTTTAATAAAATAAAAAATAACAAGACAACCACCTTGAGAAGAATTAAATATTATTTGATCAGAAGCTCTGATCTCGTTAAGTTGAAGGGTATTTCAGTGACTTTGTCGAGATTAGTTTTGAAAGTTTTTTTTTTGTTTATAAATATATTAAAATATTTTTTATTTTATTTTTAAAAAATATTTTTGATATCAATATATAAAAATAATTTAAAAACATCAAAAAATTTCATTTCAAATAAAAAATAAAAATATTTTTATTTTTCAAAAATACTTTTAAAATATAGTATCAAACACCTCTTTTAATGTTTCACAGCCTACAATATAAAAGACTGTCAATTCCTATGGACTGGTGACATATATATATATATATATATATATATATATATATTTTGTTTCTATAAGTAATTTAGTATTTTTAATGTTTATATGAAAAAAAAAACAGTATCGTCTTAAATAAAGCTATTTATTTTTTGAATGAGGAACAAATTAATAATTTTAGTTTTTAAAGAGTATGACATTGTGACAAGTGACTTAAGATTTTTTTTTGTGAATCTTAAATTCATATTTATCTTATAAAAATATAAATAATTAAAATTTTATTCGTTTAATATATATAAAGAAAAGTAGGGTTTTCAAGAAAAAATAATAATTAAACCCCTTCCTTTTTATTATATTTGCTACACAATTATAAATTTGTTGTGATCCGATGAGTTAAATATTAATATTGCTTTTATCAATGAAACAACCTTAAGACTATTTCTTCATACGATTCAAAGATCATAACTCATGACAAAATGAATTTGGTATGGAAATCATCCTTCTTTCGTCCCAATTGGAATAAAGTTGGTTTATAAGCCATCGTTACGACGAGAAGCGAAATACTTTTATTAATACAGTAAAAAATATATATTCTATAAAATATTATTTGATATCACTATTAAATCCAGGTTTAAAATTATATTCAATAGAAATTATGTTGTCATAACTCAATCAACTTGATTAATTAAAAAATAATATAGTCAACCAATAAAAAAATATAAGAATAAAATTGATAAAAAATCCATCTTGAACTTTTTTCTTCATCTAAATTTAAAAGTAAATTATATTGGAGTTATTTTAATATAATTTTATTGACTTGGTTAATCTAAAAATAACTTAATTAAATAATAAAATGATGAAATTGATAGAAAAAAACTATAGACTTGGTTTCTTAACCATTCTATATATATAATCAAATTGTATAAAAATTATCCAAATATGATTCAATTAACTTGATTCATTCAAATATGATTTAAATAATCACTAGAGTTAAATAATAAATTTAAAAAAAAACTTTAATATTTATACTAATAATAAAGGTTCTGTCTGCTCAAAGCATGCCTGATCAAATGTAATAAATAAAACCATTCTTCTTTATTCTCCCTGGCTCTCTATCTAATCACTTGTATATATTTTAACCACTCAAAGAAGTTGATTTATATCTAAAATTTAGCCGTTAGAAATAAATTATTTATTGATTTTATAATAGCTACATAAGTATCGTATCTTTGATTAACAGTAAGAACAAAAACAATTGACTCTCGAGACGCGACCAAGGGCCTGTTTGGTATTGCGGTTGCTGTTGTGGTTGAGGTTGAAAAAAAACAGTTTCAAAAAAAGCACTTTTACTGCGGTTCAAAATAAGTTGTGAAGTGTTTGGTTAAAACTGTGGTTAAATTTGAGGTTGAAAAAAAAATAAATTTGACTCTCGAGACGCGACCAACTTGTAAAAACAAAATATCGCGGGGTCAGAGCCATATTTACTGAATTTATCGTATTTCATTATATCGTCCTCTCCTCTCTCTCTTTTTTTTGAAGTATACTTGTCCTTTCTCTCTCGTGTCTGACTCTGCAAAATTTCTCTGCGGAGAAAGACCACACCAAGCACACAGACAAGACCAAACAAGACAAGATACAGGAAACAAAACCAAAAACTCAAGCAAAACCTTACTAAATCCGTCTCTTTCTCCCTGTGAGTGGAGTATCAACAAGTCTCTTCTGTTTCTGCTGCTGCTTCCTTTTCAAAGATGCTGAGTAATGGGCGTGGACACGGTGGAAAGCATGTGTACGACGGAGTCTTTGGTGGTGGTGGTGCAGTTAAGTCTGGGAGTCGCGCGGAGGATTATAGAGAGATATTTGGCGGGTTTGGCGCTACTGGTTCTTCGATTCCGATTCTTGATGTTCCTGAGCTGAGTGAGAATGGTAAGGTTTCTTCTGTTGGTACACAACGGATTGATTACGCCAAGATTTTTGGTGGTTTCGGAGATGCTGAATTTGGCTTGCCTCTTGAAGAATTCCTTTCTAAACCAAAGAAAGTCAGGAGCTCTATCAATGGAACTCGGTATGTATGGACTTTAAACTTTTCCTATATTATCTGTTTTAGTTTCAAAATTTGGATTTTTTCCTCTGAGGGAGAGGGAGGGAAGGGAAGGGTGTGTTTTGAAGCTCTACTGGTGGAAATGTGAATCTTTAATTATTAAAATAAGGTAGAATTTAAGGATTTTGTGTTTTAGAATTGAAGCTGTGCCTGGTTTAGTTTTAGTAAAGCAAGCATGGATTTTGAAAAGAAGCGATGTCATAATGTGCTTGCTTGGTTTAAAATTGGAAAGAGCTTGTAACAGGGGAGTTCTTTTGCTTTTCAAGGGAGGAAACTTTTTCCTTATCAAATCCAAATACCTTTTTTTACTAGCTGATAGTCCTCAAGCTAACCAAAGGAATAGCTAGTGTACTACTATAAGGTCCCCTCAAATTATTAATGAATTTCGTTAATTGTCTGGTTATGTTGACAGTTGAGTGGATTTGTTGATGGTATATTCAACCTATAGAGGTGGGGAATGATTTGTCTATATATACATAATCCTGGGCACAAAATTGTGCAGGTCTCCAGCTGAAGCAAGTTCATGGAATGTGGGGTCAAAACTTTCCAATGTTTCAAAAGATCAAAAAGATTCATCACCTGAACCATCTTTCCAGACGTTTGATGGCATGAAACAGTTTAATGTGTCCTATAATAAAAGCAACCCAGGAAACAAAAATGGGACAAATGGAATGACACATATTGCGCAACTCCATGCAGTTCCTGGTTATACTTTTTTAGTTGATGAAATCACTCCTTCAAAGATGGCTGAAGGTGGCAAGCCAGCACGATCAGCATTAGATGATGCTTGTCTTAATGTTAATGGAAGCAAGAGTGTGAAGGAAGATACAGCTCGCAGGAAAGCTATGTCAGGTCCACAACCCAGCATTGACACACACAGTTTAAGAACTTATGCTGAATTTCAGAAGAAATCGAGTCGAACTAGATCCATTTCGAATGATAAGCCATTTGATGCATTTGAAATTGGCCTAGGTAGACATGCACCTTCAAGCCCACCTTCAAACTCCAGTTATAATAATGATGGTGTCAACACATCAATGAATTCAAAGTCTGGTGTTTCTAGAAATGATGCTTCTGGAGATGCGTTGGGTGATTATTCACCAGCTTTCTCTGATGGGGAAATAGATGCAAATTCAGATGCTGCCGCCTCAGTAGCTGCACTTAGAAAAGCAATAGAGGAGGCTCAAATAAAAATTAAAATTGCAAAAGAATTGATGGAGAGAAAGAAAGAAGGGCTTCAAAATCATGCAAAGATAAGCTTTAATAACAGCAGGAAAGCTCGGAAACGTGGGGTTAAAATTGCAGAGAGATCAAAAAGATCCAATGAGCTGGTGGATCGGGAAATGCATGAAAAAGAGGATACTCCAAAGCAAGAATCTACAGGCTTATCAGAGCATAATGCAACAAAAGCAAGCCAACCAACCCAGAATTTTGAAGATGAGAAGAAATCTTCTTTTGCGAATAATGTTGTTAGAGAAACATACAGTATGGAATCCAAATCAACTCGAACAGATTGTAGACTGGAAGAAGCAGAAGAATGGGAGTCAACAGACGAGTTTTTTGAAGCTTCGGACTATGAAGAGCACAGGGAGATGCCATCAGAATATGAGGAGGCAGGCTATGCAGAGAAAATGGTGTCATATGATCATGAAAATAAATGGAGAGAGAAGAAGACTGAAGAAGAAAAAATCAAAATGCCAGAGCACAGAGAGGAAGCTTTCAAGGAGCACAAGGTCGAGAGAGAACTAAGTTCAGAAGAGTTTTTTGAAGCTGTGAACTATGAGGAGCACAGGGAGATGCAATCAGAATACGAGGCAGGCAATGCAGAGAAAATGGTGTTGTCTGATCATGAAAATAAATGGAGAGAGAAGATGACAGCAGAAGAAAAAAACATAACACCAGAGTGCATCGATGAAGCTTTTAAGGAGCTCAAGATTGAGAGAGAACTAAATTCAGTGGTAGGAGCATTTCAGTGGAATTTATATTCAAAGTTCATTAAGCCAGCTGGAGAGCTTCATAATCAGGAAGAAAATGAGCAGAAAATGAGATTTTCTATCAATCATGAAGAAGATGAGCAAACATCTATAGTGTCTGATGATTGGGAAGACTGTGAAACTAAGCTGGAAAAACTTCACCGTCCCCACAAAAAAGCAGAATTTTCAATCCAGGAGTTGGAGGAGAATAAATATATGAAGGAACTAAAAGATGCTCATGACTCGGTGGAAACTGAGAACAGACAAAGGGAGGCACTAGATCTTAAGGAAATGGAGAATAGATTAGATGAAGTTCCTGTTACGGACGACGAGTATGATGGAAGTCTTGATGATATATATGAGAAAGAAGAATATGATGGAAGCCTTGATGATATATACGAGAAAGAAATAAATGTGGAGGGACAACAAGAAGACTGGGACAGGGTAGAATGTGGTATGAAACAAGGAGGTTGGAACCTAGAAGAAAATGAGGTTAAAGAAAATGATATGCACAGGGGAGAAATATCAGGTGAAGATGGTGGGATAAAAGGGAGTGTGAATCCAGAAAAACTCAAGGAGGATGAGGACATATTCAAAAGAAGTGATCAGATGAACGAAACTGGAAAGAGAGGAGAAAAGATGTTTGAAGGGATAGAAACTGAGAGGATAAGATCAGAGAGTCATCAGGGGGAAGAAGATAGAAAAGCCATGGAAGTGGCTGGACAGTCCTTCAGATACGAGGGAGGCGATCTTGAAACTGCCAAGGATGCAAACGAGCAGGACAAAAATGAAAACCTAGTTGAGAGCGACAATGCCTGGGGATGCACTACAAACTTTGCTGTTGGGGGTCTAAAGATAGAGGTTCATACTGACAAGGAGAAAGGAAGGCTAATGGAGGTAACTGAATTTTCCCCTCTGTTACAAGGGAATGAAAAGGAGTCAAAGGCAGTCGAAGATGCAAACAGCCTGGAGGAACAGAATTGTGAGATTGCTTGCTTGGCTCAAGGTTTCTTTGGACTTGATAGAATCAAGAAGCAAACTGCAGATGTAACTGAGGCTCTTCTTATTGGCAAAAAATTGGTATATTTTGGTGAAAATGACATTAACTTTGAAAACAAGCAAAATCATCATGTAACAGAATACAAGAGCATGTCTAATCAGGAAAAATGTGTTGAAGATGTAACTATTGAATTGGATGATGATGTTGATGTTGATATTTGTGAAACAGAAGTTCATACTAGTAGCGAAGAAAATGAGAAGAGTTCGATATCCTCTCATGATGAAAGATGGTCCAATGATGAGACAGAACCACTTTGTGATCCAGAGTGTTGTATTGAAGAAGCCGCTTGTGAATTGGGAGAAAATAACAAGGATGTCAAGGAGTCTGAAGTTATAGCAAATCACGAGAATTCCTTAGAATCTTCTCACGATGATACATGGGTAGATAATGGTATCAATACCAAAGCAACCCAGCGATCTTGTATATTTAAAGGGCAAGGGAAGGTCACAGATAAATCCGTGGAAGAGGAATTAAGCCAAAGCACCAGCAATAAAGAGGAGAATTGTTGCAAAAACCCGGCAATGGAAGAGAAGGAATGTGAAGATGATTTGAAAAGGGAAGTGGAGGTGGAAAATGAACACTTTAGGGAAAAGGAAAAAGTGAAAGAGGGGGGATTAGAAAGAGAAAAGGAGAGAATAGCTGTTGAAAGGGCAATACGAGAAGCACGTGAAAGGGCGTTTGCAGAGGCCCGGGAAAGGGCTGCTAACGAGAGAGCAGCTGCAGTAGCTCATCAAAGGTTAAAGGCTGAGGTCCGAGAAAGGCTAGAGAAGGCTCCTTCAGAAGTTAATAATAAGTCGGCAGCTGAGAAGGCTTCTTTTGAAGCCAAACTAAAAGCTGAACGTGCTGCAGTAGAGAGAGCAACTGCAGAGGCCAGGCAGCGTGCCCTAGAAAAAGCGTTGTCTGAGAAGGCTGCTTTTGAGGCAAGAAATCAGGCTGAAAAGTCTACAGCTGAGAGACTTTCAAGCATTTCAAAAGCTAATGGGATGAATTCCAGAGCAAGTGTCTTTACTTATATTTTCCCAGCTCCTTTTGTTATCCATAAAAGCATTCTGCATGGAAAATTAACAGTTGTGGAATTTCTAGCAGGATAAACAATACAACGACCCAGGTCCTTCTAGCAGTTCAAGATATAGTTCTTCAAATCTTAGCGGTAAGTGACATTTTGAAGTGCCCCTCATACGATATATAAAAGGCATTGTCATTTCATAAGGATTCTAGTCTCTCCTCGCTTCTATAATGCTCCTAAGCAGTTCATGATTTGCTTTGTGATTTCCCCACTCAACAGAAAGTTCTAATGGAGGCGATGGAGAATCAGCTCAAAGGAGTAGTAAAGTCATGTTGGAAAGGGATCAAAGAACAGCAGAGCGTGCGGTATGCTCCTTGCACCTGATTCTGATATAGAAATTTAAATTTTCTGACTTCTGACAAGCATACTTCTGTTTTTGGTCTCATCCAGGCAAAAGCTCTCGCAGAGAAGAATATGCGTGATCTTCTTGCTAAAAAAGAGCAGGCAGAGAGAAATGTAATCAGCTGCGCAAATAAGATTATAAAATATTTCCAGTTACATCAAGTTTAGATTACTTTTCTCACTGTCTTTTACTATGTATCAATGGCAGAGACTGGCAGAAACTTTGGATGCTGATGTCAAGAGATGGTCTAGTGGGAAGGAGAGGAACTTGCGTGCTCTTCTTTCAACACTGCAATATGTATGTAGAAACCTTCTGCTGATACCCGGTGCATTCTGAGTGATGATTTTCTACACAATTTATTGACAATCACTTTTCCAGTGTTTGTTTTGTTTCTAGCTCTTAATACATCATATATTATGAACTGATTTTTCTATAAAGTATTTAAAATAAAAATCCAGTCGTGTACAAATGGGATTAACTGGATTTCCCTTGCGTGCAGATCCTCGGCCCTGATAGTGGCTGGCAGTCAATTCCTTTGACCGAGCTGGTCTCAAGCACTGCTGTGAAAAAAGCTTATCGAAAGGCCACTCTATTTGTTCATCCTGACAAGTTGCAGCAACGAGGTGCAAGCATACAACAGAAATACACTTGCGAGAAGGTTTTTGATCTTCTAAAGGTGGGCTACTGTTTCGTCTTCTTAAACCTAAATTATCTGTAGCATGTCATTACCTGGGAGAAGTGCATTCTTCATATTACTCTAATAAGGTGGGGATAAGAAACTAAAATCATGATGAAGAATTGCAGACGTCCTGGAAGGTCTTCAACTTTAAAATCGGCACTCGACAACATATTTCGTTTAGGATTGAAACAGAGCCTTGAATGTTTTTCATTCTTTTATCCGACCTGGGTTTTTAAAGTGATATTTTCTTCTTTATTTTTTTGCTGTCCCAGGATGCCTGGAACAAGCTCAGTGCAGAAGAAAGGTAGAGAGTGTCAACAGCAGCATCCTTGAAGGTTTTTTCATTTACTGTAGGCACGATTCATAGCCAAACATTTGTACTCTCGATCCTTCACTCTATGCAATACACGCCCACTTCGTAAACTCTTGTAGTGCGCTCATTTGCCCGTGCATTCAATTTCAATGCTTGCCGTCTCTTGTTTGATACTAACTAGATTTCATGGCAAAGAGGGGGGATACCAGAAACTGACAATGGTAGCAAAATTGCAGCTACCTTTATTTCATAAGAAGCCCCTCCCAAGAAAACACTACGCCTGACATGATTATAAAGTTCCCACTGTCCCACTACTATTAAAAACAAATGCACAGACAGCTTTATATGGCTGATCTGAGATCACTGTCCAAGCACGAACAGCTTCATAGCATCTTCATGCACAGGCTTGGGTATACCCCAGATCAGAAAGAAAGGATGTTAAATATTGATTTGCAAAGAATGTAAATTTGAAGCTGGTGATGGTAACACAAACTGGCAGCCAGATAACTGTGTTTCTTTGAAAGAAGTACTGGTAACACTCGAAAGTTCCAACCACAGTGATGAAGTACTGTCATCTCAGTTCACACCATTTTACAGCTAACAGGGAGAGACAAAATAGGCAGGTGCTACAGGTTCTAGCCACAAAATCCTTAAAACTTTTCAAACTGAAATGAAATTGACTGGATTGGGCATTGCTGACACGGATTACAAACCAAGCGCGTGTAACATTATAGCATTCTGTGCATGCATGCGATTCTCGGCTTGCGGAAAGACTATGGAGTTTGGAGCTTCAACAACACCATCAGTGACCTCCACGCCCCTTTCAGCTGGTAAACAATGCATGAAATAAGCTTTTGGGCCAGCCAACTTCATCAGATTTTCATCAACCTGCAATATCATGCATTGAAAAATGGAAATCAAGAACTACGATCTGCACTAAAATAAATTCAAGAATTCACTGCAGGCCTAATCTTGCGCATCACTGCAAGGCAGATCTTTAGGAGAGTTCAAAATGGAAGAACATTATTTTGACGGAGGGTTTGCAAACTTGGTGGAAGGCAATATCATTGGTGTTTCTTCAACAAGGAATAGAAAGTAACATAGCAAAATGTACAGACATAAAATTAGCAATGTCTTGCTTGGATTTTACTTATTTTCTGCATGAGAAGCTTAAAACCTTTATAATCAATACTACGGAAAAGACGGTCTATATACCTGAAATCCTTGAAATACTTGGTGACGGTGTGCAGCCTCCTCCTTTTGCCCCATGCTGGCCCACACATCAGAGTACACCACATCAGCTCCTCTAACAGCTTCCTGTGGGTCATTAGTAATCTCAATCTTGCTGATTCCAGCCTGTTGTGCCTTCAACACGGTTTTTGCATCTGGTTCAAAACCTTTAGGACAAGCACACACAAAGTGGAAAGGAATCACAGCTGCCAACAGCAACCATGAGTGTACAATGTTATTCCCATCCCCAACATATACAACCTGAATTTGTAACAGTGGACAGTCAGGTTAGAATCATATGAAACCGAGCATGTCATGCATGTACAAAATAATACTACATTAAAAGCACAATGAACTAACCTTAGTTCCTTCCAACCGGCCAACATGTTCAATTATGGTGAGGGCATCGGCCATTATTTGGCAAGGGTGGTTATAGTCAGTCAGGCCATTAATAACAGGCACTGTTGCATGTTTTGCCAGATCAAGAATGTCCTGAAAAAGAACAAGCAGCTGCATTTGCAAATATCCTCGTGCATGGAAATTATCTTTAAAACTAACTTAAAAACACCACAAAATTCCTGAAACTTGCTTGTTTTCAAGCCACAAACTTTTATTGAATTGTGCACAGTTCAGTTTATGCAACCCCGCATACATGAAAGGAATTGACCATAGATGAACTATCAGAAGGAATTACCAAAAACATAAGAAACTCACCAGCATACCTGATGAGCAAAAACACGTGCCATTATTATATCATTATAGCGTGACAAAACACGAGCAACATCACGAGTTTCCTCTCGTTTACCCATCTGGATATCGTTAGGTCCTAAATATATAGCATGGCCTCCAAGTAGGAAAAATCCAGTCTCAAATGAAACTCGCGTCCTCATGGATGGCTTCGCAAAGATCATAGCCATTGTCTTCCCTTTAAATGGAAGGAATGTCCTGTCTCCAGATTTTATCACAGCCTTGACTTCGGCAGCCCGGTCTAAGATCTTCATAATAGTCGCTTTGTCAAAATCACTGATGTGCAGAAAATCCTTCATCCCTGCTTTCGCTGTAAAATATAGAGCAATATATGACAGAAGATATAAAAGCTGCAAAATATCTTGCTGTAGTGTAGCCTTCGAATTGCAGGACGTGATATTTGAATTCAAGTAGGATGGACATTGAAATGTTCTTGTAATTAGGTTTTAAAAACTTTGAGGCGTCAAAAAGGTACACTAATCTAATCCAAACATTTCTCGGAACAAATCAATAATCTATTGCGAATCCAAATCCATAATCTATCAGCAAACTAACAACATTTCTTCATCTATCACCACTTTCCGAATGCAAACCCTAATTCCTGCAGCATTCTCCTTATCAAACAATGCCTAAACCCTAGTTCCAACTATAATACAATTGATTAAACAAATACCTGCACACGAAATGACATTTGGACGACAATAAAGAAAGAACATCACATCACAAGGTGAAACGTACCTGGACCGTTGACGGAAGATGGTGGTGGAGGAGCAGAGGTTGAGGAAATCCGGCACGAGATTCTTCCACAACTAGCTCGAGACGGCACCGACACGGTTGAGAAGAGGGAGGATCGAGAGGGAGGAGTTGTGAACAAAGCAGAAGATGAAGAGGAGAGAGAGACTTTGTTCGATGGAACTGGGCGGTGACAAGAAATCGACGCCATTGTTTTTCGTTTTCTGCGAAGAGAGTCTGTTACAGTGAAGCAGACGGAGACTGGGGAGCGGGTGTGGTTTAGTGGAGGGTCGGTTTATAAATATATGTGAATAGTTTACGTAAATGCCCCTGGATTACCTAGACACGGCGTCGTTTCTTTCTCACATGTTAACAAATTAAGTGGGCCTTGATGTTGTTATTTGGACCTTAGGAGTTGTATTTTCATATTTTGAGCTATGAACTCTTTGCTTCGCATTTATGACTTTGTATTGTATTTTAAAAATATTTTTTTAAAAAATGAGTTATTTATTTATTTTTTATTTTAATTTAATTTTTTGTGTTTTTAAATTATTTTTATATGATATATCAAAAATAATTTTTAAAAATATAAAAAAATATTTTATTGCAATTCGAAATAAAAAATACATGAAACTACACCGTTCCAAGTCATCTAAAATTTATATCATGAACATGGACAAATACGCGCTACAAGGTCATTTATTTTGGATCTATAGAGGTTGCCATGGCCATCACATGCATGGTGCCTCTGCAATATTTCTTCGTTGTTCTACCTCTAGATTTTTTTGTCTAGATTGGTAAATAATAGCAGAGGTCCTGCGAGTTTTGACATGTATATCATGGCAAGTCTTCAATTTTCCTCACTAGTTTTTTGTTCTCTCCCTTTTGTGCTTTCTCTCACTTTTCATAACAAAACTTCATATTGGTTCAATTATGAAACTACACCGTTTGAAGGCATCTAAAATTTATATTTTTCATGGAAGTTAGCTTAATAAATTTGATGTAAATTTTTTAATAATAAATCTCAGCAAGCAGGAATAGTGCGTGAACAGTTCACCTTATTTGAGAAACAAAGTGCAAAAAAGTGGACAATAATAGCCTTACACCGCAAGCGTAGTACGGAAAAACATTCTGAGGCAACTCAAATTGAAGCGCAGAAAATAGACACACCACAATTATTTCAAAGTGTGTAGCTTTTGCCATTGACAATCATCTAATGAGTAGTAGACTGAGGGGCATCGGAGCCGGCAGGGACCCCTCCGTTTTCTTTGCTTCCCTCGACGGCTAGTTTTTCATGAGAAACGGGATCGGTCCCTTTTCTTTGCATGTTTCCACAGCACCGGCGAACTTCTCCTCGGCGGCTTGTTTTTCATGAGAAAGAGGAATCAGTCCCTGTTTTCTGCACGTTTCCACAGCACCTACGAACATGTCCTCCAAGCTGTATTTGAATTCAAACCCCAAGTCCTTCACCTTTTTGGACGAGAAGACGACACTCGCCAAATCCTCATCGATGTTTTTGAGCCTGGTCAGCACGATGCTTTGGTTAATTAGCCCGGAAATAGAAGAAAAAAAATGCTGTAAAGATCTATGGTCGTGTTAGGTGAGAGACTGACTTAGTGGGAACGTTATATTCCGGGTATTTTTCTCTGAGTAATCTGGCAAGATCGTGAATGGTGGCGCTATGCGAGGAGCAGATGTAGCGGCCCTCTGCTTTTGGATTCTCAAACAAAAATATATGAGCCATGCAGAGGTCATCCAAGTGTACATAATTTCCCTGCTTTATAATTCCATAATGGGATTCGGTTCCTGCGTCACGAGAAAAAATATTATTCTCTATGTCACATTTAAGAGCAGGAAATTAGTAATAATTAGCTCAAAAATGGGAAGAAGGTGATGTCAGATGTACCGGTGATCAGAGAAAGTCCGGTTATAAGACTCGGCGGCATTGACTGCATGAGGAATGGGCCAACAACAAGAGGTGGTATGACGCTGATAAAATCCATGTTATTCTCTTCAGCAAACTTCCAAGCAGCTTGCTCGGCAAGAGTCTTGGACACGAAGTACATCTGGTCACCAGGGTAAATTTCAAAAAATCATCTTGATTAGAAATTGAGAGTTGAATTTATACAGCAAAGGAAATTAAATTGCTTGATAGCACTAACCCATCCAGTCATTTTTACGGCCTGGACAAATTCCAAATCACTCCAGCAGCTTTCATCGTACACTGGTTTTTTGTGCTGTTCAACATCCAAAGTTCCTGCTGATGATGTGAATACGATCCTTCTAACAGTTTTTGCTGTGGCGCATGCTTTCATGATGTCCAGTACGCCATTGATTGTAGGCTTGATCACCTCATTCTGCCGAAGAGGAAAACATCTCAGAGCATACTGATTCTGTATATTGATGTTAATTGCAGCAATAGCTGGATAATTTCCAGTTTGATTCCACTACCCTTTTCTAGCAACAGTAATGTCGCCACGAAATTAGCGTCAAAATATGGATTTTATATCCTTGACGAGTCATTGATTAATTATTGTAGGAAAGAATTTTCAGCGTTACAATACACATATATATAGATATAGATATATCCTTGACGACCTCCCTTAATAACCTTCATCAGTGTAAATATTAATAAGCTATATATGACCATTTCCCAAGCTTGCAAAGTTTGAAATCATACCTCAGGGTCCTTGGACTCAAAATCCATGGGAGTGGCAACATGGAAGACACCTGTGCAGCCTTGAATAGCTTCATCAAAACTCCCTTCCACAGAGAGATCAGCTTTCCATAAAGTCAAGTGGGTTTCAGCCTTGGGCAACTCCAGCAAATGCTTCACCTTCTTTGTGTTATCTACAACGAGCAATATTCATTGAGAAAATACCATAAAGCAAAGCTGTAAAAGAGATTATTTATAAGATGGCTGGACGAGGCTAACCAGGGTCGCGGACGGTGGCTCGGATCGTATAACCTTTCTCTAGGAGTCTCATAATGAGCCATGATCCGATGAAGCCAGAGGCACCGGTCACACAAACTGTCTCGGCTTCCACTCCCATGTTTGATTTTCAAGCTGGTGATGACGGTAAGTGGGTCAGCTACGAAATTGAAAGCAAATAAGGTACGATGTGTTGCAATAATTCTAATCTAGAGACTTAAAATGTGGTAATTCTGGTCAGCATTGATTTGTGATTTTATAGACAGACTCCTGCTTCTTGTCCAACCATTCTCTTGGTCCTGCCTACCACATTTCAGTGTTAGCAGAGATCTCAGCGGTTGTCAGCTGAGCTAACGGTCTTCACGTGCAAATGTGGGGGCTGCACCTACCTATCCTCCTGCTTATATGAGTTGTACCTTGTCTCTCTCTTCTTGCCACTTCCTATTTACGGGTTATACCGAACAAGTTCCTTAACTCATCTGCAAGATCAAGGAACAGTGATTAGGTTAATGACCACCTTAACGTTACACCCACGATGTTTGTGTTTTAAATTAAATTACTTTAAAAAATAATTAACTATAGTCCTCGAGAGGAAGGTTAGGAATGGAGTTCCTTTCAGCAACAAAAATATTCTCGGATATGAAGTGAGAGTAAGACTCCGTTTGACACAAGATGTTTCTAAACTAATTAGAACTTCTGATAGGTGCTTGATTTTTTATGACGTAAACATGTTTTCCTCTCAAGTTAGGGTAAAAACTTAGAATTTGAAAACAAGACTATAATTTATAGGGTTTTTTTTTTAAATAAAAAAAATTGTATTTTCAACTCGCAACCACAAAACTATTACAATATTGTGTTTGAGGATACGGTGAAGAGTTTTTTAAAAATATTTTTTTGTGTGTGAATACGCATAAAAAATAAGCGAGAAATGCATTTTAATGTTAAGAAAAATTGCAATTAGTTATTTGACTGGGTTTGTAAGTTTTTTTAAAATAAAATATAGGCATGTGTGTTATTTCAATATGTTTTTTCACATAAAAAATCAAAGTATAGGTAAAAAAAAAAAATATGCTAACATCTACTTAGATAAATCAATAATCATTTATATAAACACACAGAAAAAGTCATCGACAATAAATAAATGAGAAATTAAAGAAAAAAAAATCAAGATATTTGATCCCATAAAATGAAATATTTATTTGTTTTGTGTCCTCTAAACTTTTTTTATTAAATTCAATAGAAATAGAAACACGTACGAAACTATTTGAATAAAATAAAAAACTATTATGCAAGGCCAAAAAAAATATTTTAGAATAAATATTTGTTATATCAAATAAAGCACATTTTTTATAGAATAAAAACATTCTTCAAAAATCAAATACAAACAAAATATGTAAGAAAAAACTATATTAAAAAAAGGTTTGCAAAACAAAACTTGTAGTCTGGACCATGAGACCAGGATAAACAGGTATAGAATAAGTTATAGATAACCACATGACCATTTTTTTTTTGTAAATAATATAGAATGATAAAATAAGAAGAAAAAATCTTGAATTGCATAAACTTTTCAAATTTTACACCTAATTCATTAGGTTAACTTGAAAAAAAATCAATCTCTCATAAAATTATGATTGAAAGAATAAGGGTGAAAGTTGAAATGAAAACTAAACTAAAGGGAAAATGAGGGTTAAATTGAATAGAAAAAACTTTAAAAAAAGAAGATAGAAAATTAAAAGAATGAGCGCTAAACTTGGGAAAAAATTATAAACTTTAATAGAAATATAAAATTTAAAACAAAAAAAACTTTAACAAAAGAGCTAATAAAAAAACAGGAAATCAAAAAAATAAAGATAAATTGAAAAAATATATATAACAAGATATAATTTAAGGATTAAATTGAATTGTTTTTATAAAATTACAAATAATAAAAAAACAATAAAAAACATGTGAACTGAAATTGAAAGATCTAGAGAAAAAAATAAAAAAACATATGTGAATTTAGGATGACAAATGACACATTGTCTGCTAGGAGTGAACATTTTCAATTCAATTTAGTTTTTATCAAAAAAAGTAACTAAACCGAAAATTGTACTTTTTTAAAAAAAATAATCAAACCGAACATAGTAAAAATCGATTGTTTTCAGTTCGGTTTGATTTTATGATTAAAAAATTGGAAAAACCGATTTTGTTTTATGATTAAAGTTTTTCCCACTCTACAAGTTGTGTGGTTTTGTCTTTAATGATATCAACAATACAGGAGTGCTTATTTCTGGTCATCAAAATCCACACACATGACGTTTTGTTTGTGCTTATTTTTTTATGTTTTTCCTTAATATGTTTTATTTTTTTTTGTATTTAATACTGTTGTTGTTTTGGCTTATTTAGCATTTAAATATGAAAATTATTTTTTAATTATATTAGGTGTCTTTATTTTTTTTTTCACAAAGTTAATAGGATTCTTTTGTATATTTTATATTTTTATAAATTAATAATATTTTTTTTATAATATCTTTAATATATGCAACTTTACATAGTATTTTTTCCCTTTTATTTTATTAAAAAAATCCATGAGCATGCCATTTTTTATTAAAAATTGATTTTAATAAACAAATTCATCAAATACAACTAGATAAATGACCTATATCATGCTCTTGAACATTTTAATTTATATTTTTCTCTTTATTTTATAATTTTCTCTTTATTTATCATAATTTTTTCTATTAAATTATCTCAATCTCATGATCTATAATTCACGGTAAATATATATTTTTGATATATTTTGTGTCGAGGTTATGAATTGATTTCATGTGTTAATTCAACTTTGCATGCCTAGGTTTTACTATATTATCAAGTTAATTAAATTTTAAAATGATGAATTTCTCTTATTTAAAAAAAAAACATAATTATTTTATTTTTCCAGGTTTAAAAAATATGGTCTACGGTGATGTCGCGCAGGCCACCGAGCAGTTAAATCTAACCTGTTTGGACTTGAAGGTCCTCCCCGGTTAGAAAACCTCGAATCTCACTGGATGATGCTGGACAATGCAGGTTGTAGATACGTACCAGGCTGGCTTATAATTGGATCCCATCAACATAAATTACTCTTCAACCTGTTAATGGGCCTTTGGCCCACGATAGCCCTATGGAATATGGATGGATGCCATCCCGCTTTTAATTAACGATATAGTTCTCTAGCCATATCTTCGGACTGGGAGAAATTATTTGTGTGTTTAGAATTATACTTGGGTGTGTTATAAAAGTGTTGTCGAATAATTTTAATACAATATTTTAAAAATATTAAAAAATCATAATTTTAACACAAAAATTCATATTTCTGTGTAATTTTATTATTCTTTTAATATTTTCATATCATTTTGATATAATTTTTTTTTGAATAAAAACAACCACCCCTACACATTTAAATATTTTTTTAATGTGTTTTTATTAACGCGGCCAAGTGTATGATTGTCCGTGATAACAAACTAGGCCTTAAAATTACACAAATTACGCCACTGCTATATTTAAATCCGTGATATAGGTTACGGTTCACAGGAGAGGTAAATGTTCAGGGCAGCAAAATTGTGGCCGTGGAGCCTTCTTTTACATGGGGTGGGACATGGAGTTTTCAGGCAGAAATCCGTGACACGGCTTGAACTGTTCTTGATCTGAGACCAACCATGTCCTTTCAGGGACAGGACTAAGTGGGTGTTTGGTTAGCCAAACTATTTGGCAAAGGAAGGAACCATAGTTTTGCAACTGTGTGTCCCACCATAAACTGGTGTCAAACCGCACTTATGAAAAGCAAAACCATTAAAAAACCTCAAACCTAACTCAAATTTCCCGCATATACAATCAAATCAAAGAGACCCCAGGAGTCTAATTCAACCAAAAAAAACCCCATCAATTAACTTCACGAACAAAAATCAAAGTTTCTAATGCGAAAAGCACAACGATTTTGAAAAATTTACCAAATATCAGCTCTAATCTCTTCCAATTCACCCATCAAACATGATCAAAAGCCAGACTCTTAACCTCAAATAAACCAAACAAGTTGGGCCTCAAGTTTTGAAACCCTTTTCACTTTTGGGGTTAGAAAAGAAGACAGAGGGAGGGAGGGAGGAGTCCTAAACGAGAGATAGAGATGAACCCAGAAAAAGCTGCGAAACGAAATGGACCCAATAAAGGGAGTTTTTGTTGTGTATCTATTTAGAATTTTAGAGGGAGAAAGAAGAGTCCGGTGAGAAGTTCAAGGATAAAATTAAAAAGAAAAGAAAAATAAAATATAATTATACTATTACAATATACAGTAATATGCTATAATGATTCCACGAACTGATCTAGCTTGTAGTTAACTGTCGCTACATAACAAAGGATAAAAAGCAAATGGGACAAAGACAAAAGGGGGGATCAACCAGTGGGGGTAAAAGTATCTTCTTTTCCCAGTCTCTTACTTTGTCGGGATGTGTTCTCTTTGTTCATTGCTTTCGCTAAGTTTGTCGTCATATGCTTTTATAAAAAAATGATTTTTTTTTTATCTTTTCTAAATATTTTCAGATTTACTAATATCAAAATTATTTAAAAAAAATAATAAAAATATTATTTTAATATATTTATAAAAAAAAACACGTCACCATTACTTAGATTACAGGCCAAGAGTTCCAATTTCATGTATTAGCATTTATCATTGAACCTTCCTCGTTCATCATCACCAGCCGTTGAATTCACATATGATATACGATAGTTGTTTTTGAAAAAAAAATATTTAAAAATATATTAAAATGATTTTTTAATATTTATACATAAAAATAATTTAAAAACATTATAATCATTTAATTTAAAATAAAAAATAAAATATTTTTTAAAAAAAAAATCTTTAAATTATTTTTGAAATACAAAAAACAAATAGTAACACTGTTTCTCAATTATAAAATGCCTCTCCCACGTCGTTTCTCCTCGTAGTTTGCTTTGGGTTGAGTACCCTTTTTTACCCCCAAACTATTCAAGTTTTGTCACATACATTAATGCTCACACCATTAATTTTCAATTATTATATTTCAAAGAAATATTATCTCTTCGTTTGATTTGACCATTATCATTGACACAAGATCCATTTAAGAAATCTGATTTTTGGTATTTTGAGACAAGTTTTTTCACTTATATTAATAAAAAATGAATCTATTTTAAAAAAATAATTCTATTTTTTCAAGATCAAGGATAATTTTTAATGTTTGTTAAAATATAAACAAAACCGAGAGATATTATTTTTAGCTTGTTTTCCATCTTTCATAATTTGTTTATTAAAAAAATAAAAACCACCTTCTGACACCAAAGATTAAAATTAATTAAATTGGCAATACAAGCCACCTGGCCAATAATGGATTAATAAAAAATCACCATTAAACGTTTCCTCTGGGTCAGTGCCTCGCAAGGTTTCCTAAAATTTCTCCAACGATGGAGACATTGTCCGAGGCATCGCCGTGACGTGCGCTAGATTTCGGAAAAGGTTAGGGCTCACTTTCGGCTCTGTAGCCGACGTGGGGCTACCTGAGTTACTGAAACCGTTCAGCTAACCAGAAAAAAGAAAGAAAGAAGGCCAAGTGCCATTAATCCCGTGAATCCTAGCATCATAGTGTGAAAAAAATAAAATTAATAACTATGGATTTTTATTCCTCTACTTGTTATTTTTTTTTATATAAAAAAAGCTATAAAATTATAATAATACTATAAATCACTTTTTCCTAATAATAAATCATTATTTAGGTGAGTGTTTATTACTGTGTTTCAAAAATATTTTTTTAAATTAATTTTTTTTAGTGTTTTAAGATTTTTTAATATCAAAAATAATTTAAAAAAATATTATTTTAAAGTATTTTTAAACAAAAAATAATAATTTCAAAACAACTACGATAATCCTTCCAAACAGTCCCTTTAACTTTATAAAATCTCAATGGAATAAGCCTTCTAGAAAATAGTGGGCATTAAGGCATTGTCAGCCACATATACCTTTTGCTACAGAAAAAGGGAACATTTTCTTAGGATCGGAAAATTGTGCACCAGAAGAAACCCAAAACCCCTTGGCGTTGAGATTGCTGGGACACATCGCATCTTCTTTGTCGCATTGAGAGCCAGGAAAGGGAGAAGGAGGGGAAAAAATGAGGGGCTGGGGTCTGATTTTCTTTGTGATTCTGCTCATCCAAGAACAGGGATTTTTTCTGCAGGTGGGAGCGGATGATGGGTTCATGAGAACCAATGGAGTGCAACTTTTGTTGAATGGCAGCCCATTTTATGCCAATGGCTTCAATGCCTACTGGCTCATGTACTTTGCAACAGACACTTCACAGAGAGAGAAAGTGACATCTGTTTTCCAGGAAGCCAAACAGCATGGCCTCACGCTGGCAAGAACTTGGGCTTTCAATGATGGCCAAGATAGAGCTCTGCAGGTCTCACCCGGCTCCTACAATGAACAAACTTTTCAGGTAATCATGATACTTTACTCTCTTTTCAGTCCTTTGAAATTCCTCATCCCCGTCCTGTCGTTGTCAAAAATCTGGTTTCTCATTTTTATTTCTGGCTCGAAGGGATTGGATTTTGTCATTTCTGAAGCTAAGAAGAACGGTATCAAGCTGATTTTGAGCTTGGTGAACAACTATGAGAACTTTGGAGGGAGAAAACAGTATGTGAACTGGGCATCCAGTCAGGGCCAGGCTATATCATCTGTTGATGATTTCTATACAAACTCTATAGTGAAAGGATACTACAAGAATCATATCAAGGTGAGGGTGGCGACTCTCTATCTTTCTGTCTCCCTGCCATTATTGACAAATGATTCAACCACTGTAGTGACTCTCTGTCTCCCTGTTTCTCTTTTAATGTCCCCCTTTCCTTTTAAATCATAGGATTGATTGATTGATTTTCTCATATTTTACAGTACCATGTTTGATATTTTTCTATTTTTTGCTCTCTCTGTGTGTGTATATATATATATAGACTGTTCTGACAAGACGTAACAGTATCACCGGAGTTGCTTACAAAGATGAGCCAACGATAATGGCCTGGGAGCTTATGAATGAACCCAGATGTGCCTCGGATCAATCAGGAAGGACCATCCAGGTTGGTCAAATAGACATTTCCATCTCATCTTTTTGATTCTACATGTCTAGTTTCAAGTTACAATCTTTTTCACTATTTCTGAACTCAAAAATCTTGTGATTTTCATCACTCCGTGTTTTTTTTTTGCAACTCCACTCGGGATTCGCCAAAATGGTGTCGGTCACATGAACTGGCATGCTTGAAACCTTACCTTTTCCATTTCAATTTCCAGGGTATATTTTAAAAAAAAAACACATTGAAAAAAATATTAGAAAAATAATATAGTGTCAACACATCCTCCACTAAGAATAAAGGTTTGAACAAACAAATCTAAGTGGGTGGCCAGGTAAGAGTTTATGTTCTTGGGTGAAAGTGTGGTTGTGGTTGTTTTTTAAAGTGTTTTTTGTTCAAAAATATATTAAAATTATATTTTTTATTTTTAAAAAATTATTTTTGATACCAGCCCATCAAATGATTTAAAAACATCAAATTTTATTAATTTAAATTTAAACTTAAAAATAATTTTTTAAAAAAAAGCCCTCCCAAACACCCCCTATGACTAATAAATTTGTTATTTGTGATCTTAGTTTTGAGTCACGTTAATCAAAAAATTAAATAAAGGTTTTGAGAAGATAAGATGAAGATAAAAATAGAACTACAAAGGAAAAAAAAGAAGGATCACGAGCCTATTTTTTACACACCCAATATTAATAATATTCTGGAAGAGTATAAACAAGTTTATGATTAATTATAAATTAATCTTGAACAAAATTTCTAACTAATGAACTTATAATTAACCTTAAATCAAACCATGCTATTTTCTAAATAATAGATAATTCTCAAAAAAAAATTGTGTTATTTTTTAAAAATTAAATCAATTTAATGCCACCCTACTTTCGAAGCTGGGGCAATAATTTAAGAGCCTACACCACTGTTACTGGCATAGGATTAGGTGAGGTTCTGACCGTATTAATTTCATTAACATAGGCGGACAAAAGAGTCAGTATCATGGTTAATGAAAGTGTTACACACAAGGAATGATTATTACCTTTTTTTTTTTAATTGGATATCCGGATAATTAAATTTTTAAACTTTTGTATTTGTGTCCAAACAAAAATAAAATAAATTATCAGTAATTACACCAAGAAATATGATCCCTAAAAAGTATAACCTGGACCTTAAAAAATCATATATTTTCAGCCAATACTTTATCACTATCCAATCCCTCTTGCTGGATCATTGATAGCTATCAACGTCTCAAGAGTAAAAAATCTGGTTTGATCACACGACAAGAAAGCAGAATTATTAAATAGAAACAAGTGTTTGATTTTACTTATTTGTGCTTTGTATGGCAGGCTTGGATTACAGAGATGGCTTCTTACTTGAAATCCATAGATGGAAATCACTTGTTAGAAGCAGGCTTGGAAGGGTTTTATGGACCATCTTCTTCTGAAAAGCAGCAATCCAATCCAAACTTTCAAGTAGGGACAGATTTCATTGCTAACAATCAGATACCAGGCATTGACTTTGCTACAGTTCACTCCTATCCTGACCAATGGTAAAGTTTTGATTAAAAACTTTCCACGTAAAACAGTCCCTGGTTTGGTTCGGTGAATGCTTTTTCCTGGCAATAAATATTTTCCTAACCCAGTTGTGGTGATTTTCTTTATGAATAGGTTGACTGATTCAGGTGAAGAAAGCCAGCAATCGTTTTTGAACAATTGGCTCAGCAATCATATCCAAGATGCACAGAACATCCTTCACAAGCCAGTTCTGTTCACTGAATTTGGAAAATCATTGAGAACGTCGAGTGATAATCAAAGGGACCAGCTGTTCAAGACAGTCTACTCGGCTATTTATTCATCAGCTAGCAGTGGAGGTGCTGCTGCAGGTGGAATGTTCTGGCAACTACTTACTGAAGGAATGGACTCATTCCGAGATGGGTACGAGGTAGTCTTCAGCCAGAATCCTTCGACAACTAGTGTCATTGTTGACCAGTCTCAGAAGCTCAATCGAATTCGAAAGATGTATGCAAGGCTGAGGAACATTGAGAAGTGGAAGAGAGCACATGATATTGGAAACAATGGCAATTAAACTAGAAATTTAAGAAGCAAATAGGTCAAGACTCAGTATTGACCGTACTATCTTTATCTTCAAAAGGGCAAAGAAATAGCGTATTCAGATAAGTTTTTAAGGATTGAATTCTCTGTCGGAGATGAATCAGCTCATCCAGTAGAATTTCTTTTAGTGAAAAAGAAAAGGAAGAAGACCAACACCAGTTGTGAATCGAAATCATCCCCTCCTAGACTACAGAAATTTTATTCCAGCTCAAGATTAACTCTGATATAGTAAACAGGGTTAAGTTGACAGGTCAGAGAATAACAGTTTGTATCATCAACCCTGTGGTTTGTGTTTTAAGCAATGAAGCTATTATCCATATTTCTAAATGGACTCCATGCCCTTCGATTTATTCAAGTTAAAAGACTACCTCTTCCTGGCTGTTCTATCACTTATGGAAGGAGTACGTTATTTACATATACAGTAGGTGCTAGATGTGGATCGATTACTCTGTCAGCTTCATCGCCAGGATTCGGCACTTCTAGATAAGGGTTCCATCTTTGATTGTTGCATTCTTCAGCACGACTGTGATCCCTGATCTAATGTAAAATCCTTCACTTGGCCTGTCTGCTTCTTGAACATCCTGAAAGTCAAAGCAAACATAAGCCAATCAAATACAGGACACTTCCAATTGGTTTCTTGAACATTCTAAGTTGATATGAAGTTGAAATAGAATAGAAAGCTATTCTTACATCGGCATTTTTTATGATCACATCATTTCCTATCTTGGCATTCTTGTCGATAATACAGTTCCTGAGAGAGAGAGAGAAAAGCCATCCATATGTTCCACCATCAGGCAAAAGAACCCAGTATGGATATTTAAATTGCTATAAGCAATTATGATTGGACGATATTACAAGAAAGAATCTGTAAACTTTAGAAACAACATGCAGGTGTCATCTTGTACCTTGCAAGTTTCTGCATGTGTGCCTGTGCATGTGAAAGAGTAGCAGCAGCTTAAATCTTACCTGATTTTAGTATTTTGACCAACACCAATTGGAACCTTTCCTTCTGCTAGAAGAGAAGCAATTTCAGATTCAGTTTGATAGTAGTCAGCACCCATCATCATAGTATCCTGCAGATACAAGCACAGTCCCGTCAGGCTATTACTATATTCAGTCGGCAATCCAGAATTGAAAGAAAAACCGGCCAGGCTTCTACATGATGCCATCTTGGCATCAATAACCATCACCATTTATCTTAAAAAATTCATGTTCATAAAGTCACATGTATTTATGGGATTTCAATAGGAAAAAATGAATCAAGTACATTCTGATCCTTTTCAGATGACAGAAATATGCAATCAGAGTGGAGGTTTCATAACATATGATGCCTTGAAGGCATCGCGAACACAATGCCTCATGGAATGCACTGTCTTTTACGGAATGGTTGGCAACTTTCCACTAACTGAATGCCACAATATCAACCCGTAAGATAAGGCAAACATTCCATAAAAGAGGATAAGATTCGCAATCTGCAGCTGATTAGACACAGGTCTTAAAAGGCACAGCGGGCGGCATCACAGGATTGTCATGTGTACTAAACCAAAGCACTATCTGGAACGGCATAGGCTCCTAAAAGCATGTTTTTTCCACTGGAATTCCTTCAATAATGCGCATTCCAAAATAACTAGCCCCAGCTGGTGTCAATTTCCTAGCATACCAGCATGCTTAATTTAATCTACTGCCGTTTATGAGCCTGTTTTTTTTGTTGAATTAATCAAATCTAGAGAGGGTAAGAAGGTGATGCCCGTGAATCCAGAAGCCTGCCTCTGTAAATCAGTTAATTTATCACCAAAGAATGTCTTCTTAATCCAGAACTAGCTTCAAACAAGAAGGGAAGAGAAGTGATGGGGCAGGGAGAGACAATGAAAAGAAAGCTAGCTTACTATAAGCTCGACACCACTCTCTAAACGTGAGCGAACTCCTACAATAGAATGTTGCACACTACATTCTCGTAGAAAGCAGCCATGTGAGATTATTGCATCAACAATCTGCAATAAAAGAAAATGTCATGAGATGCCACAAGCTTATTAGAAATTGTAACCTCATTTGAGCTTAAAAGCATACCCTGCATCTATCAACTTTAGTTGGCGGCAAGAATCTAGGAGAGGTGAAGAAAGGTGTCTTCGGATCATAAAATTCGAACTTCAGTGGCTTCTGCATTAAGAAAACCATCTGATCAATTTACAAATCATGACCCTTTTGGGAGAAAGGGAAGCCAAATCTCTCTCACTGCAGTGCTACCAGGTTAAGTAGCTTGGTCGTTTCCATAATCAGGAAAGTGAAATAAAAAAAAAATCTGATTAATAGGTTAAGTACCACTTCATTGCTAGATGGTCTAAATCCATAAAGTAAACAAACAATTCGGAGATTGTATAGGATTTTGAATTCATTGGAAATGATAAGATACTTCTACCCCATCCACAATATTGTCACTCCTTTTTCGAAGTATTGCCAAAGCAATACGCACAGAGTTTTTGCAGCAATGACTTGCTGATTTCACAATATCGAACAACCCAGCAGAGAGAAAATTGCTTTCATCAATTGGCTTAGAGTGTAAAGGTAGATACTGCAGAAACGAAATCAATGGCAGTAACACCAACCTGCTCCGTTAGGGCCAAATTGGCATCAAAAAATGACTTTATTGTTCCAATGTCCTCCCAGTAGTCATTGAATAAGTAAGCCTAGAAAAGATTAAAAGAAATAAGAAATTCGGTTGCTAGAATAAAGCAAGCCTAAACAAATTAACTAGAAATAAAAAAGGACATGCGGATGAATCTATGTTTGAAGAGCAGACTGACCTGGACATTATGATCCTTCACAGCAGATGGAATGATTTCGGAACCGAAGTCATTGCATGATGGATAGCTCCACCTCAGAAGCTTCAGCAGGACATCAGTTCTAAACACATAAACGCCCATTGAAGCAATATAGGGAAATTGCTTAGCTTCTTGTTTGGAGAGTCCAAGAAGAGTGGTATCAACTTGCTGCAGCAAGAAGAGGATATTGCCAAGAGCTAAGTTTAGATATAAAACCTTAAGGCATATCAAGTGAGAGAAGACCAAAAGGGATCTTAATTAAGAATAAAATTAAGATATCGGAGCTCATGAAAAACAAGATGATTATAGGACTAGCTACCATTGCTTTCAGATCAGGGCCCTTGGGTTTCTCGGCAAATTGAACGATACGTCCATTGTTGTCAATCTTCATCAGTCCATAATCTGATGCACGACTGCAACACATCTAATTTCAATGAATTTCCAAATGCAAAACAGCATTTATCTACAATAAATGTTCTGAATGCAAATTGAATGGCAACAATTACAGTTTTATAGTTGCAAGAAAAGCAGACATTGCCACAAGACCATGCCCTGTAACATAAAAGGACGTTAGGCATACCTGTCATCCATAGGTACACAGGAAACTGTAACATCTGCATTTGTGTCGATATGCTTCTGTAAATACATTTAGACACCGAAAGCGCAGAACTTAAGTCAGGTTCCAGGAATTAGGCGTGCAAGAAACTGTATTTGATGCAATATCCCACCTGTGAACGCGTAAAAATAGTACCTGGACAAATTCCATGTAGTTCATTCGATAAAGATGATCACCAGACAAGATCAATACATGCTCCACGTTCTTGTTCTTTGCATCCTGAACAGACCAAGTGAAACCCATTTAGTCTAATTTACAGCTTCAAGTATTCAACAGAAAACAAAATTATGAGTTCTCACCTCAAACACCCATATGAACTGCCTCACAGCATCTGCGGTTCCTTGAAACCATTTCATTCCTGTTTCACCTGGAGTTTGAGTAGCTGCCAAAACCTGTCCAAGGTGTCTCTTTTAAGAACTTTCACACCAGCAGCTTACAAAAACATTCAGTTTAACAACAACGACAACTCTAAAGATGTATGGCAATACAGTAATAAGCACTTAGCAAGCAATCATTCTTTGATGATACTGCCTTGCCTCAGTTGACCAAAGCATAAGTTCATCTCATGATACAGTTCTGGTGGTATTGTATATAATTTTGCAGATTCAAATTACTACTTCTGCACAAAAATCATCTTACCTCCACAAATGCATCCCCAAAATTAACACCATTGCCAAGGTTATACGTGCGAGCTAGATGCCGATTGAGCGAGAAGGAGTTAAACTGTGTTAGAATGAAAACCTTCTTTATCCCACTGTTGATGCAATTACTCATAGGTATATCAATCAGCCTGTAACAGCCTCCAATTGGAACCTGTATGGAAGGGCACAATCATAAATTCTAAAGTTTTCTTCACCAAAAAATAATGCAAAAGACCAAATTAACCATGCCCCATTATCTCAAATTTGTAACAGAAATTCAATAATTATTTCTAGAAACCATGAGCTAATTAAATCTTACAGCGGGCTTCGCTCTTCTGCTGGTAAGAGGAAAGAGGCGTGTCCCAGCACCTCCACCTAATATGATCGAGGCTACATTACTTGGGTCTGCTTGTTGAGTCTCAAACACAGGTGCTTCAAACGTCTAAAATCAAAATTAAGAACAATAAGAAGAAAATAAGCACTGCAATCAGACAGAATCAGACGTTGAACAGTTGCTGTACTCACCACAATCTCTTTGTTAACATCTGATGTAAGAACAGAGCAGGCAACTCCAGGCTTAGCCTTTTTAACACCGCTTCTCAAATTTGTCCTCAACCGGGAACTCAAATCCCTGCTCTTCGGGTTCTTCTTAATCCTCTCACCCCAAAAGTGAGTCCCTGCAGCTCTAATGCCTCCCTTGTTAGCACTAACCGCATTGGCACCAGCACTTGTCTTCAAGGCTCCACAGAAAGAATCCATCTTTGAACCAGAGCAAGATATTACAACCCCAGATATATTTCTTAATGTAAGATCAAGAAATCTAGACTCCTAAAACATTAATAATATGACAATACAGAGATGGCCAGAATGTAAATTTTTTGTTGATGGTCCCTAAATAGTCAGAAACCAGAGCAGATGCAACCTCGATGATAAATAAAAGCCACCCTGATAAATCTAAAGTTTTGAATGTCAAAGTCCAAAAGGCCCAGATCAAAAAAACTAAAAAGATGAAGTTTTTTCAATGACCGGCAACAATTTAGGAGAAAAAGATGTGAACTTTGAGTGGCTGGCAGTTGAAGACAGAAAAGGAGATTGAATGCAAGAGTGATGATTATTGTGATTAGTTTTGATAGTGATGTGCACCAAAAGTCACGAGAAACTAAAGAAGCAAGGGCGGGTTATGAATGATCTACAGAAAGATTTGTAGGAGAGAATCACTTGTGATCACTATGCATGCCATTCTTAACTCCTCAGTCTGCGGCTGCCAGTCTTTTATAGTACTTGAAACAGTCCTTCCTCCGGTACGTGTGTTTGTTACCGTGTTTACTTTTACGGTTACGTTTTTTAAAAAAATATTTTTACTTATAAGTTTTAAAAATTTAGCTTAAGGAAAATATAAAATATATTATTTTAGCTTTTATAAAAGCAAGATTTAAAATATAATTATGTATAGAATCGGCGTAAATGATAAAAGTTATTTGATCAACTAAATAATTTTTATATATAATTTGAGAAAAATATATATCATGGTAACAACGGTGTTTTAAATGTGTGTTTTGTATTATGGTAGATTTTACGGTTATAGTTTAATATATAAAAAAGTATAAGAAAAGCTAAAATATAAAATAATTTCGCAGGAAACATTTAAAAAAGATACATGCGTAATTTATAAGTATATTAATCAACTAAATAATTTTAAAATTATAATCAAAACAAAATGTTATCTTAACTCCACTTCACTGTACTACCAAACGGATCTTAATTAAGTATTCCAGCCTTGATGCTTTTTATTTCTTTAATTTGTTTTTTTTTATAAAAAAATTACTGTGCTTACAACGATTTTTCTTCAAATAAATATGTAAAATTCATCGACTTGCATGTCATCCACTCTGACAGCGAATTCGTGCCGAGCCTATGGAAGGAAGGCTGGCGGTGAGCCAGCCATTTACATACGCATGCATCATTGAGATTCTCCTATTAAAAAATATTTTCCTAATCCTTTAAAAAAACATAAAATAAAATAAAATCCAAATAGTAGCCTTTGTTATTTTAAAATATTTTTTTATTATTTTTAGATTATTTTCATACACTAATATTATAAAATAATTATTTTTAAATCATTTTAATATATTCTAAACAAAAAAATATTTTCAAAATGACCTTCAATTACATTAACAAACAGTCATGATGTAATTTGTTTTTAGTTACCCGACAATCTTTTGTTTCAACATGAATATAAACAATAATTTAATTGTTTGTTGATATTTATGAGTTTCAGTGCTTACGATTTTTATTTATTTTTTCTAAATCGACTTCAAGAGATCATAGACAACAAATGAAATTTTTAAAAGTTATTGCCTGTCGAAAGAAATAGAAAAAAAAAACAATAGGAGGAGACGGAAAAGAAGAAAAAAAAAGGTTTTAACAGCCGAGAGCTAGCTAGTTTTAAATATTTAATATTTTTTAAAATTATTTATTTATATATACAATATAATAATTAATTCGAGCTAAATAATTTTTTATTATTTTTTAACAGATTTAAAGGGTGATTATATTTCATAAATGACTTTATTTTAAATCCAATTTATCATTCACTCTTCGTGCGACCACTTGGATTCAAAATCAAATACATGGTTCACAACACGGGTGAAAAAAAATTATTATTATTATTGAGGGACCTAATTTAAATATAACCGACAAAGAAGGATTTTGACTGTCAAACAGAATTGGCAACATGTACGGTCGGTATTGATTCACATGAAGGGGCAGATTTTCTGGGTTCGGGCCACGAGAAATATCACGTTGGCGCTGGAAATGTGGAGATTTTTTAGTGCCCTGTTTGGTTATTGTGTGACAGGTGGACATCGACGGGAGGCTTTGGAAAGCAGCGAGCAACGGTGGGACCCCACGTGGGCAGTGTCCCTGTCTTCACACTGGCCATCTCCAACTCCAAACCCTCGAAGTTTTAAACCCTGAGGTGGCGGTGGAAGTACATTGTGCGCGATTTGAATGGATACGGGTTGTGGATCCCTTTTGATGGTGCTTGGTTCAAAATTTATTTTGTTTTAGTTATAATTTTCAAATTGTTTGATTAATATATATATATATATATATATATCAGTATAATCTTTGTTGAAATAATTATTATGAAAAAAATATAATTTATAGCTTTTAAAAAAATAATAAAATGGTCAAAACATAGTATAATAGTGTACTTGATAACATGATAATGATGCTTTTAGATAAATAATTGTTATTTAAAATAATATTTTTTACATTAATATATCTAAACTATTCAAAAACATCTATTCAGATAAAAAAAATAATATAAAAAAAGAACATAAATATCACACAAAGAAAATGTGATTTTGAATGTACACAGATCAAACATTACACGGAAAATAGAACCAAGTTGATGACAAGTTCTATACTTTTAATACTCGGAAATATATTTTTGGCGTGATTTAAATAATATTATGTTTGTTGTCAAGGTGATTGTCATGAAAAATCTACAATTTAAAATCTATCTTTTCAAATCATAACTGTAAAATAATGCAGGTGTGCATTTATCACACGGTGCGGATGCTCTTACAAGAATATTTTTTAATTTAAATGTAATAAAATAATATTTGACATATATATTTTTTACATTACACATTAAAACCACTAAAAAAACCTATCAAACAAAAAACAATTTGAAAAAATATATTAAAAAATGAAAATAAATATCATGCATATAAGAAATCAAATCGATGATACGTTTTATACTCTATCATGATGTTTGTTGTCAAAATGAGTTTGTGTGCGATTTGAATAGACACAAGTCAAACAGTAGACGGAAAATAGAACTAATCTGACAACAGGTTTTATACTTTAATATATTGGTTGTCATGAAAAATCTATCATTTATATTTTTTTTAAATCTATCTTTTCAAATCATAACCGTAAAATAATGCAAGTGTGTGTTTAACATTAAAATCATTAAAAAATATCTACAAGACATGAAACAATTATTTTTTTTTTAAAATAAATCAAATCGATGGTAATTTTATACTCTATCATTATGTTTGCTGTCAATGTGATTTTGTGGACACTAATCAAACATTACACGGAAAATAGAGCCAAGTCGATGACAGGTTTTATAGTTCAGTATTCTTTGTGAGGCCGAAGGATCGATATAATTATAAGGGTTAAAAGAATCATTTTAATTAAATAAAAGATTCGAATTCGTGACAGCTGGATTAATAAGACTTTGATACCATGTCAAATAATCATCTCACATAAAAATTTAAGCTACTAGGTGAGAACTCAGAATATGATATATATTATTTTCTAATAGAAAAAAAAGATTAAAAAGAGAGTTTATTTTATTTAGTAAAAAATAGAAATTAAAAAAAAAATATTTGCGATGAAATTAATGAGCCAGCATCCCGAGTGCATATCGGTATTGAGTCATGCTTTCTACAAAATCCCATATGTCGTCTGGTAAGTATAATATCGAGCAAGCCGTCTCTTCAACGTGTGCTTTACCTACACGTTTTTGAGCAGCAGGCAGACAAGTGACGCGTTTCACGACTGTGCTTGCTGCGTTTGTGACCGTTCGCGCTGCGGCTTGTCAGCAGGCTGATGCTATCTGCGTCATTGCCAGGTAATTTTATATTTTATTTTAAAAATATTAAAAAATATATTGATATTAAAAATAGTTTGGTTATTCGTTAATTTTGATAATGTCAGAGGATTGTAAGAGCGTAAAATTAAACACATAAAAATTCTGCTCAAATCAAGAAATCATGATTGCATGGGCCAAAGAATCTAAAATGCTGCTGGAAAGTATGTGGACGAAAATATTTGAGAAACCCCACTTCAAATTCAGTGTCACCGCTTGCAAGTTCATGGTGTTTCACATATTTTTTTTAGCTTGAAAAGTATTTTTTTTTGTGTATTTTAATTATTTTAACATGCTATATTAAAAATAAAAAATCTAAAAATTTATTTAATATATTTTTCAAGCAAAAAACTATTTTTAAAAATATTATGAACTACAATTTTAATTTTTTTACTGACTAACATCAAGCTCGAGGCCTTGTATGTTTGTTGGAAAGTATTTTTTTTTAAATAGATAAATTTTAATGCCTAATGAAATAACATGATTTATTTTTAATGTTTAGTAGTAAGGTGAAAAATGAGTTGAAAAATATTTTTCAATGTCTGACCATGTCATGAAAAATAGCAAGAAAAAATTGTATTGATTTTTTTTCAAGTTCATTGAAAGAATAAAGATCAAATCTAAAAAAGATAAAATTTAAAGGAGAATGAAATTGAAAAAATATAGTTTCAAATAAAATAAAGGATTACAAATAAAAAGTTGAAAGAAGACAAAATAAAAAAAAAAGTTATTTAAAATAAAATAAATAAGAATCAAACCTGATATATAAATAAAATCTATTAAAAAACCAAAAATCAATAAAAATAATTGGGTCAGGGTTAATATAAAAACCAAATTATAAAAGATAAAATTCAAAAAAATATAAAATATATATATATAACAATAAATAAACCGACCATCAAATTTGATACATGATCTTTTTCTTTTTGCAACTTCTAAAAAATATTTTCCACTTAAAACAAAGTAAAAACATTTTTATAAAAAACAAGCTGTTTTTTTATTTAAAAATTATTTTCAGTTGATTTTTTTTATGATGAAAAAGAGAAAAAAAAATATATATATATATAAAAAAAAATCGAATAATCATTGGATCTATGGTGCGAAAACAAATATGATAACATGACAGATTCAGATGGGATTGGCTATTCGACGTTACTGGTCGCTTCCTTTCTCTGTCGAGGGAGACACAAATACATGGTGGTGGCCTCGGCCATCGATCGATTCATGAGAGTGTGGCCGATTGTGGCCCAAAACACTCGACAACTACAAGTCTATTGATATTTCGGGAGTGTTTCAACTTTCAAAAATATTTTCAAACAAAATTGAATTTGTATTGTATTTTTTATTTAAAATAAAATTTTCTTTTTATTTTTAAATTATTTTCATTTTCTGATATAAAAATATTTTTTTCAAATAAAAAAAAAATAATTTTAATATATTTTTAATTAAAAAAACAATCTTGACAATAATTTTTAACAATTACGTTGTAAAGATAATGGGGGGTGACGGTGACATTGATGACGTGGACGGGGATATCGACTGATAGGAAACAAAAATAGTTCTCTCTCTGTTTTTTTTTTTTTTTTTTACTATAATGGTTGAATGGACAATTAAATTAAGAAAACATGTTTTTTTAATAGGAGAGATTTTTTTTTATTTTTTTATTGGTGGAATCGATTTTCTCCTTTTCTTTATTTCTCTCATTATATTATACGTATCCGGTAGCTTGAGTACATTGTAAATTGTTTTTTGTAAATAACAATATTGTAATGTATCGATACCCTTGATTATTCATCCAATAAAACAGGATAGTGTAATTAAAAAAATAAGAAAATTCTGTAACGAAAGGGAGAAAATAAAAATAAAATTAAAAAGACATGATATTTAACAGCTTGAATTGTCTACCTAACAAATGATATTTCTTAGCATTTCTAACACTAGGCTGAAAGACTCTCGGAGGGTAAACAGATTTTACTCATATCAATAATGTTCGGGGAATTATGGGCTGCATGTGAGGAGCAGGAAGAAAGATATACGCCCAGAATTCTATGTAGATGCAACGGTGTATGCAATGGAGAGCTAGGCTAGTGATGGCAGCAAGTGGGACCAAGCAGGAGTACGTGGTGGATGTGTCGTCAGCAACCATCCATTATTCCTCGGGAACCGGCCTGGTGTTCTTGTAGATGCTGACCACATGGAGAAGTTTCGTAAGAAACTTGGAGATCTCTCGCAGATTATGTAAATCCTGTTCTTAAAGGCGAGTTTATTTTGCTCGCCAGGGAAGAATCTGTTTCTGGTGAAGGGGGGCAGAAGAAGTGTAGAATCACTGTTTGATGAAATGCCTTTGTTTTTTTTTGGTTAAAAGGTGAATCTCTATGGGCTGATGCTATACTGGAATGCCCCCTTCTGGTGTATATTTTTGGATTAGTTGCTGGGTTCATAGTAGAACAGAAATTATTGAATTGGAATCTACCTTGCTGAATAACTATAAGCCTTACAACAGCAGGATTCGTTTTTTGAGCTGTGACATATCTAGGCAACTTGATTAAGGTTTATGAGAGATCTAAGGAAAGTATGACTTCTGCATTGTTGCATAATGCGCTATTTAGATGGAAACATGCGTGGAAATCAAATCTCGTTGGATACATCATACGTGGAGCATATTATGGAACTCCTTTCAAAAGTTAACAGAGAGTGCTGATCTCTCTGATTGTATTCTGGTTCTTTCATCTCTCAAGGGAATGGGAATCGTAGATTGTAAGAAGTTGATGCACAGTCACCAGAATTCAGGCAAGGCCCTGACCAAGTCATGCTTCTGTCAATGGCATGCATCTCTGCAACCAGAAATTAAGTTCGGATAGATTCATGAATTCTCAAAACTCTCTCGCAAACACGGGCATACATGCATAGGGAAACAGCAAAAGGAGTGATAAGTTCGTATATCATATGTATGTGATCATGTGACAGTTAATTGAAGACAGAATAGGAAGAAGAGAAATCATATTATCGTTTCAAAAGTTTCTATTCCTTGAAGAACAGAAGAGAAATCAGTTTGTATTCCTTGAAGAACAAAAGTTTTTGCTAGACCGTAATCAACTTGGAATGCTGATATCGTTTCAGAGGAGTATTCTCAATGATTAATCGCGGATGGATCCGTGTAATCTTTCAGAAACAATCTTGTAACCTTGTCTTTTGAGTTAAGAGGTTCATGATTTATTTTTGACAGATGAAATCATGATCGAAGGAAGAAATGTAGCGACTGAAAATCTCCCGGTGCTGGCTATCATGGAGGTTGAGTGGCGTTGCCAGAGAGAAATCCTATACATTGAGAGTATAAAGGGAATTTTCAAGGGAAAAATAATAATGAAGGGAACAGCCAGTCTCATTTTTAGCAAAATATATGTTTATATATCGACGGTCACAATTTGTTTTTTTTTTTAAATAATTAAATTTGAACTGTCTGATTTACACTTGTTTAGTATGCCACTGAGAAATGAATTTGTTGATGTATTACTAATATTAAATGTGTATTTGGTGTTATGTTATATGGTAGTTTTTAAAAGTGTTTTTTAATTGAATATATAATAAAATATTTATTTTTTGTATTTTTTATATATGTATAACAAGATAATAAAAAAAATTACCAATTTAATTATTTTTTGTATACTAAATAAACTCTTAAGACATGCTTGTGGCTGTGCTCATTTGCTTTGGGTCATGGGCAGGGTCTCCTTTCTTGATTAATGAATTTCTTAAAATAAAATCAAAAGCAATTAGATATGAAAAAAATATAAATGTATTTAATTGAAGTGTTAAAAATAAATATATAAACATATATTTATTTATATAATAATTTTAAAATAAATTTTTATCTTTTCAAAACAGAAAAGACAGGAAGATATGTTTTTCTATCCAAATTATTTTTATTTTTCCTATTGTGAAATAATAACCATACATTACATTGTCTAACGTGCCAAAGCCATTGACAAGTGAGCATTAAGCAGCTAATGTTTCTGGATACATCAAGTAATACTATAAAAGCTGCAAGGAAAACATTGTTCTTCACACCACAATGATTTTTTTATCATGTCTTTACAGGCTCAGATTGATAGCCAATTAAAGCATATTTGTTAAGGAAAAACAATATTCAAAGGTGGGGACTAAAATGAAAAACAAAACAAAAAAGATGGTTTTGTTAAAATTGGGGATAAATGTACACTTTACTCCTTCAAATTTTTATACTATAACCTTTCAATCCCTAACAGTTTATGAAATTCAATTTTGATTCCAAACTTTATTTTTTCAATTTCTCCAATTTCAGTGGTAGAAATAGAAAGTCTCGGTTGATACCGAGCCGAGCCACAGAATGATATTGATTTTAAGGTTGTTGATAGATTTGTCATGCTGTCAGCTAAATCTTAGAAGTCAGACTATGACACGAAGTTCATAATGGATGATCTGGCAAAGCATGTTTCACATCTATCTGGCTGGAAGAAAACCTGTTAATAATCTGACTAATCGTAGAATACAAGCTTCATGCTTTTGACAGATAGCACATTAACTTGACGGCGTTATAATTGCAGTGCTTTCTTCACTCCTGCATTTCTACCATTAACTTTTAAAGTAATTTTTATTTTAAAATAATATTTGATTTTTTTTACTTGAAAATATTGAACAGAGTATAGGTTCATGGCATATTCAAGAAATACAGCTTAATTGTGTTTCAAAATATTTTTTATTATTATTAATATATTAAAATGATATAAAAACACGTAAAAAAAAAAAACTCAAAAACAAACAGTTTTACGGGTAGCGGTAAAGTAGAACTTTTTACATGGACTTTGATTTCCACCTTGTCATATCTCGAAGAAAAGAAAAACCTTTTCACAAATGATTTGATGAACCGCATAATATCATGAAATTATACACATTTCCAGGTATTATTTTTTCATTTAATTGTAAAAAAAAGAGAGAATAAATTGGAGCTAATTATCCGCTGGATTTTCCATCTTTTGAGCAGTAAAATGACGAAAGAACTAGTAAATATTGCTAAAATTACAGAGCAAATAATTTCTTTATCAGAAAAGATAATTAGAGAATTGTAGAAATACTTGTGTTCTTATCCAATATCTGCTGCTTCATCTATCCAATAAAAACATCTATCTCACCTGGATTTAATCCGGTGGACCAAGTCGCAAATTAATAAATCAAATTACTCGGATTTAATCAAATTAATATCCATAATAATTCGAAATCAAACTTGAACCATGCTAAACCCTAGATAATATAATTATCATTATCGTTTCAACTTGCTTTGGCCATTAAGGATTGAACAGCTATACATTAATGGGTTTCATCGTCTTCCTCGACAAAACCACGAGCTCATGATGTCCCACGAGTTCACTTTGTGTTCTTTTCTCGGAGCTCATAAATTTCCCATGTAAGTGCTAAACTATTCACTTTGATCACGAACCCGATTGCCTTTTCTTTCTAGTTGAGTTTTTTTATGCATCCCTTTTTCTTTTTCATTTAATTTCTCCACAACCAAACAGAAAAAAAGTAAGGCTAGCACGCCGGTTGGATTTGAATCTTCGAGAAATAATCTGCATCAGAACATGTGATGTATTGCTTTTATCATCCAGGCAAAGAATTGTTTTTCATGGCAGAGACGACGTCGTTGGCTGAATATTATATGATATGGAAGGAGCTTCTATTATTACTATGGCATGAATTCACATATTCTAAATAAATTATGATATTTCTTTAAATGAGTATAAAAATGAACTAATCATTCATCAATATTACTTATGTGATTATAGATTTCATGGGGGCTTAAGAATTAAGATTATGTGCAAGATGCTTTTTATAATAATGTTTTGCTTCAAAATATATTAAAATAATTATATATATTAACACTAACACATTAAAATTATTAAAAAATATTTCTTAAAAAAATATCAATTTTTTCAAACCAAAAAACACTTTAATCTATAATATATTTATAGATTTTTCAACGTGTGTATCGAGGCTAAAGGCAAAAGTTTAATGATGAAATTAAAAGGTTTTACTCATATGAATGTAGATTTATTTATATTTAATAAAATTCATAATTTAATATTAGTTGTTATAAAAAATAAAATAATTTATCTGTATCATTTAATTCATGCCATAAAGTCACTAGTCTATTAATTATTCAAAAGACATTGCAACTTTTCAACGAATCATGAGATTGTAAATTATTGCACGGATTCCTACGTTGATTTATTATCCCGGAAAATGTTGGAGTTCATAAACAAAAGATTAAATGCTACCACCTACCCAGCATAAATCTTGTGAATATAGATTGTGTAAGGAATATTTGATGTTATTTTTTATTTTTTATAGATATTACGATGAGAAAATAATTTTTTTTTATCTTTACAAAACAACAAGTTTAGAGGCTATAAATACTTTGTGAGCTATATAAAGATTTGAGAATTGAATATTTTATAAATCTTATCAATTTATTCACAAGAACGAATCAATATCTTGCCATTGCAATTTATTAAATGATTAAAATGGTAAGATTGCAATTATTAAATGATTAAAATGGTAAGATTGCAATTTGCAACAACATTTATGTAAGGTAAGAGATTGCAACTTCAATTATTTATACCCTCCAGCCAAAAATGGTAAATGGCAAGATTGCAATCCACGTGTCCTCTGTCAAAATGAGAAACCACGAAGTAGTAGTAATAATAATAATAATAATAATAAAAAGACAGAGAGAATTGGACCCACCTTCTCCGCAGTTAGAAAAAGAATAATACTAACTACTAAGATGAGCTTGGGAGTGTTGTTTTATGAAATAAATTTTATTTAAAAAAATAATAAAATAATATTTTTTATTTTTTTTAAAAATATTTATAACAAAAATATTTAAAAAAATATATAAAAATTTAAATTCTTACAAACCTCGTCACACTCCAAACAGGGTGTAAGAGACTATAGGCCACGACACAAACAGTTGCTGGAGTCCTTCCGTGCCATTGCATCTCTTGCTCTCTTCAATTACTTGCCCATGGACCCTCTCATTCTGTCGAAGTTTCCATCGTTGTTGTTCAGGCTCGCCCACTTTATTAATTAATTTTTGTTCGCATTTATAATTTTTTTTTTTATCATAGAATGGATCCTTCCCAGACTAATTATTCTCTATAAGGGCAAGTCCAACGGAAGAGGCAAATGGGTAGCCAAAGCTAAAATTTTGAATTTTTGGCTATTTTTGATCTTTTTTCGGTCTCCAACGGGAGAGCCAAATGGGCAGCCAAAATGGCTTTTCTTAATATGGAGAGCCATTCCTACATATTTTTCCAGAGAGCCAAAAATGAAATATGACCGTTGGAATTGTACCGTTGAACTGAAAAGTAAACAATGAACTGAACAATGAGAACACAGCAACACAAAGTGACGAACAATGAACTGAAAAATTGAAACAATTCAAAAAAACAAAGCAAGAAAAGATACCTGGGAGCCTCTCCTTATTTTAAAAGGAGAAGAAAGTGGAGTGGCAATGCAAGAAAATGACGAAGAAGCAACTTTGACTACCATCTGAATAAGTAAATGTAACAGCAAAACCCAGTTCAGTAGAGAAGCAATGCATTTTGTATGATTTTAAAGCAAACCCATTTGAGTTTGAGGGATTTTAAGGATACCCATGTGAGATATTATTAAGGAAATGGGATTTTATTAAGGATGGTAGATAAATTTGAGGAAGTCGGAGATTTTAAGGTGTTGGTTTGGTTTTTGGCTTCTTTTTTCGTATATAAATTGGTTTGGGTGGGTGGGTGGGTGGAGGGCGGCGGTGCAAGAGGTAGAAGAGAAGGATGGTAGGGTTTTTTAAGTTTGAGATGGAGGGGAACGGACGGGTGTGTGGTGGGGTGGGGGGGTTTTATACTAATTATTATTATTAATTATTAGTATATTATATAATTATTATTATATAATAATAATAATAGTTAGCATAAAAAAATAGGGGTATTAATTTGTGATTAATTTTATTGAATTTTTTGTAATGTAATGTATTTTAATTAATTGTGTTTGAACTTATTGGTTATTTGTTAATGTGTTCATTTTGTTTTTTTTAAATTTTTCTAACACTCAAAGACAATAAGTAACATTAATTAACTTCAAATACAATAACCATAAAAAAACATACAATTACTTGAAAAACATAAAATAAGTAGCTTAAATTTCAAATATTGCGGGTCTTTTAATTATATTTAATTTAAATATAATTAAAAAAATAATAATTTTATTATTGGAGGGTTTTTCAAAAGTAATTATTTAATTATATAACTTACTTCTATTAATTGTATAATTAATTGCATAATTAAACTACATACAAAATAATTGCATTATATTTAAAATAATATAAAAAAATGGCTCTCCAAAATGGCTCTTACCATTGGAGCACACATCAACAAAAAAGCCATATAAACACTATTCAAGGAGCTATTTTACAGATTTGGCTCTTAAAAATGGCTCCTACCATTGGACTTGCTCTAAGAGCCTCACTCCCCTCGTCCCCGAGAGATCCATCTCTGTACACCCCTATTTTCTCCCACTTCCCTTCTCTGCAAGAACCCTTTTCTCCAAGCAACGCCAAAACCCTTACAAGCTCTCTCTCTCTCTCTCTCTCTCTCTCTCTCTATCTATCTATCTATCTATCTATCTATCTATGTCTCTTTTATAGCTTCCGATTGCCGTTCTTTATCAACTGGCTTCTTCAGATCAAAACCCACAAACCAGAAATGCCTGAATCCTTTGAAATATTTGACAAAGAGAAGGCTGGGAAAGCCGATGATATGAGAGAGAACAACAGAAAGAGAAGCGTTTACTACGTTTTGGAAAGAGTGGGAGCTTTAGTCTTGCTCTGGTGCTCCTTCTCATGCTTCCCTGTCATAACACACACAGCCTCTCGTTATCTCTCTTTTTTAAACCAGAAAATCTATGCTTTTGTGCTTGCAAACGTTTTCATTCTGATCGTGGTCTACCTTTCATCTACAACACTCAGCAATGACAATGACCAAAGAGACACTCCAACCCAAACCGATATCTATGACGAGTACGTTTCCTTCTCCACCTCCTCTCCTCAGTGGAAAACAACCACCGCAGAGGACAGACAGCTGGTTGTTTCATCGATGCAAGAGGAATCAGCTCAAGCAGAAGAGAAGAATCCAGTTCATGAGAAAGATACCCTCGACGACGAAAAACAAATTGTTTGCTGCGAGAAAACTAAAGATGCTGTCAATGCTGATGAAATGGGAAAAAAACCAGTTCGTGATCTTCCAGTGTTGAAAGAGGAGGAGTTTTTCAGGAGGACTCGATCAGAGAAGCATGGGAAAGAGAAAAGGGAATATTTACGAGAGTTTCGAATGTCGGAGACGGAGATTGGAAGGGAAACGTTGACTGTGGTCCATACTAGTGGCCTTAATTATAATACTCCGGCCGCCGCAAGAAAATCGATTCTGGAGATGAATAATGACGAATTTAGGCTTACAATTGAGAGGTTTATTGCTGCCAAGAAGAAGATTTTGAGAGAGGAAAGTATTGCAATGTTAGGTGAGGAAAAGGAAGAATATATAGCTATTAATTATAGATAAATAATTAACATTTAGCAGTATCAGTGGAGATGAATAAAAATAATTAGGAGCCATAAACTCTGCAGAATTCGTCCTATTCGCTCCGCTCGCCTGAAATAAACATCTCTAAAATTGGAGAAATCAACGAATCCCTAATTGTATTGTTTTTTTTAGTCTGTATTTACATGATAATATGAACGAGACTTTCTAAATGACTCTCTGTATCTATAACTGTAAGAGAACGAACAAATATTCCTTGAATATATAGAATTATGGCAGTGAAATAAATTTTTATTATTATTTTATTGTATTTTATAAAAATTAAGAGCAATACAATTTCCCTTTCACGTTATCACCATAAGGAACTAGCTTGTTCTTTCCGTCAGGATCTGAGCAAACAATAACGATCATACCCAGTTAGGAGCATTTACGTTGGAAAATACTACCAGGCAAGATTCACTCTTTTTCTTGCCCCAGTCAACAAGGTATGGCTATTCGATAAAGACATGCAGTGATTGATGGTCTAATCGGAAGCCGTAAAACTTGGCCTAATATATTCAATTTCAAAAATACCATTCATTTCTATTAAGTAATTAACTTATTTAAAAATTTAAATTAAATAAAAACTCAAAATATAATTTATATTATTTTTTTAAAATATTTTTTTTGGGTTTGAAACTTACACAAATTCACATTACTTTGTATTTAACTTGAAGAGACTCACATTATTTTATGTTCAGTTTTTATTAAATAAAATGGAGATAATAAGATTCAAACTCGTGATTTTTTGATCAACAAGATTTTGATCTCATGTTAAAAAATTATTTTATCTAAAAATTTAAGTGTTAAGATATGATTTATATCGCTATCCAAGCAGCTATTCTTATTATACATCCCTTTTCCCTTTGTTTTCCATTCTTGAATCTACTTTATGCTTCATAATTACCGGGTCAAAGGGGGCTGAGGCATTATTTTGTTTGCGATGGTGTTAAGAAATACCTTCGGCGTGGGGCTGGGGAGATTTTATTTTCAATTTCCTGTACACAGAAGTGTTTGTGTAGCAGCTTGCTCTTATCCACTTGTTGTGGAAACTCTGCAACACAAGGGGATGCAATACAAGAGGTCTCTTTTTTATCATAACCAGCTTTTGTTCTCTTTTGGTCTCTCCCATTTCTATCGTTTCCATGACCCGGTCCAAGGACTGGGTGGCCCGGGTCAATAGAAAATACACTGTTTTGATTTTTATAAAAAAAAATAAAATAAAGAGAAAAGGAAAGTAACGTTGAAAGAATCCACCTATTTTTTTAACTGATACGAAATATTTATATCATTTCAGCTGAAACGAAATGAAAATGATAACCCTGATTTTTATCGTTTCCATGACCCGTTCCAAGGATCGGTTAACCCGGGTCGATAGAAAATACACTGTTTTTATTTTTAAAGAAAAGTTAAGTAACGTGGAAAGTAACCATGTATAACCTGGATTATTGATTCACGGGTTTGTATATCCACAATCTCTCTCTCTCTCAGCCACACCTGCTCACATTTTATTAACAATGAAGAATACTAGTGGATTTGACAAGAGCACTAGATTACACTAAGCTTATTAATTAATGACAAGTAATTCAGCAAGCGACGAATGAGGTAGATAGATGATAAACTGAATGATGGGACAGCTACCCCAAGTATTTAGTATTTAAAATATTAATAAATTAAAAAGAAAACAAAAATGTAAAACATGATCTAGTGCAGAATATAGGACTGCGATCCACTACTCGCCTAGAAAAGGGAAGAAAAAGAGAGCGATCACTTCAAGACCATGATGGCACCCGTGGATTTGCACGCAGAGATCTTACTAGTCTGTTCTCATATTCTCAATCCTCTAGCTAACACGAGTCGAAATGCCCATTCAACAGCAACATCTTGTTAATACGATGCGTATTGTGACAAAGGTATTCAAGGGGTGTTCGAGTAAGTGATGGAGCTTGACATTTGTGTTTTTGCCATTATAGATAGGTAATGTATATTTTAACCCTCGTCAAGGAAATCAGAGGGGAGCATTACTTAACAACAAAGTAATGGTAGGCAAAGGAGTGGAGTTGATCCGAATCTTGGGCTATATATATATATATATATATATATATATATATATATATATATATATATATATATATATATATTGCAAAAAGGAGCTGCGATGGTGAGCTCATTTCAAAGAACGAAGCCAGGAAAAAGAAACAATTATTTGCCCGCTTTAAAATCATGAACCGAAGGTCCACCAGTCAATTATTGGAGTATATTTCATCCATTTGGAGTCATGGTTTTTTTTAATTGATTAAACCAACTCATCTAACTTGTGATATAGACATAGAATCGGGTTATGGATAAAGTAAAATGTGTTTTTTAAATAAATAAATGAAGTATAGCATTTCTTATAAATTATAGAATAAGAAGATATAAACAAGAATCAGTCCCAGTCAATTACATCACCAGAACCCTGGACTTGGCTGTGGAGCAATCTAGTTTTTGCCCATCCTCTAAGCTCATCAACATCCTGTACATGGCCTTGAAGGTCATCTGCGCCAATTACATTACCAGGATCAAGACCATGTTTTTTCAGTTTTTATTCTTGGATTCAAAATTTAGAAAAACTCCATGATCAAGGCTTCCAACTGGGCCCATGATTAGTTTTGTCCCAGAATTTAGCCTCTTAAGGCTTCTCTATTCGGGCCATAGAAATTTACTAAAGCCCGTAAGAATATCTAGAGGTCGTCTATTCAACCCCTTAGCAAGAATGGGCTCCTGGGCCGCGTACAAAGGAAGGCACGTGTATGGGCCGAGTAAGTGGACTGCAGAAATATTTGGACCGCCCAAGCTCGCCCTTTTATACAGTGATCACTTTGGACTACACAAAAAATATGTAATCATGCATTCCTCTTTTCAAAAAAGGATTATCATGTTCATAGGAGAAATTTTATGATGTGAAAATATAAATATTAATTTAATTTAATTTAATAATACCGGCGTAAACATAAAAAATCCCATCTGGTACATTAAAAAGTAATAATATTAATACTATAAACTAATTTTGTGGTGCTCGAATAATAACTACTGATAATATTTATTTAATAGGGCAAAAAAACAAAAGAAGGAATTAAAAAATATTTTTTGATATTAATGACGCACATTATTTAATATTAGAGTATTTAATAGAAATATTAGCTTGATTGTTTCTCGATTTTTTGTTTTTTTGAGATATTGACATTCTCTTGTTTTTTTAATGTGTTGTCTCTTTAAAACAATTATTTTAAAAAAAAATTATATGCACCACGTGATAAAAAAATGAGCACTGTTGCGCTGGCAAATCGTACGGTGCTTGGCCCAATATTTCATCATGTCTTGTCAAGGGGACAATGATCTTTTAACTAACGTGATGAAGAAATCAATCAAACATTTAATTTCGATGGAAAGGGCTTGATGCCGTCTCGGCCATCAGCGGGACCATCATCTGACATGCTACTAAATTCATTCTTAGTATTGCAGTATATTCGTGCTAATAATTCCTTTTTTTTAAAAAAAATGTTTTAATGTACTATATTAAAAATAAATTTTAGAATTTATATTTTAAAATAAAAAATATTTTAAAAGATAATTCTTATCACAGTAGCACTAAGAACATGATTTATATCAACAACAACAACAAAAAAACAATTTTGGTTCTTACCCGCCTTTGTTTAGTCAAGTAAGAAAAAAAGGAGGGGGGGGGGGGGGAATAATTTATTTTTATCTTCGATGGAAAAGTGAATGAAAGATAATAAATATTAAATGTCATTAATACCTTTTAAGTTGAAGGTACGACAATGGGTGACTAGTAAAATTGGAAAGATTTATCTGTTAACAGGATAAAATTGAGTTTTTTTTTTTTTTTAAAAAAAGAAAAAAATAAATAAAATAGTAAGTTAATATCAGAAAAGTATTATAAAATTATTTTCTTCTCCTCCATCACCACCCCTATTTGGAGTTGAAACTTTGAAATGCTCTTCATAAATAAATATCGAGATGCAAGAGCCAGTGGAGACTAGAAGAAGAGTGCACGCAATGCATGCTCCTGCCAGGAAACAATCTGCCATAGAAAGAACTCGGCGTTGCTGATACAGAGCATGGTCCGAACTCGGAACCCTTTTCTTTCGCCAGCTCATCATCGTAGAATGCTGGCAAGGATCCGAAAATAGAAGTGAAGTCATTGCAAGGAAGACCTTGAGTTCTGGTGTTGGACGACCCAGATCTCTGCATTCGGCGTAGATCATATCAATAATCTCGGAGATCAACGAGTTAGGTCCAGATCGAGGAGCAACCCAGGTCTGCAAAAATCGAGATTATAGATCGAAGTCGTCAGTAATTTGTAGTGTGTAATTTTCCAGCTTATGTTCAATGATTCCTCTACATGGATAGACAAGAAGAAGAAGAAGAAGAGGGGGGGTTTGGTCTCTCCTCGGGTTAATCTTAATTAATCTTCAGTGGCTTTATTGATACTCTACCAGTCTACCTAGTCTATCAAAACATTATTAGAATTATTTAATTGAATATCTGCGAAAATGTTACTTATAAACTTTATTTATATGCGTTTTTTATTCAACAATAAAGGTATTTTTAGATAAACTGATCACACGTCAATTGACGAGACTATATTTAAAAAATCTAAATAAAAACGCATCATACATATATTGTTCAACGTACAATTCAAAATGCATTTAGAGAGAATTAAGAAAAGGAGACCAGGATCTCATAAGCAAGGCTGAACATCAGAAGCAGTAATCTGCATCGATCCTAGCCCTTTCTAACCAGTGAAATGACCAGATTGGTGTACTTGGTTCCAGTCTTCGACAAGTAATCCTCCACCATCTCTCCATACCTTTTAAATAATTCGTCCATTATGTCTTTCCCGAAATGAAATTCCAGCATGGACTCCACCACGGCTCTGATCGTCTTGGCCACTCTCTGTCCACGTGACTGGGCACCGAATGTGGTGCCCGCATCGTCGACGCCTCCATCCCACTCAATTTCGAAGGTTTCAAGCCGACTGAGAATGAAAGAACCCTCCTTTTCTATCTCTGTCTTGATTTCTTCCACACATGGCCCATAGTAAGGAGCGTTGAAGGAGTCAACCTTTTCTTCCTCGACGAGACCCTACAGGGTGCAGGGTGGTTACTCAATGCCAGAATTAAACAAAAGCTAGCTTTGATCTCTTACTATATTTAACAATGCCGAGGTTCCCATTCCCGAGGTGGGGTTATACATTTTGTGCTGGCATAGACACCGACCGACTTTATTCGATGCTTATCCCAAGTGGAAAATATCACGGCCGGCAACAAGAGTTTAGATCAACTTAAACATGAAGTAGGGTTGGTATATATCTATGAAGCCATTTTCTAGCGAGCTGCGAATGAGAGAAAAGTCTTGAATTTCTAGTGCTTCGTTAATGTGCTTTTGTTATTTGTGAAATATGACTTCAGATATATAATAGGATTTCTAGTGCTCAAAAATTGATGATAATGGAATGCTAATTGAAGTTGTAGAAAGTTATCTTAGCTCAAAATTATCAAAAATGCAAGGACTAACTTATAATTTACTCTGTTAAGTGAAATGAGTTTGAAAATATTGAATAAACTATTTTCGATAATGGCATGAAATGAAATCTAGCTAGCTAGGTTGAAAATGTGCAGATTTACTCAAGGAACTTAGATGTACGTAAGAGAATAAGAAAATACACGAGATCGAAAGCATTACGAAACTCACCTCTGAAACAATGCTCATCAGTGCCTGTGCTAAGAGCTCCCAATGGTAGCAACTGTCGTCCGTGGTGGGATTGGTAGATCTCCTGCCCATCAGTGACAAAAGCATGCAGCCTCCGGCAGCTATTTCCTTCGAACGTGATTTTAGAAACGACGAGAAGTCTGTTTGAAACTGCAATGAATATGCTTCCAACACTCCATGCGAGCTCGACTTTGATATATAAATCTTTCCCTTGTTCATGGTCGTCGTCGTCCTCGCGCTGCTCTCTAATCCAGGCGGAACCTGCTCGTTCACATATGCTATCTTTTCTTAATCAAGCATTCTTTGATAAGAAGGAAAACTAGAAGATTAGCCGATTGTGTACCTTAATTAAGTCAACCCAATTCCTTTTAAATATGTTTTTGATTGATGTTGTTCCAAATTCGTTACATGATTCCCCTTTCAAGAGGTATTGTTTTATGCTGGAATTCACAGCTCGAGATGAGTTTTCCAAAATGTTTCCTCGGTAAGAAGAGTTACAGTTTGAACTCGCATTCAAAAAGTCGATTTTATTTTGTTTTTTTATTTCTAATATGAGATATTAGTACTTACATATTCTATAAGTATAGGGTTTTTTTCTTCTTAAACGAAGATTACATAGTTCACATTTTCATAGACAATTAATATTAATGATGTTGATACAGATACTTTTCATGACTAATCGTCTCACTTTTTTTTTTTTCTTGATTGTGAAAGCAATGCCCATCAATGATCAAACATATAACAAACCAGCCGTGTATTTGGAAGAGGCCGGTGCCGACTCATTGAAGTTATTTGCTTGGGCTAAATATTTCATCATGTTTTGTCAATGATACCATGATTTGATTACTACTTAAATTATGTGGTGAACAAAAATTCGGATTTTTAATTAATATTTTTTAAATGATTTTGATATAATAATGTTAAAAATAAAAATAATACAGTCCTATTTTTTTTAGTTGTCTCTACTTTGACGCACCATTATATTTTTATATTTAAATACTATTTATTTATTTATGTGTAAAATAAATATACTTATAAAATAGTTTTACAACTAATTTTTATTTTTAAAACAAGGATACACGTCCCTTCTTTTCTAATTGTCTTATTCTTTCCTATCTCAAAAACAACTTTTATATCTCTTCATTAAAAAAGAACTTGAAAATATATATATAAAACATTATTCTCTTTTAACTGATAAAAAAACTAAAATTGTGCATCGGGGAAGGTGAATTTAATTGCCCTTGCAATTATTCTCTGAGTCACCGAAAAAGTTCAAACGCAGTAAAGAGAGAAGGGAAATCATTGTACTGCTTCGTCCTTTACAGTTTATTTGATGGCGACAATTTTACCCTGGAGATATTTTTTTGTTGTTGTTGGGATAGAAAAGTGAATGAAAGATAATAAATATAATTAATACTTGAAAAATAAAGTTAAAATAGTAAGTTAATATCATAAAATTATTTCCTTCCCCTCCATCACCACCCTCCTATTTGGGGCTGAGCTCTGAAAAGACTCTTACACTTCACCATTTTTTTTTTTCTTTCCAAGCAAGATTAAGATGTCATCAACCTTCATTGCACAAATTAAGATAAACGATAAAATGCAAGACCATGCGATGCGAGCCTAATTGTTACGAGGAGAATTGGGTGGTTTACGCGAAACCAGCCCTGTGTTTGCTAGCTGATTGCTCCTACATGCACGTGATTACGATGATATATTATGTCTGTCAGACAAACCTGCGAGAGCCAGTGGAGACTAGATGAAGAGTGCACGCAATGCAAGCTCCTGCTAGGAAACAATCTGCCATAGAAAGAGCCCGGCGTTGCCGATACAAAGCATGGTCCGAACTCGGAACCCTTTTCTTTCCTCAGTTCATCGTAGAATGCTGGCAAGGATCCGAAAATAGAATTGAAGTCATTGCAGGGAAGATCATTCAGGAAGACCTTGAGTTCTGGTGTTGGACGGCCCAGATCTCTGCATTTGGCGTAGATCATATCAATAATCTCGGAGATCAACGACAACGAGTTAGGTCCAGAGGAGCAACCCAGGTCTGCAATTCCCATGATGTCAGGGATATTGGTGCACAGCATTTGCATTATGGCCTCCCCGTTGATTCGCTTTCCTAGAGATATTATCTTGCTCTGCAAAATCAAACAATTATAAGAGGCCCGATCGAGGATAAGCCTCGAGAAATTAATTATTCCAGACCGTGTGAATATTAAAACCCTTTATTATTATTATTATTATCATTTATCTGCTTCTTTTAGGCATCTATAGCATGGGATACGTCCACATATTGAGAATAAATAAATGGAAAAGGGGATGCAAACCTGCACTTTCGAGTTTTTTGCATAACTATTTTCATCATCTCCCTTGTTCATGTGAAGTACTTGCATCACCTCCATCCTTCTGCTCTCTCGATCTTCAGCTAAAGCTGCTAGTGATGAATTGTTTCAGACGTTCATGTTGTATATGTAGAAGAGGCAGGCAAGGAATCTAGAGGTGCAGAGGTAACGGTTCGAAATAATGGACCGGGTTTAATTTTCAGATTTTCTTTTATTTGATTAAACTTTTATAAGGCTATCGTAAAATATATTTAATACGAATTATGGATCTATATCTAGAACCACACACCTGCTTCAAAGGACGGACTCCACTACTGTCACTCTCGTTCTGCTTCACGGATTGAAAAAATATACCCCACAGGATGTCAAATTGGAGCCACAGAAAAATTAAAAAGTTGAGAGATATTTGATCTCGAAAAATTAACAAAACATTAAAAGGCGTGGCAAAACACTGTGCAATCCACTGTGCCTTCTCTCTAAATACACTGTGGATTGCGGCAGTGCTCGCCCGAAATTCTCCTTCGCCCGCGCGCCCGAATGAGTTGCTTTCATGGGGCCATTTTCGTTTTTTCCTCTTTATTTCTATTTTTTAAAAAAATAATCAGTTGTGAATAGTGTATTACCGATTACGTCCCCGATAATAAGACAAAATAACGCCTCCGGCTCAGGTTCATCGGCTTAATTGCGCGCGGCCGGACCAGTCCGGTCCGGTCCGCCGCAACTTTGGAATTTTTTATTATTTTTGTAAATGGCTAAAGACTGTTTTAACCCCTAATAAGACAAAAACACTGAATTAGGTGCAGGGTGGAACGGTAATTTGCCCTATTTTTCGAATTATTTAATCGGCGTCTGTCAAGGCGTGAGGCGCACGCGCCAGACGGTTTTCCGCCTCACGCCCTGATCAGGTGGCGCGTGCGGCCTCTTACGGTGGCCGGAAATTGTCTACCGGCAGACAGAGCGATGCGCCGCCGAGTGTTCTTCCTCCCGCAGTGGTGCGTGTAACCACCAGATGTCCGTGGACGCGGCGGAGGCCGGTTGAAGCCGCCGGCCACGTTTCTCTCTCTCCTGCACGTCAATGTGCAAGAGAGTCCCCTATATATTTTGATGTTGCACTTCAGTCCCTCGACTTTTAATTTCGTTTTTGGTCCTCATTTCTGTTATATAAGTTTTGATTTTGTTCGATTGGATCCTCCTATTTGAATTGATTGAATGCCAAAGTTTCACTTCGGTCCTTCTACTTTCAATTTCCAGATTGGCTGTATATAACTCAATCAATTCGGTACAAAAGTTCCGATTTGTGCAATTTTGTCCTCTGATTTCAATTGAGAATAAATATAATTTGCATTTCAGCCCTTTGACTTTTAAGTTTTTTAATTTCAGCCCTTTATATTTGATTTTCATTTAAGTCCTTATACTTTTATTTCTTTATATTTCTAGAATAATCCCTACTTTTGTCCATGTATATATAAAAGTGTATTAAACACAATAATAATAATAATGATAATAATAATAATAGTAATAATAATAATAGTAGTAGTAGTAGTAATAGCAATAATAATAATAATAGTAATAATAATAATAATAATAGTAATAGTAGTAATAATAATAATAATAATAATGACTTAATTATTTTTTGTTCTTACTCTTCTGTGTTTTTTTTCTTTCTCCCAAAAATTTGATAATATTTTTTTTTGCCGGTTATAGCAATAATAATTGTTTTTGTTTTTTTTATCTTTTATTAAAATTCCTTGCATGTTTTTAGTCTTTCATTGTTTTTTTCCTTTCATTATTAACATAATAATAATAATAATAATAATAATAATAATAATAATAATAATAATAATAATAATAATAATAATAATAATAATTCAATAGTTTTGCGTGCTTGCTCTTTCTTTAATGTTCTTTTTCCCTCCGGATAATTTCATAATTTTTTTTTTGACAGTAATAGCAATAATAGTTTTTGTTTTTTATCTTTTGTTAAAGTTTATAGGATGTTTTTAGTCTTTCATTTATTTTTGTTTCTTTCATTATTAACATAATAATAATAATAATAATAATAATAATAATAATAATAATAATTATTATTATTATTATTATTATTATAATAGTGATTATGTATTCTATTATTATAATAAAAGTGATTATTTATTCTTTCATAATAATAATAATAATAATAATAATAATAATAATAATAATTTTTTAATTGATTTTTCTTGCTTGCTGTTTTGTTCATGCTTTTTATTTTTTTCCCTCGGTATAATTTAATAATTTTTGTTGTTTTTATTCTGGCGGCAATAATAATTTTAAATGTTAAGACTCCGATGTTGCTATTGTTATAATATTTTAAATTAATATTGCTTCCTTTTCCCTTTTTTTTTTTTGCTCTTTCTATTAATTGATTTTTATAATTTTATTATCTGCACAATAATGATTTAAGTTTTTTTTTTCTTATTCAAATATTTTGCTCTTTTTTCTAATGTTAGTGTGCACTCTTTTGTGATCGTTTATGACGCAATACCTATATTATAAAAGATGTAATTTATGCTTACGTGACAAACTCGACTCAAAATTGTAAACATTTTATCTCATAATCTATAACTTTTATTTACTTATATCATATAAATTTATCGTTGTACAATTAATTATGTTAAATTATATACAAAAAAATACCCGCGGCAACGCGCGGGCAATTTGCTAGTAGATTATATAACGACTCGAATTTATAATTACCTTTGTTTATTGGAAACAATATTTTATTTAAAAAAAAATTAATCAAATAAAAACAGAAAAATAAACATGCATAGGGTACTAAGTGACTGTTTGGGAAAATAATGACTAAAAAACCAGCATTAAATAATGAGATTTAAATAAAAATAAAAATAAATCATAAAACAACTAGGTGTATGGTCCTATCATTGGTGTCCCCATATGTCCTGGTTTAAGAATGACTAGAACCACACTCATTCTATAAAAAGTTAAGAAAATAACGTGTCATCTTCTGAATTAATGTGATTTATGTTGATTTTGAAAATATTTTTTTAAGGAAAAATTATTTATTACATCAGCATATGATAAAAATCTAAAAACACTATTTTTTTTAATTTAAAGTAAAAAATAAAAATATATTTTTTTTCAAAAACACTTTTGAAACGCAATGTCAAACATGACCTAAATGATCATTGGAAAGTTAGATAATGGGTTTCTATTGCAAAAAAATAATAATTTTCTACCTGTTTTTTAACCCAAATACCTAGAAAATATTTTCTACATCTTGCTAAACTCATTTGTGGCCTTAAAAAACAAAACAAAAAACAACTCAAATACTCAAGATCAATCTAAAAAAACATTATCATTTAAATTGGCATCCTCTTTATACTCTTGTCATTTATTTTTTAAGCTTACCATGCCCCCCAACAAATTCATTTAAATTGGCATAAATTAGGGTAAATGAGAGTATGTTTTTTTTTTTTAAAAAAAAAGTTAAGGAATAAAAAAAACCATTGTCACGATCCACGAGGGCTTGATATTTGGATAACGATGACTTGATGGACAATATCTTCACCGCTTAATGTACATTTTATAATAATTAATTGCAATGCTTTTGGTTTACAAAAACCTTCTCATGTCCCTCTATATTTTTATATATGTCTATAACTTAGTCTCTCCATTAAGGGAGCATTGAATAGTTGTTAATCTAGTCGTTTCTCTCTCTAGAATACCCTTTTGGCTATGAATTCATTGAATATTTATTGAAACAAACCTTAAAAAAACACGAGGGCTCTCCATGATACTAAAAACCACTAAAACAAATGGATATGTAGAATTCATTACCAAAAAATTAAATAAGATTGGCTCATTTCAAAAATAAAGAAAACACAATATTACGTTACTTTTTTATGATAACTTCATGTCATTTTAAATATATTGTAAAAAAATGAGGATATATTTATAACAATATTAGGCTTTATTTTACTTGCATTCTAAGTTTGCCTTTGTTGAACGTTTGTAATGTGTGTAAATGGATTGTTTAACATTTATTTATAATTTAAATAAACAATAACGATTGTCTAGAGAACTTAATTAGCTTTTTAAAACTATCTTTGATAAACTTTAATATAATGAGACCATTATATATATATGAACTCTATTTTTCCTCACCAAACGCCTCTCCGTGAAAATCTTGTTCCATACATTAACATAGATGAGAATCTCTTAGATTCTGTTTTGCATTGTATTTCAGAAACAATTTAAAAAAAAAAATTATTTTAAATTTAAAATATTAGTTTTTTAGATCATTTTCATATGATGATATCAAAATCATTTTTTTTAAATATTATTTTAATATACTTCTAAATAAAAATCACTTAAAAAATAATTTTAACCACACTTTTAAAAAATAACTTCATAACTATAGTACAGTTGCAAGGGTTAAGGTGCAGAGGAATAATTTTTTTATTTTCAAAAAATTCTTTTTAACATAATATATCAAAACAGTCTAAAAATATTTAAAAAATTAATTTAAAATTAAAAAATAAAAATAAACTTCTTATATTTTTTTTTCAAAAATATTTTTAAAAGACAGTAAAAAACCTCAGTGCACTCAAATTTCTTAATGCCGATCAGTGCACTCTAACTTTCTTAATGCCGACAGCACAATATTTATCTCTTTCTAATTTCCCATCTAATGGGACCCTATAGTAATTAGTCAAGATCAGGTTCTAAAGAGACAACACATTAAAGCCTTTATTTAGTTGGTGGTGTTTTTTAAAATATTTTTTATTTAAAAAAGTATTAAAATAATATTTATTTTATTTTATTTTTAATATTAATACATCAAAATAATTTAAAAATATTTAAAAAGTTAATTTAAAATTAAAAGAATATTTTTAAAATACATTATCAAACCGACAGTAAGTCAAAACCTCGTTGATGGAGTGGACGAAATCAAACCAGAAAAACCTCGTTGATTGAGTGGACGAAATCAAATCTCATGTTCATCGTGCTGCATGCTTGTGATATTGGTCCTTGCAGGGTTGTTCTCCGTCAACTCTTCGTTTTACACGTGTTACAATATACCTACGAATGATTATGATGTGCACTGCGTGGGAAGAAACACTGTTAGCCAAAAGCCAGTTTATGTATATTTATTGCTGTTCAATTTTTTACTTTACTTTGAAATGTTTTTGAAAAAAAAATAACAAAGAAAGAAATATGTTTTTGATATATTTGTATTGCTTTTAGTATTTTTCAGCATTATCTCAAAATCATTCAAATTTTAAATATTTTTTCAATGTGTATAATTTTTAATACCTTATTTTTAAAATTATTTTTTTTCTTTGAATTAACATTGTTGTTACTCTATTCTGAAAAAAAATAAAAATATAAAAAATATATGGACCAAAAAACTAAAGTTGAAGAGAAAGGAAACGAATGACCATTATAAATTTTCTTTACCTATACATAAAAAGAGGGGAATTAAAGAGAAAAAAATTAGGAGGATCTAAAACTCAAACCTTCCCTTCAACCTAAGAAAACCCCCTAAAATACCCTACCCCATCTGTTTTTTTCCATTATTATCCGGGATTATGAGCTTATATGTTAAACATGTTTTTGATATTAAATAAAAAGATAGTTCCTTTTTGTTTTGACATTAAAACAATTAGATTTTTACCTGATAAGATAACGAACTTAGTATCGAGCACAATTTTTCTTAAACCCTAGATAAATCAACGATTAGAAAATATAACAATATCTTAGTTTATATTAGATAAATAAATAATGAAAATAATGTATTTAACCTCATGTAAGATGTATCAAGAGTAATAATATTTTTTTTTACGCAACCAATCTATTTACTTGAACTATAAAACCAATCAAGGGTCCTGATAATCAAAATATTAGATGACGACTCTCGTTTCCTCTTTTGACTTATAAAGAACAAGAAATTCTTATTTTTTTTCACCTACCCCGTTCTCTTACCATCCCAATCTTAAAGCATGATTTTCGCAATGCTACACACGTGCAACGAGACTTTTATTTATTTATTTTTAAAAATAATTTCATTATTTTTATGTTCATGTGAAAAAGAAAAACATAATTCTTAGTATATCTAATAATTTCAACTTACATTTTTTTTCGTTAACATTCATCAGTTGCATTCACCATTCATCGATTTTGTTCTTTAACAATAATAGTATTTTTGTATGTATTTTCAATCCAAATGAGGTGGAATATTGTATTAAATACCTACATGAATATTATAAATAATATAATTAAATATTGTTTAAAAAACTATTTTAAGAGATTTATATCCCACACTAGAACAATAGCATCCTCTTGTTTTAAAAATGAAGTATTTAAACCTAATAAGCTTTCAATTCCACAATGAATAAACAAGATCTTCTAATGTTCATATAGTGAATTATATGAACTAGCAATAAACTAGAATGGATTATAGACTTGCATCCATAACATTGAGTTGAGTAAAAGAAAAACTTTTATTCCCCTTGTGAGAGGTTTTTTAGGATAACTTTTAAAAGAATTTTTTTTTTAGATTTCAAGAATCTATTAAATTTAGATTTAGTAAATAAAATTGATGGCAGGTGGTTGAATAAAAAACCATAAAACTTGAAAAAAAAATCACTTTTATATGTTTATTGAGTTTAAATGGAATTCAGAATTTATTTTTCGTTTTTTAATGTCTAAAACTACTTTCTCTACTTTTTTCATATTTTTTGAATTTTTAATCTGAATGGGATTTGTTTTTTAGAATCTTTTTATCATTAAATTCTTTATTCCACTTTCCATCATGATACGTCCATCAAGATTTTGGGGACATTTTCCACGTCCGAGAATAGCCGTTTTTTTGGGCAAGAAATGAGACCACGAGACGAGCATGCGTGTTCTCTACTCGACCGTACAAACTTCTTTATAGCGTTGAAAAGCAGCCGATGTGCAAAGGGTGACGCTGAACTTTACGCTCCAAGTTTCAAAAAAAAATAAAAAAAAATGAAACTCAATATGTAGAGAATCCGTTGCCCATGTGATACGTGTACCTGTAATCAGATGGAATCGGACCACTGCAATGCTTGCTGCAGATTATTTGAATTCAAACAATGCCTGGAGGAAACAGATGACTAACATGATTCACTGCCGGGAGGAAACAGGTCCATCCATCAGGACAAAATAATGCACCACCCCATCAACTTATTACTACCAATTTTTGTTTGGAAAAATTACTGTCCTTCTTTTTACACTTACCTTGTTTTATAAAATTATACTTTATATATTTATGAGGTGTAAAATAAATTACACAATAAAATAATTTAAGATGTATATTATTAATGCACAACAAAGTTTAATATGTAAACTATAATTTTTAAAAACACAAAAAGCAAGTATAAAAATAACTATAACTAAATTATAGAATGGCCAAGAGTAGTTTCTATAGTTTATTTTATCCAAGAGATAGCTAATAAGTTTTCAAGTATACCAGGAATATCTAGTACTCGTTACTTGACTCGCACTTCACCGAGGATCCTATATTTTTTCCACCAAAACAAATTACACTTTTTTTTATATATTTTTGTATTTCAAAAAATTCTAAGTGAATAATTTTTTACATATATTCAAATAAATGAAAAACTATGTTAATAAAAAAAATATAAACAACTAAAAATAAAATTAAAAAAATCAAAAGATATACGTAAATCAAGATATTTAAGATTGCAAGACGAGATATTTATTTTATTATATTTACTAAATTTATTTATTAAAAAAAATTATTCAATTAAACAATAATAAAAATAGACCCATTGAATAAAATAAAAAGGAATCAAATATTATACAAGACTATACATATTAGAAGTATTATCTGAAAGTAAATATTTTTTATTTTCAAAATAAATTTCATCTGTACAAAAGAATATATATAAAATAACAAAAAAAAAACAATTAGCTTTTATATATATAACTAAATACATATAAAATAACCAAAAAGACAATTATAATTTAAAAGAGATTCTCTAAACAAAATAAAAGATGGAAGAGGTATTAATATAAATAAACAAGATATTTTTGATAAAAAAAACATTAATTTAAAAAATAGAAAAAAAATCGGGCGCTGTTCGCTCTGACATTGTCGGTTTGCAAAGCATAGCCAAGGCTTCCTGCAGAAAAGCCCAATATTGTAGCCAGAAAATAGCAAATATATATTATTAATTACCAACAACCTTAAAAAATATGTCCCTCGTAATCAAACGTTTATTCAAATTGTTTATCAAGGATCCTCTCCTCCTCTTGCTCAATGTCCACATCCTTTTCACTGCCCACACACTATACAAAAAGATTTTCTGAATATCTATTTACAATCAAAAACGCCTAACGAAATAATGGCATGTTCCTTGCCTCTTGGTGCAGATTCTCACGATGAATTCTCTCTTTTATTTTTTCGATTTTTTCTCCTTTTATTCTGCAGTGAGTCCAACCCGAGCACACGGGGCATGGGAACACCACCATGCCAATTAAAGCCAGAAATTTATTGGGTCTCCTCCTCAGTTTATTCAATGTACATCCATGTGCTATCTCTCCACGCACAAGGAGCTTCCTGACAAGAATCGACTTCTCTCAAGAAGACAAACTACCTCAGGAGCAGCTACCCCCGCCCTCTTTTTTATTTTTTATGGACACCAAATTCCCATCCACTGTAAATTGGAATAGTAACTTGTATGTATCTGGAAGATTATGGAAATTAATGGAGTGATATCAAGACCACATTAATATATTCCTCCTGTACAGAAACCTCTTCGCCAGCAAAACTTCTTTTTCTGCATCAGGCAGACCAAAAATCTTAATCCCGATAAATGAAACGTGGTGATTTCGATCCATGCTTTAAAATGCAGATGCAAGACTATAACCTTACCTGAAAACTTGCTTGTTCGCGAGCATCTACATATGCATGAAGTTCTTCTAGCCTGATCAAAGCTTCGTGCAAAGCCTTTAAATGAGAAGCATGATGGTTAGAAATATGCCACGTGGAGCACAACAACTACGAAATTCCTTTCCATACGTAAGAACATATTACCAATTTCAACAAAAGAAAACCAAAAATTACAGTCATCAACTTCGGTAAAAGACTAAACCCTTAACAGAAAATGCAAATTTATGGACACGGAAATGCTACCTACATTAGAAGATTTTTTTTTGTTGGCTTAACAAATAGACTCATGACTCTTGCAAGATGAGCATCTGGCGCCCACTTCATTGTCCAGCTCATTTTATCTAAGTTTGTTTTTTCCAGATCAGAATGAAAAGGCATGCATTCATCGAGAAATCCTAGTGACATCACAGGTTTGATTTTCTTCTCTTTTTTTCCACCAAACACGGTCGTGAGCCTCATGACTACTTAAAGATGATAATCAGACACCTAGTAGCTCATCATGTAATCCATACAGAAAATGGTTTGTGGAGATGACATTTGGATCTAACAATATAGGTTTTACATTACTTGTGTTCTGATTAAACAAGAACTCCTGAAAGTTATAGTTATTTGTTAAATGCAGAAAAAAATGAGGTGTTGGCATTTATAAACCTATTTAGCATGTCCAGCACTCAGAGATCCAACCCCACCCCACCACCAAGTACCACGACACATGGAGATTCATGTATCTAATAGTTTCATGTTTGGTTGGTAAAGGCTTCTTTCTCCCAGCAGAATATCTAAAGAGGAGAGACTACCTTTTTCGTTGCAATCAGCTCTGCTTCTAATGCATTCACACGATAAACAGCAGCATTAAGCAGCTCCTCCTTTTCACAAGGCATCTGGAAAGGCTTTGTCTGTAATGTATCAACCTTCTCCTCAAGTTCACCCAGCCTTTTCATGACAGATGAAAGAAGGTCTGCCTCTGTAAAACCTGGAGCAGGAGAAGGGGGTCTGAATTCCTCCTTTAGTGCTGTTTCAAAAGTCAGGTCTGTAATGTCACTGGCAGAATCAGATGTTGAGTGTTTCTTAATATTCCAAAATGCCATTGAACGAAAGAAGGCAAAAAAGGTTATGAAGAAGGCCACAAGCAAAGCCCAGACACGATTGGGGATTCCTTCTGAAGTCTCCTCTACACTTAACAGAGAAGGTGTGCCTGCAACCAAATTCATTAATTTTATTCAGCATAAGATATAATATCATATCAAATAACATTGACTCCAATTTAAACTAGTTAAGTCTTCGTGAAATCCGACTAGCCATTCAGATGCCCCTTATCAGAAAAGATAATAGAGCATAGACCTTAATCCAGGCAAAAAAAGATCTGGGACTGTCAATTAATGTTCTCCCGATACAATAGGAGTCTTTAGGATCTCAATATCAAGGCACTCAAAGGTTTTGCTCTAATATTCAAGTATCATACATACAACCTACTACAATAGGTGTTCTGACTTCTCCAAAGGAAACACAAGGAAAATGGAACTATTGAGAGTGAAACTGCAATTAAAGGATTGTTACATTTAACTTCATTTCAAAGTTCAATTCTCAAGGCTGTCACAATCCTATGCCTTTGTATGTTGGAACTCCCACCAAGTGTTAACTGCTACACATGAGTACAGCTAACCTAAGTGGGAAGAGCATATTGAATTAAAAGAAAGGGATACCACTATCTTCTTACAACAATGTTCTTCCACACAAATTTTGTTAACTTGTTTTTCATAAAATGATACCATCTTGTTCAAAGGTTCTAAAAATCTATGTCAGTCATTAACTGTTACAAATACCAATCAGAATTTCTCCATTTGATAGAGCTGGTAGCAAATAAGAATGGTGAGGAAACTTGCTAACCTCTGGAAGTACATAAATCTTGAGATTCAGCATCCACTGTCTTGTCAATCATAGGTATGTATTCATCATATTCAGAGACACTGGCAGCACTCATCTTACCAGCCACCCTGGCCTGTATAAAACATTCAAGCATAGCCTATGAGATCAATTAATTTCAGTTATTAGCATTATACACACACACACACTGCATTTCATGCAAAGAAATGGATTATGTTGGAAGATACGTTAATGTATCAGTCTTCTAGACTGAAAGTCTGAAACAACTTTAGCTGAACTTCACATAGACTCGTACATTTAAACTTTCAGAAAAGCTTACTTCTTCAGAGACAGGAGCCAGCCTTGGCAGGGAATAGCTCCCGGTTGGCTTAGGAGAGCCAACATCTTCCACTTCGGATCCTGACTCTGCAGTGGATGTATCACTTGTTTTTACCTGGCTTAGCCAAAAATAAAATCAAATTTGGAGAACAAGCAGTCGAAATACTATGTTACAAGACTAAAGCTGTCCTGAGAGAGTTTACCATCACTGGATAGAATGGCTTATCAAGAGCAATTACCCTGCCCCCACTATTTGAAATAGTTACTATTTGTCTGGAATATAGTGCTTCACCACTATGAACCATCTGGACACAGGCAAATAATCATATAGCATGAACAAATAAGAAAAAAAGCTTAATAAGAAAAAAAAGTGAAAAAGGTTTTCAACATACAACAGCACTGCTGATGATTTCAAGTAACTACGAACCTTTAAAATGTCTGGATCTTTCCACGGCCCCCTATCGGATCTCATACAACCTCCCTGATCAGAACAAGTACAGCTACCCCCAAGAAACTCGGGCAACTCACTGAACAAATTCCAAGATGTTTTAAGATGTTTTAGACATTATGTATAATTAAAATGGATGATAATTAGCAAGGAAATAATCATAAGACTTGGTTACCTTGAGTCTATTATTTCAAGTAACTTGTTCTGGTACTTGTTACCAAGAACCTGTTAAAATTCCAAAATAAGCTAATATACTTCTGTTAACTGTAAATTTTTGGCCATTCAACAAAATTAAGAACAGGACTACTCACATGAATCTTGGAAGCTGTGTGGGAATCAATAAAAGATTTCACTGTTTTCCAGAGAAGCTTAAAACCAGGACCAGCGTTAATGACAAACATTCTGCAAAGTGTCTACACAATTTGTTGTTTTAGCTCTTGTAATAAAATGACATCCCAGCTTGATTTTGAGACAAAAGATCTAGTGTTAAAAAGAAAGCTTCTATGAAAATTGCAAGAAAAATCACATGCCTCGGGATAGTTGTCTCCATCAATCTTCTGTAGCTGGATGATGAGTTCTCGTGCAGACTTGGTGAAGTTTTTCAAACCCTAAAGAACAGTTTGTTTGAACAAGAATGCAGAAGGTAATAATCTTAATGAGTTACTAAACATAAATTTGATTATCATTAAAGAAAAAAAGCAGCTACCATACAATTCCTTGCACATCCAAAATAGTTGTACTTGAATCAATGTGTCTCTTTGCAGCAATGGTGCAAGCTGGGAACTTAATCACAAAAGTCTTTTCAAACTCCTGCACATGATATCTCAAATATCTTTCTAAAGTGGTCACTTCCAAAAGTTTGCTGGAATCAACTTTTCCTAGTCTTTCGATGTAAACAGGCCTGCCATCCTTATCTACACCATGATAACCCTGAGGGTAGTACTTTCTAACTTCTTTCAACTCACTGAACTCAAAATCCTGAACAATAAAGTTTTCAACATCTCTTAATTAACAGCACATTAACACTTTACATCAGAAGAAAAAGGGAAAAAAGCAAGATTATACGCTACTAAGTACTAAACTCGAGAACACCCAAAATAGAATGAAGAAGTGAGCATACAGAAACAGAGAAGGATTGAGTCAGTATTACCTCCAAAATAGTGTCAGTACCGAAGTCTTTCCTCCACTGAAGCATGTTGGCCCACATCTGTTTTGCTTTCTCGACATCAAACTTCCTTGCTTTTAAGAACCTGCAAAGCGAAACTCTTGGGTACTGAATCTGCACAGAAGTTCTGGTAACTATGCCTCATTTTAAGCATCAACAAATATGTGACTATAGAAACATTAGTAAAAGCTCGCACTTTTGATATGTAAATGAGTATAGAACCTCATAAAATATTACTAAAACAAAAACTGAATATGAAACAGCCACTATAGAGGCTCATATTAAAAGCCTATTTTTAATTGACTTTAAATATGAACTTTGAGACTAACAATGCTAATCATCCTCCCTCTCATTACTTCTGCATCGGAAATAGAAATTCCGCAAGGATAAAAAAAAAGAACTAATGAATTACATGACAACGTATACTAGGTGAGGTCAAAGTGGAGATTCAAAAAGAAATCAGGAACACTATAACATACATCTTAGCATTAAAGACTTTGACCAGCCAATCATTTTCCTTTTTTTTACAGGCCAATCTTAATTTATTTAATTGAAAGCAAGTGGCAAATTACACAGTCAGCCTCCTGAATAATATTCAAAAAGGGATTTAGCAGCTACAACACAACAAAATCCATGCAGAGTTTAAGGAAACAAACAACCATTTAAGTAATCAATAAATTATAATACAGAGTCTAACAAGAAATCAATAAGAGAACATGTCAAGAATTAAAACCCTGCAGCAGCCCCGAGTATGACCGCTTCAAAATAACAAAAAGCACCGAAAGCAAGCAAGATATTTTATCAAAACAATAATAAGCACACAAGCGAGCAAGGAAAAAAAAAGAACCTCAACAACATGTGATAATCGTCATGCCTAAGAGGAAGCAAATCCTCCGTCATAAGTGACTGTTTAAATGAATCGACAAGCCGAAGCTCCTCGACATCTCGAACATCTGCAATTGCAGCAGAAACCCCTCCACTGCCGCCACTTTTTTTCTTGCTTTTCTTGAGAGAACGCCTGAATTTACTAGATGCCTTTATGGCTTTCTTTTTCAAACTCCCAATTCTAGTCTTCCTATCTTCCTCCGAGTTATCAAAATCCGATTTCCGCTCCCTTTTCTCATCATTACTAGAGAATCCGTCAAAGCCTAAAAGCCCCGAATAAGATTAGAAATAATAATAATAAGAAGAAATTTAATTCCATGGTATTATCAAAAATCATTACAAAACAAACAACTAAATGAAAGACAATTTCGGTATAGAATTCATGAGAAAAATAAAACAGAAACTAACAATAATCGACAATTCAAGTCCCTAGAACACATTAAAAAAATACATTATCAAATCAAAATCAATCGAAAATCATAGATTGAAGATGTTAAAGAAAGAGAACTTACAAGGGCGAGCTAAGATATCCAACGGACTCGACATGACGATAATTTAGAGATCAAGATTGCAAAAGGAAATCAAAAACCAATTCGATTAAGAACTGTAACTGTTGAATCGCTTATTTAGATCTGATTTTGACAAAATTAAGTATCTTTATGATCTTTTCATGGACTCCTTGTACTGCTTCTGCTTGTAGAGGAAACAAAGTAGTCGTAACGGAACAAAAAGGAGAGTTACGATTTGGAAATTGATGAGCTGAAGAAAACAAGACTAGTGGTAATAAATAAAATTATTTGTGAAGCAAATTCAAGTTTAATATTTTAACTGAGGAAGAGTGAGAGATGGAATGGCGGAGAAACGGTGCGTATAGATGCGGCTGATCTACATTGCCTGGTTAAACTTGATTTTGTTTGTGGGTCCAATAGCCACGCGGCCGTAAGTGGTGGAGCCAAGTGGGGTTTCAGCTTTGGCGGGAGTTTTACTAGCCGCCACCCCAGGGTCATAGCAGTTTCGTTTTAACTGCGTTTTTTCTTGAATTTAAAACTTGCAATTAATTAAAAAACTTGAGTTATTTTCCTACAATTTTGTCATAAATTGTCTTAAGAAATAATTAACCTTGGTTATTTTGCTTTATATTGTGTCACACACCTCATATTTTCTTTAATTTTAAATATATTTCTATAATTTTTTAATTCAAATAAACAGTGATGGGGTGTAGTATTTTTTTAAAATATTTTTTTCAGTTTTAAATTTTTTATATTAACACATCAAAATCATGAAAAATATTAAACAAACACAAATTCAATATTTTTTAATTTCAAACATTAGTTAAAAATGTTTAATCGTGATTTTAATATGATTATGTTGAAAATAAATTATAATAAAATAAAATATATATTATTTTGATATATTTTTGAGTAAAACGATCAACGTTTCTGCAGACCAAAACACCCTCTTCATGTAGCCAAGATTATCCCTTTTTCTGGTTCATAGCCCATCCAATTTTTTTGAAAAACCCACCGAAAGTAGGGTCGGTTCAGAAGTTCTCTGGTCTAATCGGTTTAACGGTGAATTAGATATCGACGACACCATAACTTGATTTATCACTTTTAATATATCGACAACTAGATTATCTCGGACCCTCGTTTGAATTAAAAAAAATAAAAAATCAGCTGAGATTAAGAAACTCATTTTTCAGCTACCGAGCCACCAATATAGACTCTTTAATAAGAAGCAAAGCCTGGTTCAAAGGAAGAGAGCCATCCGGTCCCTTGCTGTCCCTGTAATTTACACTTGCGTGTTTCGAAAGATTCTGGGCACGAATTTTCTAATCTAATTACAGCAAACAACTTAGGTCACTGTTATCATCTGCCATTTTGTATATTCTTAAAGAGTTCCTTCGAGAAGATTGAATTTTCTTTCGGTGGAAGTTAGTCGTGCCTGCATAGTTATTGGCTAAAGAAGAAAAAAATCCCAGAAATCATGTTCAGGCATTCAATTCTGCCTCCATTTGAAATGAACTTGAACACGGCAACAATGAAATGTAGGCACCGCCATTTGAAAAAAGGCACTGGATTGAGTGCTGTGATTTTTGATACCCTTAAGACATAGTTGGCAAAAGCTATAGAGCATGAAGCAGTAAAACGTTTGACGGCAAGGCAATCTCTTGCGTCATTAGATAGCCAGCGAGCATTGCCTTCCATACAAGTAATATGCAGAAATTAACTAGAGTCAATTGCTTCTAAAATTTTACATTTGCAGAGTTTATCTATACATATATTCACAAAATGGCTACATATATATATGATAATAGTCCCACCATCCTCATCAGCTTCCAGCAATAGTTTGTATGCACAAGTTTAAGCTAGGAGAGCTGAAACAGCCAAGAATACCTGTTAGTTAACCTTTTTCAATTGAATCAAATCCAAGAAAATTCTCATTTGGAATTAATCACTGATTAGATTTCCACCTGTTATGTATATTTCTTCAAGTTCCTCTTAGCTCGAAATTGACCAAGTTTGTCTCTCCATTGAGCTGTAGCAAAGCACGGAAATTATGAAGGTAGCAGCAGTGAAAAGAAGTAATTAGCATGCTATGCTAAATTATGAAGATAGCAGCAGTGAAAAGAAGTAATTAGCATGCTAAAGTATGGGGGCCACAGTGCATTTTCAATAGACAAAGGGCAACTTAAGAAAATTCGGAACCAGGCCTTTCACAATGATGAACAGCAGGGAGTTGTAAAATTTAAACCCCCGAGTAATTGTTACATTTGACTGTGTTCAGTCTCAAGCTATTTATATAGACTGGTACGTGCAGTGCAACGATACAAGCAAAACCAATCTGGTTCGTTTCAAATTGATGGTGGCATTTGGTTAAATAGACAAAAGAAGCCACGTGAATTTATATACATTAAGAAAAAAAAGAGTGCTGAAAACAGGCAGGCGAAAGGCAATGCACGAAAGAGATTGAAATGAAACATACCTGCATCTCCATAACGCTCCTCGATGGCAGCAGTCAACATGTTGCGCACAAGATCAAACTCCTTGGTATCAAGACAAGGTTGACCAGTGGGCCTGAACCATATTAATTCCGATTACACCTTTCTTTCTCAAAGCATAGGCATAATTTAGATAGATTCAATTTCTCACTGTACAAATTACTAATTCAGTATCAATCTGAAAAGGCTGCAAGACTATTGATAGTTAACTTTAGAGTCGCACACAGTAGCTATATTCTTGAATCTAGGAAAGGCCACATTAATCCCTGAACATGAGCTACAAGCATTTGCGCATATAGAAATTCCTGACTTCACATATCTTGACTGGTGAACACCTGCTATCTAAAGATTTTGAGGCTCACCGATCTAGTTCAGTGAATAACAAGCCATCTGAAGCAGGGGACTGAATTGGCTTTCCAGATTCAATGACTCTCATCCCATCACTATATGCCAGGTACTTATTGACTTGAATAGGCACCTGCAGAGAATTAGAAAAGATGCACCTCTACAAATCAGCAAACCAAGGACAAGTTTGTGAGGGATTCAATTTAAAAACATGAAAGAATGCTAAAATTCCAGCAGATTGCAAAGCAAAAACTCGAGAAACCAGCTCGCCACTTCAGCAGTTGGCCTCTAACAAGATTTGTTTTAGTTTATTACTTAAGTGACTCCCCTGCAAATCTTGAATCAAACTTTCTTCTCATTCCTAGTAGACAAACAGTTATTAGAAAGTCTCTCTCTCTTTCCACTAAAAGGAAAGGGAAAATGATGCAGGAAAAACAGAGAAACCACCAAGATCTTAATGATTGCAAGTACTAACTAGCATGTAGGTGTCAAAGTCAAAGTCTGCATCATGATTTGACATACTTCACCAAGATAAAGATTCAGGAATTTGGATTTCTCCATTACATGCACCAGATATGAAACAGACATGAAAATCCATCTATCTCAATGTTCCAAAACAATGATGTATGCATTAGCATTTCACATCCACATATAACAGATACAAAAAGCCATACATGAAAACCATTTCAGTCAGCAAGTTTAGGGCATTTTTCGACAGGAAATTTCAAGAAGGCTTGTGCCTTCACCCAGTCAAACAAAATTTTGGCTTAGAATATATTTGGTACACGGCCAACAAAAAGAAAGGAATTCTGTCCACACTTCCAGACATACTGCTATTCTTCAAAATTTTCACATAAGTGCATTCCAGATCAAAAAGATAAATGAGCAGGAAGGGGGCAAGAAACGGAGTACCTTGCATCTAACTGCAATATTGATAGCATCTGATGGGCGAAGATCAAAGCTGACACATTCTGTTTCATTACCAATCTGCAACAATGTCAAAGAGTCTAAGTCCTTTATACCTGTAATTATACAAGTTAATCAAATGAAAAACAAGGGGTATACCTTAGTGAGGTACAACTGAGCAAAGTATGCTTCATGCACTCTCTTAGTAACTCTTGCTAGTTTGACCTGAGTATCAAAATCAAAACATCAGAGTAAATTAGTAATATTTCAATTGCAATGGCAAACAATAAGGAAAGAAGACGTCATATCTCTATAGATTTTCTACGTTGTAGGCTGTATATGACATTAAGCTAGTTTGCACACTTCCATGTTCTCAACCTAGCCTTTCTCTCTCTTACGAAAAGAAAAGAAGAAACGCCAACTTACTTCGTAACCCATCTTTTCAACCATCTCCTTCACCACTTGATACATAGTTGGCCTTGCCTGGAAACCGACAGCCAAATTCCTCAGCATTGCTATGTATGAAGCTAATTGTAGTTGCCAAAGTCCAAATTTGACAACCCAATTATTCCAAAATAAAAATCCTACCACGATAAGGAAACTAAATACATACAATTTGGACATTGCGCACTGCTGCCATGAGCAACACACTTGGCATCTCCACTGCAATCAAATGTAAATCATCACTTCAAATTGACATGGTAAGAAATAGTCTTCAAAGTATTTCAAAGAATCAAATGCTATACATTCGAAACTATCAAGTATAACAGCGAACATACAAACAATTATTGGGAGAAGAAGACCAGTCCCATCTTCCATCTTCAATACAATTGCTGGATGCGGAGCGTTGTCTGGTAGATGCCCGCATTGAGGGCTGTTATGGACACATCGTAAGTGCCTCCCATCCCTCATTTTGATCACAAAACCACCCGATCCATTCTTCACCTCAACTACATGAAAAACCCAATTCACATTTCACCCCAAACAAACCACGTTACACAAAAAACTTCATTGATTACTCAAAGAACTCTAAGTTGAGCTTGGTTAGTGTCCAGAACAGAAGCAAGAGATACAGGAAAGAGAAAAGCATGTTTGGTTTTAGAGACAGACTGTAAAAAAGTAAATTTTTATACTTTCAGAACAAGAACATGAACATGACGGGCAAAAACATGTTCCTCTGTCATAAATGTCTCCGTCTTTTCTGTTCTGGAAAAGTAATAAAAAAAAAGGCTACGCTAATAAAATTCAAAGCCAAACCATACCAGCTTCAACTACACTAGAATTGACATAATCTTCATCATTTTCATTGAAATTCTCTGCTGTACTCCCATTTCCATCTGATGATGAGCTCAAACTACACTGCACTACATTGCATCTTCGCGCTTTTAATTGCCGTGAAGTGAGAACCACCTTAGATTTGCTACCACTTAAGCGCTTAAATCCCCGCAGTTCACTTCTAACAAGCCAGCCCTTCACCAAAGGACCAGTCATTGGGAAACTGTAAGTTCCCGCTTGTTTTGCACGCACAGCAGGGTAAATTACTGGCCCTTGCAGTGACCCCATGTCTCCTCCAAAAAAACGAATCAACTGAAACAAACATATGTGCGAGAGGTTAAAACTGTAATTAACATCAAAACCGAGGTGAAATTGATTTGTGTGTGTGAGAGAGTGTCTAACATTTATGATCAAAGGAAGAAACCATATATTTTCCAAAATTAGAAACAAAAAAACATAACAATTGAATAGTTTTAAATTTCATAATTGCTTATAAAAAAATCCACTGTTCAAAAGTTTATATGATCATCTTCTCTGCAAATCAAACGAAGAGTCAAGAAACTGAAAATAAAAAATATCCAGAACGGGAACGCACATGAAAAACAACGGATCACGTGTAAATAGTAAAAGCTTCAGCTTCTCGATCTTGTAATTACAGTTTCCTCTATAAACGATCGAAGCAAATTGAAGAACAGAAAGGATCAAAGGAGATGAAGCGGGTTAGTTGTTGAAGGAAGCTTAGGGAGAAAGAAATCGAGAGCATTTAGAGATGGGAGAAGCGACAAGAGGGATCAGATAAGAGGAGGGATGGGAAATGAGGGGGGCGAGTAGATAAGAGATTCTGTTTTTTTGCTTAGCTAAGAGAGAGAGAGTGTCAGGGAGAGAGAGACGGAGGGAGAGGGTGACATTACAGTGAGATGCGGGAGCACCGAGTGAATGATATGACTGGAGAGAATGTCAGTGGTATTTTTCTGATCGATAGTTTTGCAAATGACAATTCTAGCCTTGTTGGCCTGTTTAAGTATTTTAGCCCAGTCAGAAAGACAAGACACCTTGATCTGTGAATTATATTCACGGTTGGGAAAAATCTAAAGGAATTTTAAGGGGGGAAATAATTTATAATATGTTTTTAATTTTTTAAGTGTTAATATTAAAAATATTTTTATTTTCAATAAGTTTAAAATAAAAAATATTTTAAAAAACACTGACACCAACATTTTCAAACACCTTTGTAAATACTCAATTAATAATTGAATTCTCAACAACTATGTCAAAGCACGCATACTGCTTTTACCTTTTTCTCTAATTAAAAATTACTACTTGAGATTTAAAAAATAATAATTTAACAAATTAGATTGCAAATTGACATTACTAGTCTTAATATAATCACATTAAAAACAAACATATCACGCTTGCATGATTCCCTTCTCCTCTGTCTTTTCTTTTTTTCTTGCCCTATTTTTTCTCTTTCCATCTTTTTTAATTTTTTTTATTAATTAATTTTATTATTATTAAAAGATATATTTATAAGATTGAAGAGTTGCAATTTTTAATAGTGAAGTCATGATATAAATTTTTTTTTATTCCTCATGTTATTTTATTAATATAAAGTTGATTCACCCACCATACATTATCTAAATCATTTTTTCATGAGTGAGTGAAATACAAAATGATAATATCTCTTAGAGCATTAAAGTATTTTGTCAAGGAATCAACTTTTTTTAAAAATTAAGTTGTTATGTGAGATTTTATAATATAATTTATATTTTTATATAATGTACACTCTCAAGTAAAAATACTTTGAGTTTGAAACTTGCATACATGTCTACATTATTTGTGCTTGATTTTTATGAAATAGAATAAGAATAGTAAGATTTAAACTCGTAATCGCTAGGTCAATAAGACTCTGATACCAAGTTAAAGAACAAACTCACCTAAAAACTTAAGTTGTTAGGTAGGACTCCATAATATATTTTATATTATTCTCTAACATTTTTTTAAAGTGATTTTTGTTTAGAAATGCATTAAAGTATTTTTTTTATTTTTTAAAAATAATTTTTGACATCAGCACATGAAAATGATATAAAAATACTAAATTTTTTTAATTTAAAATAAAAATAAAAATAAGCTTGCTCAACACGGCCTCTACTAAGCTTGCTTATCTATATGAAGTTAATCTTTTAGATGATTCACAAAAAATCTCGGAAACAGATCTTCCACTAGTCTAATTAGCAGAATTTCATAGAGGGCGGCCGAAAATATCAAGATGCTCAGATGACTGCCGCGTGTATAATGATCGGACGGGTTGATCCGGATAAGTCTGCTCCTTGGTTTTTTTCTTCAAATTCAATTGGCCACTGCCCCGTTTATCGACGCGCTGTTATCATGGTCTGCTAGTATTCTTCGACAATTACCAAGAGCTTGGGATAATTTGGTCAATCAATTTTTTTATAAAAAAACAAAATACAAGTTTTTAAAAAATAAATATCAAGCCAAATTAATTAGATTACTCGCTGATCTACCATGTCAGCCAAGTTTACTATAGGTCGAATATTTTCACACTCAATCCCAGTTAGAAAGTGAAACAACTGAATATGATGTTAACCTATCATTTGAAAATATTTTTGAAAAAAATTGAAAATTTTCTATTTTTATTTTTTATTTTAAATTAAATTTTTTTAAATATTTTTAGATCATTTTGATGAATTAATGTTAAAAATAATTTTTAAAAAATAAAAAAAATATATTATTTTGATACATTTATAAGCAAAAAATATTTTTAAGAATAACTTCAATCACACTCCAAATCACTAAAAAATGGAGTGCTGTCGCACATCATCTTACATGCCAACTAATGCATTATATTTAATTTGACAAGAGAAATGGAAAAGAGCTAAAACTTGTTTTATTTCATTTTGTTCATCAAAAGAAAAGAGTGATTAGTATTTTTGTGCTTCAATATTATACTTTCCCCATTTAAAATATATACAAAACTTTCAATTATCAAGATTTATTTCATCAAAAGAAAGGAGTGACTTTTCAATATTTTCCCACGGGGCTAAAGGAGTCAAAGGCAATCGATGATGATGATAATAATAATCTAGTCAAAATCCAACCTATCGTCTTCCATACAAAACAGAAGCCCAGCCATTCCGAAAGGGTAAGAGGGTTATCTATCCAGAGATCAGGCCTGGCCCACAGAACACAGACTCGCCGGTTCTCCTGCGCGTTCTATCTAATTCCACCCCCTTTCATTTTACCGCCTTCTACTTTTAACTACACAAACTTTTTCTTCAGGGAAAAACATTTTATTATTATTATTATTATTATTATTATTATTAGTACCGCTTGAAATCCCTTTAAATCTAACAATTTGATATCTTATTCATCAAAAAACCCAATATGAGTTGGACTCTCTACGCTTGATAGTTGATAGAGCTCTACTAAATAATAATTTTAATATTATAGAATTATAATAATATTAAAATTGTTACAAACTCTAACCTAAATTCCCAATCCATTATTTATTGGGATGCTATCAATCTTGTCAAGTTTTGGCGAAGTCCATTGCTCGTAAACCAGGCAATTATACAGTGAAATCCAAGAAAGAAAGAAAAAAGATCAACACTACAAGTGTTTAGATATTTTTAATACATATATACAAGAGTTTATAGCTCATTAATTAGGTCGTTTTCAAGAGATATTTGTGCATATATTCACACGCAGCTAGCCATCAACATGACCTGCAAAACGTTAATGCGTAATTTGATGTGAAATTTCAAAAACTCAGCCGAGCCCCACAATGTTTATTTATTTGTGGCTTTAATTCAGCCAGTAGAAAAGAGAGGCAAGTCCTCTTTCAAAATGCTTTGATTTGCCGGGTAGCGTCCAACTTTTGTCCTCAATAATTGATCGGACTGACTAATTATTGTGGGCTCTTTAAGGACCTATGGTGCTTGCTAAGAATATCTACGAACCAAAGACCAGGATGAATGAGTTGCCGGAGAAGGAAAACAGAGAAAAAGATTATGAACAGACAGACTGCTGATTAACAGCACAAAACTGGCGTTAATCTGTGTCAATACACAGCATCTTAGAAAATAATAGGATATTCATGGTTGAGTAAAATCAGCTCAAGGTGCTCGAGTTTTTCATGAAAAAACAACAGTTCCTTAAACATTACATATGAATTTGTTACCTGAATTCTTAATGGATCAAAATTGGTCCGCCCCAGATCGTTACTTTTGGCAGGATGACCAAATTTGCTCCACTAAACAAACTGGAGAAAGATGCGCTAAATCAGAATTAATCTTTGCTCAAAAGTGTTAAACATTATTGCTTATAGTCCGCATGGTTATGTGCCTCCACCAAAATTTGGTGGCGGCCAGATGCCTCCACCCCCGCCGTCAGTCGTTACGTAAGACATGCAAGACAGTGGCACCAGGCAGAGTCCTCGGCTTCTTAGATCTCTCTTCGACTCTTCACCTCCCGAATTTGAAGCCTGAAATAATTGAAATATTACATAAATGAATTGTGTTTCAAATTTTCAATAACTATTCACGCAATATGCTTAACAGATGATCACTTGACCACTCTAATGATGGCCCAGAAAATAGTTCCTTTCCCTTTTTTTTATAAGCAAAATAAAGCCTGACAGAGAGACTTACAAACAACCCAAATTGTTGCGAGTTTAACAGATCCAGCATGCAAAAACAAAAGTAATTCTGAACTACAGGAATCACAAGACTACAAGATCTTCTCATTTCCATCTCCTTTTGTGATTATTTTCGATGAACAGGATCGATAATGTAATGGTAATTAGGAAAAATCAACATGCTCGTGATTTATGACAATATATATTTTAGCAGAGACAAGATTCAAGCACTTGCTAGCTATATATCATGCATGGCAGAAAAACTGAGTATATATGTCCATGCGTATTTCATTATGAAGTCATGCTGACTTCGAAATTAAGAAAAAGATATGGGTTCTCCGTCGACCTCCACTATATCTATTCTGTTCATGTACTAGGAAAGTCAACGAAACAGCATCCTGATGCCTCTGTTTAAGCTTCCGATCAAACTAAAAAAAGGACATCAAGTGTATTCACTTTCTTTTTTTTGAATTGCCAGGTGTTAGAAAACCACTTTCGTACCGCTTGAATGCTTCTACTGGTATTGTTGCGGGATGACTTCATATATGGAACACTCAATGTCTGCAAAAATAATAATAATAATAATAATAGTAAAGAAAAGAAAAGGAAAGGAAAATCACAGCTATGTTTTCTAACCCTAAATAGCACACATCAAGCGCTTCTATAAAAAAGTGTTACAGTCGATATTAATTAGCCAATAGAATTATTTATATACATGGTGTTCTTTCAAGTGACACGAGACCAAATATTTCCTTCACTTTATTAAAACCAAAAGTTAATGTATCAGACTTGATCAGAACAAAAAAGGAATTTAAAGTTTCTTTGCTTGTAATATTATTTTGCAAAAGTTAATTGCGTCTCATCCACTATACCCCAATTTTAAATGAATTTAAACGGGTTTTTTTTAACTAGTTGATCGATAAAATCAGCTCGAGATCCTAATTATTTTATTGAAATCTCTTATGTTTTTCCCTTAAATGGGTTTTCATTATATTTAAAAAGAAAAAAAAAAAGAGAAGATGTTTAATGGGTTTTGATTCTCTTTAGCTCTTTATATATTTATAGAAGGGTAGCATGCTCCACTAGGTAAATTTCAATCCACTCCTTTCATGATGCCCGAGGCCCTCAAGTCTTCATCATTAACGTGTAAATATTTCAGCTTGGTTATTATCACTCATTAAATATTGTGCAGGCCAAGTTCATAAGAAGATATTTCGAATGTCTTGCATATATCTAAAGAAAATATTTTACCAATCTCCAAGTTAATCTCAATTTAAGTACTAAAACAAAACACATTACTCTTCTATCATCAAAACTGATCATGCTGCAATTCGATCACCAGGTATTGATGATCTCTTGTACCTTTACATATCATAATTAGAAAGATGCCAAAGCAGAAGAAAAATGAAATCCCAATGAAAACCCTAGCTAGCCATCTGGGCTAAAGCATATATACACTTATAGACGACTTTTATTTCTTCCAGAGGGATGTGGGTTCTTTAGTTTTTGCCCTATTTTTGACCAAGTTGCACTCTAGCTAATACTGAAACATCCTGGTGCATATTTTAAGAAAACAATATGTGTGTGTCGGGGAAGATAATTTAGTATACGACAAGATCTGAGAAGAATGTTGGGAAAGAGGAAAATACCTCGACCTGGTTTTGAAGGAATTTGATGTATCCAATAGCCTCCATTAGCACAGATGCTGTGTCTGTCTGCAATATTCTCCCAAACCCAACCCACATTCAAAATTAAAGGTTACTTTCCATTTCGCAAAACAATAAAAAAATATTATTATTATTTTAAATTAGATGAGCATATCTTGATGAGCCCGCTAAGTATAAAGTTTTTTTTTTCTTTTAAAAATAATAATTCAAGGAGCTTGATTTCAAATTAAGTTAGAATTTGTAACTTAGTTTTAATCATCCCATTCAAGTTCTTAACAACCATTAAATCTAATCATCCACTAGATTAGAGGCACAGAGAATTTAGATTACCTTGCCAAAGGGTGCAACTAACTGCTGCAGAGCTGCAATTCTATCTCCTAATTTCTCTTTTCTAACCTGTAAAATACTATGTGTAAGAAATCGGAGCCACAGTATATCACACAGGAAAAAAAATAGTAATAAGAATTAACCACAGCCATGGTAAATGCTATTCAAACAGTTTAGTTTTCAAACCTTAAGAGGAGGGCAGGGAGCGCGTGACTCGAGTTTCGATTTCTTGGGTGCAGCAGCTTGGGTTACCTTCGGCTCCATCAGGCTGTTGTTGGGCCTTTTAGCCTCTGCTATTTTTTCATTGGCTGAGGATATCTTTGAAATACAAAGAGGACGTACTAATAAAAATCAGTTCAATGATCGCTGATCAAAAGTCATTTTAAGAAAAGAAGAGATAGTAAAGAGCGATTCTCCTGATAAAGATTCACACAATAATGTGTAAAGCTGAAAGTATTCCCCTCATGTAGCAAAAAGTGAAGGGTACTTGGCTAAATGGCTAATCTTTTTGGTGCCATGGCTTGCTAAAGCAAAAAAAAAAAAGGAGAAAAAAGATTAATAAAGAGTTTTAACTTTTCAATTTTACTATTACTACTACCTCGGGGAGAAAACATGATTGAAATTTGTTTTATCTTTTAATCTTGGTAGTTAACTTATAAGATTTACTATTTTTGATAACACACACACAATTAGGGCTTTTTGATGAGCATAATAAGCTACCTAGCTAGCTACCAAGCACAGCAACACAGGTTCAATCAGTGCATGATTGTTTTGCCGGATAAATTTGAATTTGCTAGTTCATTTAATAATGAACTAGCAAATTCAAAAACGTATAGCTGCAGATATACAAAGATGAAGAAAAAGGATGAGGGAAGAAGAAACCTTACTTTATTAGGGCTACATGCTGGCCTCTGGTTTGAGTGCTGCATACTATCGAAACCAAAAGAAAGACTGTCTTTAAACATTTCAAGAGGGTCAAGAGAAGCTGGATGGGGAAAGCTTCCACTAAATCTAGTAGAAGTTAAGAGATCCAAGGCCTGTAAGTTCATGTCAAGGGAGCCTGGGATCAGCGGTGAAGATGGCTGATTAAAGTTTGAAATATTTATACTGGGATATATCTGACTAAAGCTCCCTCTGCTGGGTACAGCACTTCCAAAGCTGGAACAGTTGTGATGACTAGAGGGAATCTGCCGGGTTGAAAACTGATCGTGGCCATTGATTGGAAAGCCGGATGAAATAGTCTTGAGAAGGAGCTTTTCACTAAGACTGAGATTCGTTTGCTCATCTTTAATGTAACTCGAGGAAGATAGAAGTGGATCTTCAATTGTGCTTGACGGGCTATTTAACATCTCAGTAAATTTGGGAAAAGAATCTGATGAAGAGAGCTCTTCTTTGATTTTTGAAAGTTGCAGGTCGTAAGCTGACTGGCTACTGAAGTTGCCAGCATTGTTGTTCCAGTACTGAAGGCCTAGGTCCTGAAACATGGCGCTATTGAGAGAAGGGATTGGACTCTCATTTTTCTGTCTTTGGTTGAAGATAACTCCATTAGAGTTTGGACCTGAGTTGCCAGAATTCCTGCATAAAGAGTGAGATAAAAATATATATATTAATATATCAAAGAAAACCCAACAAGCCCTAAAAACCACCGATCCAAACATGAAAACTAATTAGCAGCGTGAAACCATGATATTACTCCCTCGAAATGATGAAAAAGGAGAGAACAAACTTAACCCAACAAACTGCTGTTTTTCATTTCTAGGCAGTTTGATTGATGTACATCAAATCACGAGTAAAGAAAAGAAAGAAAGAAAGCTAAAATAGAAAAAGGAGATTCCAAAATCTAAAGTTAATCAACGCTAGCACTGTAAAATATACTAAACATCCATTGCGGAAAGCTTATGGTTTAGGGGGGGAGAGAGAGAGAGCTGAGAATAAACACTCACAAAGTGGTGGTTTGGGTCCAAGCACGGGCGCTTCCAGATTCAGCATAGCTAGATGGGGTAGTATTAGTAGTTAAAGAAGAAGACCCAGCAAAGTACTGGTCTTGAAGCTGGTGCTGGTGATGGAGATTTGCAGACTCCATAATAATGAGGGATTATTTTTTAAAAGGCTTGAAAATCCCAAGATGAGAAATTAAAATTTAAGTATCTATGGCTCGCTAGCTCCAGGAATCTCTCACTCTGTTCAAAGAAACAGTTCAGGTGACACCCACACACCTTCTTGCTTTTGGAGAGCCACTTTTCTCAGTTTGGTCTTTACTCTTTCAAGTTCCATCTAAAGTAGGCTTGAAAGAAAAGTAAGAGCGCATGAACAAACCCATCTCCATACCTCTCTCTCTCTGACTTTAATTATTATTTCCCTTTTCTTTTCTTTTCTATCCCTTCAGCTTCTCAATATGTGTATAGTATAAGATTAATCTCCCTCTCCCTCTCTCTCTCTCTCTCTCTCTCTTCGCACTCTGAATTACAGGGAGATGATTATACTTCACCTACGTTATGATTACGATCCTGCCTTCGATCCCAAGGCTTTCAACAAAGGTCTGAGGAGAGAAATGATAACAACCGTGCTCTCTCTCTCTCTCTCTCTCTCTCTCACTCACTCACACGCACACACTCATCGCCACTTGTCTGAGGGTGTTCATATATATATATATAGACACGCACACATACATTTCATTAAGAAAGCACCCAACAATAGGCTTAAGCAATTAAAGGTTTTATGACGTGACTTGAAATGAAAGTGTTGGATTCAAATTCTTTTGGGAAGGGTAAAAGTAAAATGTATAATAGATATACCTCACCCATGTATTAATTCAAGGGGGGTAATTGTTTAAATATATAGCTAGGGATGAACGAAACTTGGAATTTTTTTATTTATCACATAGATATGTGAAAACAGTTTAATGACTCTTTATTAATCAAGAAATTAAGTGATTAGAGGTATAAAATCACTTCATATATGATGGGAAAACATGCTTTCTTATTGCCCTTTTGGAGGGATTTTAACTGGACATTCAACGTCTTGACTAGCTAGTAGAACACATATGGTTTGCTCATTCGGATATTTCAGGTAACTTGCAATAATAATCGGATATCGTCTCATCATGATATTTGTATTTCCTAGTGAAGATCTTGTAGTATTTTCTTGCTTGGGAACAAAAATATATTTAACAGAAGAAAATATAAACAAATTGATGGGGCGAGTGATGAATAATAAATTTTGGATCTTAAAAACACATACAAGCAAGAAAATAGACCTCAATTTTCACCTATTGAATTTAAGACTTAAGTTAATCCAATTTGAGATTTATATCTTTCTCTTAATGTTAAAACTGTCAGTTCCATACCGCAATTAATTTCTAAATTCATTGAACACTTTATAAACTCAATGAACAGATAAGACACCACGAGGATAACAAACATATATAAAGAGAATCGAATCCAAACATAAAATAAGAAAACAAGTCCCAACCCCCCGCTAGTACCACGAGTCAGGTGCCAGTTGTGAATTTGCACCACCCCAAAACAGAGAGCTACTAAAAATATTAATGGAAAAGATTATACATATCTTCGAAGGGCTATTTGTACAGAGTCGGCAAGCACACACAGCTCATTAAACTTATCAAAAGTAAGTGATAAATTAAAGACAAATTAAACATGGTTTGGTTGTTTTGCACACACACAAACTTAATTTTATCCTCCAAAAGCTCATCATGATGCTTTGGAAGAATGATCAATTATAATCTAATTTCAATCATATCCCCTAGTGGCAAACAAAAAGAAGCCAACCCTAGCCTTGTAGTCCTTCATTATACAAATATCGTGATGTCCACCTGTATATGTTCATTTGTTTTATTATATTTCAAGTTTTGTTGGGCTCTCACATATTTGTTTGCTGCTTACCTGCTAGTTTCTCTACAGAAATTTACACGCGCTCGGGGATCGACGTATGCTTATTTATACGATAATGGTTTCCCCCCCGCTCGATCGATCGATTTTTTCAAGCTACATCATAGGGGTGTATACCATAATAAAAATTTCAAGATAATGTATGAAGACCAAAACCTTATATTAAAAATCTAAAATTATAATTGCTGATGGAACCCTGGAGCGTTCAGATGATGGGAAAGTACATATTATAAGAATTTTAAAAAAAAATCATGAAATAAGATGATAATTTAAATATCAGAATTTAATAAACATTAAACAAACCCGAATGATTGAATGTTTTAAATAATTATTTCACTGAATAAATAGTGGATAAAATATTATAAAACCCAACTCGTAACATGATCAAAAACCTCACACAATATATATATATATATATGACAGCCAATCGATCCTTATAATAGGTGTATACCATTGCCATCCTTGTATGAGAATCACTCGTTGATGTTCAGAAAACTTAAATTCTGACCACCGTGTAAAGCTAAAGAAAAATTAATATATCCTTTTGCTCTCTCTAACGCTTTTGTTAATTTGTTTATAGAGAGAGCTAAATTAATTAATATTCATAGACCAAGTAAGATTAATTAAGCTGTCAATCCATGAAAGAAAGCCTATAATAATGTTGTTCAGCCCCACAAAGGTTCACATCAGTCGAAAAGTAGATGGGAGTATGGGCAAAGCTTCACTTTGCTTTTTGCCCTTTCTCCTTTTACCCTCTTGTAGCAGCTAGCATGCCCATCTTTTGTTTGTTTGTTTATTTATTTTTAGTCGCTTTTTTCCCTTTCTTCTTCAAGGAAATTATTCTCTTATTAATGAAAGTTTGCTTCCTTATTCTTGCCGCTCAACTTTGGCAAGCTTCCTAGTCTCGCTACCTTCCAAGATTCATTTCACAGCAAAGAAAAACTGTTCCTAAAATTTTCACTTTCATGAATCTTAAGAGATTCGTTCAAGAAAATTCGAAGGTGTAATTAAGTGTACATTCCCGGTATTTTCACCTCCTTATTTATTTTGTTAGGAGTTAGGACCGGTTGGTTCGAGTGCCTTAGGTAGTTGTAATGATATATATCTTCAACAAGAAGACATGATGTAACGCCATCTAATTTCCATTCTACATTATAGCACAGACAAACTCAATTATTCATTCTTCTTTATCCTACTTGAATGCTGCGTGTGGATTTGGCTAGTACCATAACATATTATTATTATTATTATTATTATTATTATTATTATTATTATTATTATTATTATTGCAGAGTCAGAAGATGAGCAGAGAAGTTTTCAGCAGAACAGCGCAAATTTACTGACATACATAAGAGAGTTCTTGTTTCGATATAAAATTTGTTTTTATAGGAGATAATGAAGCTCGGCCGCTCTACCATCCGCTGTGCGTGAGAAATTGAAAGCTCAGTTAATGGCAATAATTTTATTCGACCTGAGAGACAAGTCAGACAACAATTAATTAGAGAACTAGTTAAAGTACTGTTGAAGTGAAAGATAATGGCCTGGTTTGGTCCCTACAGAGGCTCAAAACTGGGGAATTTCCGTCAAACGTGATTATCTTTTTATTCAAAAGTAGTAATCATATCAAAAGTTAGAGTTAGTGATTGCTTAAAAAGGGTATATGATTTCCATTTGAAAATTAACAACCTTTTATTCCTGTTTTTTTCCCCACCATTTAAACACTTCCAATTATTCGCAATACTCACTGTGGCAAGTATAAGAGATTTTATAGAGTAAAAAACTGCACAAAGAAAGACGAGAGGATGGAGGAGTGCCTACTTGTCTAGCCCTCCAAAGTATATATATATATATAAGTGCTATACATAAAGGAAAGAAAACGAAAGCAATTTGGTAAGTGGATTTTTTAATAATTCATCTCGATTACTATATAAAAAAAGGGCTATACATATATTATTCTTCGATCATATGTATATATATTTGGTAAAAGCAGTTCCTTAGGCCTCCGAAAGCAATTTGGTATCATCGATGGCTTTAAGGGTACATCAAAATCATAAAAAAAAGCAGCCCTTTTTTCAGTCTTAGCCAGTCAACACCAGGGTCAAACGCCTACTGGTCGAACTTACCATAAAGATGTTTTTTTATATAGTGATGTTGCAGCCTTTTTTCAAATAATTATATTATAGATAGATAGATAGATACTAAGCTTCAGCTTAATTAGAGGTTCGTGCATTTTGTAAAGCTAATGCTTTCTCCAGTTCATGATAAATGAGCTATAATATTAATAATTAACCAATTAAGCAGGTTAATATATAGTCGATTTTCCGAGTAATAAAGGAATCTCTTCTTGGCCGAGCTGGCGTGTCTGCAATCGGCTCCTCTACTGTAGATTTTGGACATGAACTACCCTATAAACATTTTTTTTTTGTTTTGTTTTTGGTTTTACGGCAAGCAGGGCCGGAATGATTTGAGGGGCCAAGGTTTTATAATATTTCAAATAGGTTTTCAAATAATATACTTGTAATTGAGAATACATTTTCTTAAACCATCAGGTGATCTCTTCATATCTCAGGTAGGTGCACGGGCGCAATACTTCATAAGAATTTAGCCATTTTTTTATGAAAGATGTAGATTTTAATTCTATATTCGATCTATGTGATTTCAATCAAACACAAACATGCGTCATCACGATAGATAGTGTAGCGATAACAATTATCCATCATCAATAATTCAAGAAGTTCTCATTCAACGTCAACAAAGCAATCTGCAACTCGATCGGTGGCTCAACATCACTAAAGCAATTTGTTTTTTAGAGGGTGTAGAAAAAGAATCCAATATCAAAGTAATAATCAATTAATCTTACGACAACAAAGTTTGCCATCAACCTGTAATTTACATGCGCAGTGTCTCATTCTTCCCAGTCATATAGGGTCGGCCATGCATTCCCTGAACTTTGAGTCAAATTCTTGGCAGAGCCCTTAAAAAGAGGTGGTCTAAAGTGAGCAGGATTTAAAGGAGTGGAGAAGAAGACAAGGCATTGGAACCGGAAATAAATGATCTGTCAAAGCTCAGGGCATGAAAATCCAACAAAAGGAGGGCCATGCTTCACTTTGCTTTCCATTTCCACTGAGCTGGTATATATATCTCCTTATTTTTTATGCCTGATTCCTCTCATCTCTCTAGAATCCGTAGGGGCTGGTTGCATATCTCGTGCACAACTGATCAGGTCGTCCAACATAAAGCAAAGGTTTCCTTGTCCATGTCTTTCGATGTAATCCAGAGATGCTCGGCCCTTCGCATCGTGTGTTGTGATCTTGATTTGCTTAACCTAGCTTTGTTATAATTGGATGGTAAGAGAATCGTGGACGATGGAAAGTTAAATGCATCAGCACTTTTGTTTGGTACGGATAAAAGAGGATTGCCAAAGCGCAAAAGGGTCTGGAAAGTGAAGCTGGAAAGGAAAAGAGACTGATAAATAATCGTTTTCTCATCAATTTCACTAACATTTTCTAAGACAAAAAGAAAGGAATCGACTAGTTCAGGATGACTGGCCACTGGATCATTCTTTTCTTCTTTGACCATCACATCATTGGCATAAATGTTTTTTTTTTTTTTTTTAAAAAAAAGCATTGGCCTTGTCCTCTTAGAAATTAGAAATATATGAAAAAACACAGCATAAAGTGTAGTCAATATAATATATCTAGTTCACTAGTAGAAAAAGAAAAGAAATCAGCTGTCTATAATTAGGGTTTTATTAATTCGAGTGGAGAATGTTAATATGTCATGAATAAATAGTAGTTTGAATAGGAAAATGAAGAGAAAAATAGTCATAATGATGCAGAGCCTTTCTTTATTCTTAATTTAAATTCAAGGATATATTTTATGATAATCAAAGAGTAAATATTTATATTTATTTCCAACAAAAAAAATTAAACACAAGAAGAAGAGAGACCAGCAAGAGAAAATATAAAAAATATTCGTCAACATAGACATAAATACTCTATATCACTTTTGAAGGGTTTAATATTCGATTTTCTCTACCAATTGTTGGAAACCCTGATATGGTTTCTATTATGTGTACATAACTAATATTGTTTTTTTTGTTAATATACTACTCATTATTATGTAGTACAATATTTAAAATAAAAATTCTAAATTTACCAAAATATATTTATAGAATCAATTGCCCCTAATTTTGGAGTTTTGGGTGGGTGAAATACCTTTTCAAGTACAATTAGGTAAAGTTATCATAATTCTCGTTAAAACAAATACTAGTAAGCTCTTAGTATAAACATAAGAAAAAAAATACAATTTTTTATTTTTATACAAATTTGCTTAGAAGAATTTCATGATTCAGCCATATATATGAAAAGAAATTTTTTTTTTATTTTTTTAAATGCATATATATATAGGTCGACCCATGAACCGGTAAGTTATTTTTCTTAATTAAGTTTTTTGTTTCAATGTCATCATTTAATATTTTGATAATTAGAATTTATTGTTTGTTTTGTTTACTTTCTATGAAGTTATTTTGACCTCATGAACCAGGAATAGTACTTATTGAGCTAACTCGAGTTGACTATTTATCATTTTTTTATTTGGATTTCTCCCCTAATTTTATCATTAAATCTTAGGTCAATTGATAAATGAATTTTAAAATTTATTTTAATTTATTTTCTATGAGAATATTTTACTCTCATGATCAAGGTCACGAGTTATGATTTTTTAACCCTTGTTAGATTAGTCCTTTTTTTTCTTTTCTAAAAGGTTATCTCAAACTCATAACTCAGGTATTGCGTCTTTTAACATTGGGTTTACTTTTTTATGTTATTTTGACCTCATGACCTAGGAATAGACTTAACGAGTTGAAATATGTTTTTTTAATTGAATTTTTTTTCTTCTAATTTTATCATTCAAAACTAGATTATTTGATAATTGAATTTTTTTTACTTTTTATAACGATAACTTGGTCTCACAATCAAGTTAATAGGTTATGGCATTTGATGTTGTTTAGTCATGCAGACGCAAACTCTATTGGCATATTGAAAAATTCGTTGGATATTTTTGCAGGTTTCTCAGGCCTAACCATTAACCATTTCAAAAGTGCTATTTTCTTAGCAGGTGTCAATCCTGAGCAAAAAACTATTCTTGTTGAATCGTTGGGCTTCACTCTTCAATCCCCCCCAGTCCGTTACTTGGGGTTGCCGCTCATCACTAAAAGGCTAACTCAAGGGGATTGCATGCCTTTAATCAAATGTATTTTGTCCAGAACTCGATTGTGGACCTCTGCAACTCTGTCTTACGCGGGAAGACTTCAACTTATCAAGGTTGTGCTCTTCTCCATTCAGGTTTATTGGTCTACTGTCATGATGCTTCCTTGCTCGGTGATCAAGAAAATAGAGAGCATCATGTCTAGTTTTCTCTGGAAAGGGGTCACCCTCAGTTCCAAAGGGGCAAAGGTAGCTTGGACCTCTATATGTTACCCCATACAGGAAGGAGGGCTGGGCATGAAGCGATTGAAAGAGTGGAATCAAGCTGCCATTACTAAGCTTCTATGGCGTTTGCTTACTCGCAAGGACACTATATGGACATCATGGGTTCACGCCAATCTGCTGTGAGGAAAGTCTATTTGGCAAATTCGAATCCCTTCCAATCCTTCGTGGGCTTGGAGGAAAATTCTTCAAATGAGGGAATGGTGTCGTGGTCAAATGAAAAACACCATTGGTAATGGAAAAACTACTTATTTGTGGCATGATTATTGGCTTCCTCAGGGTGTTAGAAACAACGATCATATCTCTGCAAGGGTCATAGCTTCTACGGGTTTGACTTGGCTGGCCAAAGTCTCGGACGTTATTGGAGAAGGCAGATGGGTTTTTGATAACTTCCCAGGCATTCAGGAAGTTTGGAACACAATTGATTGTCAGCCCAACCAGTATAGGGAAGATGGGCTGATTTGGACTGGTTCGACGTCGGGAACCTTTTCTACGTCCAGTGCATGGGAGTTGTTACGTGCTAGACAACCGGTTGATCCCAATCATCATCTGTTATGGTTTAAGGAGCATATTCCTCGTCACACTTTCATGCTTTGGCTTGCTATGCGTGGAAGGCCTCGTACCTTAGACAAGCTTTTTATTGATGGGGATCCAGAGGACTTGCATTGCGTTCTGTGTCAAATGGAGAATGAATCTCACGAGCACCTTTTCTTTCAATGCTCCTATGCTAATATTGTTTGGCTGACCATCAACAGGAAGGCAGGTCTCTATTGGCCATCGACTACCTGGGTTGATCTGATTCATTGGTCCTCTTCTCACAGGTGGAAGAAGAATTCCGAGAGGCATCTTATAGCTCGGCTCATCCTTGCGGCAGTGGTTTACTACATCTGGTTTGAAAGGAATAATCGTATTTTCAACAATACGTATAAATCTGCTGCTAATCTTTCAGAAGAAATTTTCCAGCTCTTTCGGCTCCACATCTCAAATTTGTCGCTCAAATACCCTCTTTCTGAAGTTATTAAAGTTCGATGGAGTTTAAATGAAGATTTGAATGCTGAGAGGGCTAGAGGCCTTGTTGGAAGGCAGCCTATCTAAGCTGTGCTGGTTTTCGGTTTTCTGTTGGGCCTCCTGCCCGGTCCGCTTGGGTTCTCAGTCCTGAGTTGTGGTCTCCTTTTTCGGCCTAGTTTGAAAGGCAGCCTTTATAAGCCTGTGGGTTTCGGTTTTCTATTGGGCCTCCAGTCCAGTCCGCTTGGCGTTTCCTGTTTTAGCCATTTTGCGCACTTGGTCTCCCGCTAGAGGTCTGAGGCGTTGCTGGCCTTCTATCCGTTGGATCGAGGTCCCCAGCGTTTGGGTTCTGTTTGGGCCTTCGCCCTCCTCTTTTCGTTTTGCTTTGTAGGCCTGTAAGGCCATTTTCCTTTTTGCTTTGTTTTTTTTTCTTTCTGCTTAGGCTCAAGCCCGTCTGTGGTGTCTTGGCTTTGCAAATCTCTGTACATTCTCCCCTCTTCTTTTAATATTCCAAATCGTTCCAAAAAAAGGTTATGGCATTTTATCCCCGATTAGATTAGATTATTTTTAATTTAATATTTAAAAGATTATGTGAGTTTCATAACCTAGGTAATGTGTTTGTTGACATTGAAATTGTTTTTTATTAAGTTATCCTTGTCTCATGATCCAAATCGCAGGTTTGATGAGTTAACTCATTTGACTTCTTTTTTTAATTTCATGATTTAATATTATGTTTGATTGAGAATCATACTTCAAGATTTAGTTTAGTTTTCTTTTTATTGGGTCATAGCAGGCTCATGAACCAAAAATATTGTTTAGCGGGATAACTTGAGTTGACTTTACTTATTTTTTGTTATTTTTTAATCAAAACTCTAATGAATCTCATCATTCATGAGACTTAAGCTTCATAATTTATTTTGATTTGCTTTTTACGGGGTTATTTTAGTCTCATGATCAAAGTAATAGATTTGACACGTTAATTTGGATTAATTCAATTTTTTTTACATGAGGTTATCTTAGTATGATGACCTAGATTATGAGTTTTGACACATTGACTTGAGTTATTTTTTATATTTTTTAAAAAATATTTTTTAAAATTTTATTTTTTAATATTGGGTTGATTGTGGATTTAAATTCATAATTCGTTTTGATTTGTTTTTCATGAGGTTATCTCAGTCTTATAACCCAAGTTATGAGTTTGACAAATTAAGTCATGTTATTTTTTAGATTATTTGTTAATTTATTATTATTTTAATCTATTCCTTCAATATTTAGTTGATTGAGAATTTGAAGATTTTATTATTTTTATGTTGAGTTATCATAGTTCCATAACTCGGGTATTGAATTTGATTTATTAACTTGGATTGACATATTTCAATCAGATATGTTATTTTAATATTATAAAAATATCATATTATATTTTTTAGCTAAACTATATTCTTACAAGTTATATGAATTATTTTAAAACCTGTAAAATCAATCAATTTACATTAAATCAATCCTTACATATTTGTTTTCACTAGAAAAAATATATTAGCAATATCAAAGTGTGTGTGTGTGTGTGTGTGTGTGTGTGTGTGTATTGCAGCATTAAATTAACGAAAGACTCTCTTATCTCACCATTGAACTCTAGCTTCAGGTCAGTCCCCTGTTTTTTAGAAAGAGAAGCACTCTGGAATCTGCACCGACCAAATCCTCGATCCCCGGGACATGGTGAAGAACATGTCATCACAGCTCTGTAGTTGTCCCTCACATCTGACAGCCACATTTTTCAACTACAACACTCATTCCATCGTCTGTTTCCACAAACAGCACTTTCCATTGTTTCCAATTCCTCTCCACCTTCCAGTGGGCATGGAAGTTCAAGTTCGATTGACGTTTTAAAATATTGAGTATCATTCCTTTTATCTTTTATACTAACAGAAACAAGTGGGCATGGAAATCTTGAAAACCTTCCTTTATTCGTTGCGTGGACGACCCAGACAGCCTGCAACTGAGGGTCCATGAAAAGATAATGAAGATCAAGGAGAGAAATGTGTTGGGATTTGTTCTCGCACTATGCCTGTTAATGCCAAGGAAAGATTATTATTTTAGGCCTTCAAATAACTGTTATATTTTTTAGTGTGTAGACGATAGTTAGAGAGATAACCTGAACAAGACTATCCTTCATATCATCAGAGTATATGAAAGAATAATATAATTAAATGGTTACAAGTTTAAATTTTATTATCCCATTTTAATTAATAAAAATTAAGTATAATTAAGAAACTTATCCAAGTCACCTGCCCTAGATTCTGCAAATATCTCTGCCTCCTGTCTGTAATTCTTCTAGAAATATAAACATATTTTGACTCTGTTCGTGATTATCATTAAACAACAGTTTTACTGATCAACGTCGTAAGAAAAAAACCCACGGCGAGAGATTTTACTGACGACTATGAACCAAGTAAAAACATTTTCATGAAATGCGGCATGCTACGTTAACGCGTGGCCTGTTGCTTTTATACCAGGGAGGGCAAAGTTTGAGGCCCGTTGTTTGAGCCAATTCGGCCCAGTTTTAAATTGAATCCACCATTACTAATTTCTTCTGTGATTTCGGTTATTTCTATATGGAGCCTTGAAAGCATGCGAGAGAAGCAACTTCATGATATTTACACAAGAGAATTCTAGAGAAATAAATAAAAGGAGAAGACTTTGTGGAACCTGAATAGGATTTGAGTACTTGGGCTTTTAAGAAATCCATAGTGAAATGGTTTAGAGATTTCATTGATGAAACTATAAATCAAGGTGTTCATTGTCAAGTTGCCAACATAAAAGAAGGAATAATAAATTAAATTGTCAAGACTTGCAAGATAGATCTCGAGTTTTTTAACACCATGTCATGTTCGTTAAGGACAACAACAATACATTTTCAATATCCAAATACGCTCAATTTCTTTTATTATCTCCGTTCATCCAATTATATAGGGGTCTCCATGCTGAAATTATATAATTAGTTTTTTTTTTATGTCAAACTCATCTTTAAACTTTTAAAAATTCTCAATTGATAATTGTTATCTATATATTTGCAAGACTTTCCACCCATATTTCATTCAAATTGGTTTTTAAATAAAACAAATGTCTTAATTTGGATTTCGTGATTTCGTGATATCTTTGGATTTCTGGCCTGAAAAAGTTAAGATCTTCCCTTAAAGTTTTAATTCTTCGATAGAAACTTGGATGCAATGATTTCCATTTCTGATAAAAATAATAAAAAAAAAAAACAAAAAAAAACAGAGAGCAGGAGGGAAAATGTTAACCTAGAACAAGTTTCTATAGATGAAAATAAATAACACCTAGCTTATTCGGGCATATAGAGGGGTGAAGTATTCCCCAACCGGATCGACCTCTGTGTAGCCAAATTTAATATCGTTTGCCCTATGATTGATTTAATTAACTTTGTTTGATAAACTAAAATAATTCTTATAATTTTTTTATTATCTATATATATTTTTTGTAATTTTAGAGGCGATATGGAGGTTGGAAAGCCTCCATAGATAAGGAGGCAGAAGGCTATAATTAAGCCTCCATCATCCTTCCTTTATAAAACCACTAAACTCCAGAGCCTGTGAAGATAAAGCTCCAAAAAATCGAGCAGTCTTAGAGAAGATTAGTCATGCTTTTTCTTCATCGATGAAGTCTAAACTAATGACAATCAAGTCTACAAAAGGTGACGCGATGGACGAGGAAAACTGAGAGTTGATAAATGTTAATCTGTTCTTACTCATGCCGGGAGACACATCCGAGTAACCTGCCCTGGATCGATTCTGCAAATATTTGTCCCCACGAATTCCCAGTCCCTCTGCCTCCCGTCTGCAATTCTTCCAGAAATGTACACATATTTTTGCCATTGTTCTTGATTATCATTGAACAACAGTTTTAATGCTCAAACTCTTAAAAATACAAATATGATAGAGAGAGAGAGAGAGAGAGAGAGAGAGTGAGTTTTACCGATCATGAACCAAGTGAAAACATTAACATGAATCGTTTAGTCCATCTATTTATCTTCTTTTTTGTTATGATCATTTATTATAGTTGTGAAGATAATCTGTAAAGCTAAGAATATTAAGGATGCAAAACTCATTACACCAAGTCAGTGGGGCACGACAGCTTTTTTTTTTTTTTTCTTAAAAAAAAAATAAGAGTGAAGTTCAAAATATGTTATCCATTAGGGCTTTAGAAATTAATATTGTATTCTCCTTACCATTCTAGTTATATTTGTTTTTTGCTTTACATGACCATCAATCGTCCCTCTTCTTTGCGAGCTTCTTCTGATAGGGCACAACTAAGCTCTGCCACGTGGATCTCCAATATGCTTTAATGGACTTCACATAAAAGTCAATCAAGATCCCACCATAAGTCAACCGAATCATGAGGACGGGTGTCTTATTCTCTTATTAATTACTTAATGCTAGATAGTATTGATCACTCCTTTAATTAAGTAAACAAACCAAACTATGCACACAGCATAAATTAATTAATGTGAGACAATTAGCAGAAGGTTTACATGGTAAAGTTTGGAATCAAAATCTATTATATGTAGCACTATCTCTCATGGGGATCTATAAAGTAGTCTAGTAGTGGCCTAGTTGCCTTATTATTAATTAGGAAAAATACTTTTGTATTGCTCGCATGCTTTGTATTTTTTAAAGATGTATTAAAATATTATTTTATTTATTTTTAATATTAGTGTGTTAAAAAAATCAATTTAATATTTTTAAAGTGAAACATGTTTTTAAAATGCACAAAAAAACACAGGGTGTTATACTTCCAAACAATTCCTTAATATTCTAGTGAGTTTATTCTAGATTAATAAAAAAAATTCGGTCGAGTGCGTACTTCACACTTGTCGAATGTGATGATACTTTATTTGACCTAACAATTAATACAATTTCCATGACGTACGCAGACATTAAAAATGAAATCTTGTGGGTATATATCGATAAAGAAAGTGGCATCGAACAAGTGTAATAATTTTATCCCATCGCCCTGACTTTTAAGGCTATTGGAACTCTCCCAACCATATCAGATGTTTGCATCAGCAAAGACAAAACCTAATACGATCAGCTCTGTCCATGGTGTGGTAGAGCTGGAACTCCTCCATTCTAAAAAGCTAGAAAGAGAGATCATGATGATCACACCTCGACAAACATTAGATGAATGGCTGCTTCTTTACATAGCCACTTCCGAGTTTCCTTGGTAGTTGGATAAGAAAGGTGAAGGAAGAAGATAACTAGCACTTGCGTTTGGCTGGACATTGTTAATTTTTTTTTATATATATATATAGGGTTGTTAGTTTCATTTCGTTTTGGTCGAAATATTTCGTACCAGTTAAAAAAACAAGATAAAACGATATTGTTTTCATCTCGGTTTAAATTTTGGCATGTTCTGGATTTTTTGGCCAAATATCGGCCTAAACATTCTAGTTTCGTTACACCCGTTTCGTTCTGGCCAAATAATGTTTTTTTAATAATAAATAATTTTACAATATCAATCATATCTCTTGATCCAACCGTTAGATTGAGATAAAATATTACGATGAGTCTCTTGACATATTTATATATATTATGTTAAAATTTTAGGGCAATCAAATAATATAATGATCTTGCGAGATTGGTGATGATATGCTCGTAATATTATACATGTTTATAATTTTGTTCATTTTATTGTGTCTTTTTTAAATTAAATTGCACAATTCTAAATAAATTTATTTTTGAATTTGAATTATTTTTTTAATTAATCTATTTAATTATATATATATATATATATTAGAGAGAGAGAGAGAGAGCAATCCCGAAATTGCACACCAAAACACTCTGAAACCAAAATATCTTGTTCTAATTGAAAAAACAAAATAATAACCGAAACGGTATTATAACCTTGATTATATATATATATATATATATATATATATATATATATATATATATATATATATATATATATATTGTAATAGCCCACATTGGAGTTAATTATATAGAATATAGACAGGATCAATAATAATAATAATAATGAAAGATCTCAGTGACATGCTTGTCCTTCACGAATGCCTCAAACACTCAACAACTCATCATTGACATTGTCTAATAATTTGCTTGAAGACCATGGTGAAGATGGGGGTGCTGCTCGGAATGGACAGCATAACCTCCATTCAAATTGAGACACAAAATTCTCTATAAGTTAAAAAAAAAAAGAAAAAAAAAAAGAAGCTGGCGCATAGCGATGATTATTTTATGTTTTAGAATAAAGGAAAGAGAGACAAACTCTCGACTTTTTAGAAGAGTTTGCGTGCTTGTTCCACCCGATATACCTAATATATCCCATATACTACTTAATTAGCATATGCTATGGTGCTGCTACACTGCTTTCTTTTCTTTTATTTTTTAATATGAAATTATTATTATTATAATCTTAAAAAGGTTTCCAATTAGTATTTTTGATTTCGTAATGATACTCAGATGAATTGGGCACTTAACTTCTCATCTTCTACGCACTGGATAATCGAATTGATTTGGCTGCTGATTGGCTTAGGATATTTTCAACCCATGAATTCATTCTCAATTAAGGCTATAAATTAATTTACACACACACCCGCACCCGCACATCTTCATCGTCATCATGATTATTATTTATGTTTTTCAGGCAAGCCTCCATTATAATGTTTCCCTAGTGTGCCTTCTGATGAATCAGACTGTGATTGACAGTACAAGTAATCATATCCACATAAATATCTGCGAAAAAAGACAAAACAATATATGAAATGCTACCCTTATGTCTAAGAGACCACCTTGTCCGAAAGTTAAGGACCGGTGCAATAATTTGAGCCCTAATAAGCCACGCTATGACCAAGAGGACTTTTGGTAGATCTCACCTGCATAAATCACGTAGCTAAGCAGAGTAGCAAACTCGAAAAACAAGCCAAGGAACATGACAAACCTGTACTCAGGCAACCGACTGTTTAAGATTGATTTTTAAAATATGTTTTATTCAAAAAATCATCGCAGCAACTGTTAATAATATTAGAATTTACTGTGTTGATTATATGAGAAAATTTTCTTAATTTTTTCTGGCTTAACAAGCACAAGGTAAAAAAGACAAGGTTCTTGAAAGTGATACTTGTAAATATTTTGAGAAAAAACATAAATTAAGATTATATGTGGGGTCGTGGTCTTGCTCCAATCAAAATAAGAAAAACATGTAATATTATTTTTATTGCGGTGAATAAACATACATGTGTATTTTCTAGTTGAGTTATTGTAACTTGGTCTTGCTTCATTAACCGGGATTTAATTTAAATTATATTTTAAGTTAAACCAAATAAAGATTTACTAGCTCGCAATTCTATTTGATTTATTAATTTAAAAAAAAACAATAATATCATTTTAATATTAAAAAACTTAAAATAATACATTTTAAATTAAATTGCGCTGGCCTGGATCAATCCTTCTAATCCATAACTTGAATATGGTTTAATAGTTTTGCTAGTTATGGCCTCACACTATCATTTAGATTTTGTTATCAAATACTAATTACATTAACTTGATCTCACTTCACATGGTTTTATTAATTAAATATTAAAAACAAGAAGGAAAAAAAATAGCGCAATTTTCTTTAACAAAATCCATTTATCTTCTTCATACATGCACATACTAGCTGTGGATCAACAATAATATCTAACTTATATCATGTTTCAAGTTAATCTAGATGAAAAATAATCTAATTAGATCCGTGTAAAGTCCTATTTGACCTAAGAAATAACTCAAAACTATATAATTTTAATATTTTTCAGAAAAAAACTTGAAACAGTACATTTTGATTTCATATATATAAACCTGATTAATCATAAATTGGGTCCAATTTAATACGTTTGCTAGCTAAAGTACCACACTATCGGTCAAATTTCATTATCAAAAACTAAAATTACATTAAACTGATGCCATTTCAAATGGTTTTATTAATTAAAAGGTTAAAAACAAGAAAGAAATTGCACAAGTTTCTTCAACAGAATCCATTTTCTTGTGCACGATACCCAATACTATCATCCCTCCCACTTGCCTCCGCACCTAAACATTCCTTCATGTAATGCTCGAACTTCTCATGCACACTTTCTGGCATTGATACCTGCACTCTCACAGCTTCAAAATCGCCACTAACAGGCAAGAACAAGCAGTAAATATCACTTGTTAGAGGACCCATATGCAATGGCTTCCCATCTCCAAAATCTACATCTTCTAGCCCTAACTTTGACCATTGTGATATAACCAAACTCGTTGAAAGGTCTGTTTTTACCGATTTATCCTCCAGCAAATCAATCATTGACCTCACGTAATCATCGGTTAAACATGATTTAGCCTGCTGAACCGACCTGACCCCATGGCTCATGTTCCTGGTGACCAAATCTTGGGCGCGAGTTTGTGCACACCCTAACACAAACCCATTCCCATAATACCCTTGTGGTATTTCTGGGATTAACCTTTTCCTAACGTTAACGGAGAAAAGAAGCTTGACATTGAGTGAGGGCGACAAGTCCAGTGCCCTAACCCAAGAACGCCACGTGTGAGATGCCAGTGCTTCAAAGGCGGTGCACTTTAGCGATGGCACGCATTGCCTCTTGAGGTGGATTATATGAGAGCTGGTGAAGGTTAAGGATGTGGGCACAAGTGGTTGAGATTGCAAAAAATGGTTAATGTCTAAGTGGCCATTTTCTCTAGTGGCATTTCTAACATATTCGGGGTGAGTGAAGGTTATTTCTGAGGGATTTCGGGGTTTTAACACGTGTCGAGTATGCAATGGCATGATTGTCAAATCAATATTTGGTTTTGTGGTGATTTGAGCCCATGCATGTAAGAACTGTGATGTGCCTATGCCATCACACGCACAGTGATTGATTGCGGTGCACACAATCATCCCTCCACACCTGAGGCTCGTCACCTGAAAAATCAAAATGTGAAGGCAAGTTTTTGACAACTATTCGGAAATATAAATTTGGTAAACTTATCACTTTTTTTAAAATAATAAAGTAAAGAAATTTGAAAACCAGGGACATTTCAGTAACTTAGAAAAAAGGTAGGGGTGCCCCGCCCTCCAAACTCACCAACAAAACCAAGTGAAAGGACCAAAAGAGAAAGTAGCCATAATACGATCAGAGAAGTGTAGGGTAGGGACATCTACTTTTGGGGTTACCATTATCCCGACTCCAGGTGGCAGGTGCTAAGCTAAACGGCGTCGTTAGCCATAGAATGTCAATGTTTTGCCTGTTGCCTTGGCATCATACTGTGTAATTTAAGGAGAGAGATCATACTGAACAACCTGATACTCAATTTTTATTTATCTATAATTGCCAAGCTCAATCTGAGAAAAAAATTCAAAAATTTGAATCGATTGACGAAGGAACCAAATCACATTAACCGTAATGGCAGGTAATTACTGGTTAATTAAGAAATTAAGCTACAATTTACTCAATAAACATTCTGATTGCTCATGATCATGTCCGATAAGCTGAATGGTTGCGAAATATATTTATTAGGGTCCAGGGAAGTGGAAAAAAACCAAGAACCCTGAAGGAGTATATGGCTCCATCTAGGGGAAAAAAAAAATAGGAGGGCATTTATTTCAAGAAAGTCCCAGCAAAATAGGAAACGAAGAGAGTGGACAGATAAGGATATATGAAAAGGCTGACCTGAACTACGAGAGGAGGAATATCCAAAAAACTCTGAGCTTCCACTTTGTACATGAGTTTTCTCCAGGACTTGTTTGGTTTCTGAGAAAGTTCAAGGAACTCTTCTGCAGTGATATCCATGAAAGCTTCAGCAAAGACAGCACCTTCTCCATTGCAATCAATTTCAAGCTTTTGATCAGCTTCTGTGCTGGCTCTCAGCCTCCCAGCTAAAGGGTAGTAATGCACAAGAACTTTGGAGAGAGAATATTTCAAGATATCTAGGCTTGTAGATTTCTTGAAAAGGTAGAGATACTTAATGGAGAATCTTAAGAACTTCTGATCATCAAGATTGGAAAGATACAGAGAATGCTTCGGTGTTGGGCTGCTCGGACAGATTAAGGATGGCTGGTTTTGATAGAAACAATCTGGAAGTTCCGGTGACTTTAACATGTTTTCCAGCTAGGTTTTGCTTCTGTGCTCTTCAGGTGCTAGAGAGAGCGGTAGGCAATTGAGAGAGAGTGGGTTGTAGACGACAAGGTCACAAGAGGAGCAGAGATCTATGGTTAGATATGTTGAAGGTACAATCAGATTCTTTTTGTGAGAGAGAGAGGCTAAAAAGAGTTCTTGTGCTTGTATACATCTGTCTTTTATAAGCTAACCTTCTCATTAATTACCAGATATTACAAGCAATTGTCCGTACATATATTTATATATTTTTTAAGCTACAAGAAAGATCGAAATTCCAAACTTGAGAGGGGGCATATTTCTTGTGGGAATCATCTATAATATATATATATATATATAGGATCTTGAAATTAATATAAATATTCAGAGCCCATCAATACTATAGATAGTTTTTCTTTATTTTTTTTATTAATTAAGATGAATATTTAATAAATGGTCTTCTATTTTAGTGGTAGATTAGATAAATTGCTTTTAGGTCAGAATTCAAATAGAATAAGGACTGAGTTAAGAAAACAATCAAAATATTTTTTTTTTATTATTTCAAAGGAAAAAAAATAAAGAATTGAACATCCGAAGACAATCATGAAATTTTCCAATCATCTAACTAAAAAGAATCTTAAGCATTTTATATAATTTATTTACTTATTTTATTCGTTGATGATATAAACTTTATTAAGTTAAATGCAATTAATCAAATTATCAAATGTTAACATTCTTCTCTATTTTAAATCTCTTTGTATTGACGGCCATAGATAAAAAGTTAAATCTCTCCACGATAACAAAAACCTATAAAAATGTGCTCGATTGTGATAAGATTTTTTAGTCATATTTTTATTTGAGGTAGATAGCATTACGATCATAGTGTAATCCAACTATGAACTTGGTGATGGCTGACAGGAGTGAGCAATGAACTTTTAATTGAGCTGCTAAAACATGGGGAAAATTAAAATAAAAAACCCTTTAATTAATTAAGCTCAAGGGAGATTCTATATAGTCAAATTGCAAGCAACGGGTGTTCTCTTGCTCGTATTAAAATTTATGTCCTAAATGACTAGAGAATAATATAAATTATGTTTTGAAATTTTATTTAATAATTTAAATAAGTGAGATGGTCCCGTGATATAGTATCAGAGTTTTGTTAACCTATTAGTCATAAGTTCAAATTTCACTATTTTAATTCTATTTGATAAAAATCAAGCACATTATAGTGTAGATATGTGCAAGTTTTAAGCCAAAAAAGTTTTCACTTGAGGAGGGTGTTAGAGAATAATATAAATTATATTATGAGATTTCACCTAACAATTTAAACTTCTAAATGAGATGGTTCCGTAACATGAACTATGTTACAAGTGACTATTGAGAGAGTGATTGAGATTGTTTTTAAAAGTGTTTTTTTATTTAGAAATATATTAAAATAATATTTTTTTAAAAAAAATCATTTATGATATTAATACATAAAAATAATTTAAAACACAAAAAAATATTTAAAGTAAAAAAATATTTTTGAAACATAGTGAGAAACACATTGGATACAATTAACACAATACCACTAGTGAAAGGAAAAGAAAAAGGTGTGTAAAGATGCTTGGCTCCATCTTATTGGTGAGTGCATACTCATATTTTTTTACGAATCATGTTTTAATTTTGTGAGACACCTCTTAGTGAAAGCTATAGAGAATTTTGCTACACAGAATGTCAATGGAAAATACCATGATTGTATTGATAATGTGTGACTATATTTATACAAGAACAATTGCTATTCTAGGTAATGAAATAATGTGCAGTTAATGAAATAATCTATACAAGTAAAGAGAGGATTTGTAGTAACGGCTATAAGTGCTAAAGATGGAAAGTGAAGCTTGACTTATGCTTGCTGAGATTTTGTGCTGAGATGTGTTAAGAGGATTTTGAGCAGTTTTCCTCAATACGCCCCCTCAAGATAGGGCTTCCGTCAGCAAGGCCGATCTTGGAACGTAAAACTGCAGTGCGTTGTTGGGAGAGTGGCTTGGTCAGCAGATCGGCGAGTTGGTCCGTGGTGTGGACATGTTGGACTTGAAGGGTGCCTTTTTGAACCAAATCTCTGACGAAGTGGAGGTCAATTTGGATGTGCTTCATCCGAGAGTGATCGACAGGATTGTAACTTAGGTGAGTCGCACCAAGGTTGTCACAGAGGAGGGCAGGAGGAGCCTTAAGAGGGAACCCAAGTTCGTGGAGAAGGTTTTGTATCCAAATTGATTCCGAGGCAGCATTGGCGAGCGATCTGTATTCAGCTTCGGTGGAGGATCGAGCAATGGCCTTCTGTTTCTTTGAGCTCCAAGAGATTGGATTTTGGCCAAGGAAACTGATGTAAGCTGAGGTAGAGCTGCGGTCATCCATGTTGCCAGCCCAGTCAGCATCTGAATATGTATTGAGTGTCCATGAGGTATTTCTTTTGATGTGAACACCGTGGAAGATAGTATGCTTGAGGTACCGAAGGAGTCTTTTAACAGCTGTCCAATGCAAATGAGTTGGCCTGTGCATAAACTGAGACAACTTATTAACTGCAAACGAAATATCAGGGCGTGTAAGTGAGAGGTATTGAAGACTTCCCAGTACACGGCGGAACTCAGTGCTGTCAAAGGCAGCAGAGCCATCGGCTAGCTTGAGGGATGTGCTGGTGGATAATGGTGTTGAGACATCCTTTGCACCAGTCATATTGGTTTTAGCTAGCAGGTTACGAATGTATTGATGCTGGGATAAGAATAAACCTGCACAAGTTGGAAGAACTTCCACCCCTAGAAAATAGTGAAGTGAACCCATATCTTTTAACAAAAATTTAGAACTAAGTTGCTGAACAATAGAATTCACAAATGATAAGTTATTCCCAGTGATCACAAGATCATCCACATACACAAGCAAATAACAAACAGTAGGACCATTGCGATAAATAAACAGGGATGAATCAGCTTTTGAAATAATGAAACCGAGAGTGAGGAGGGCATTTTTGAGGGTGGAGTACCAAGCCCTAGGGGCTTGTTTTAGACCATAAATGGCTTTCCTCAATCTGCAGACATGATTGGGTTTAGAAGGGTCCTTGAACCCTGGGGGTTGGCTCATGTAAACTGTTTCCTCAAGTTGTCCATGCAAAAATGCATTGTGAACGTCCATTTGACGTAAGGACCAGCCTTGAATGACTGCAATGGTGAGGATTATCCGAATGGTGGATGGTTTTATGACAGGGCTAAAAGTTTCTGTATAGTCGATTCCGGGTCTTTGAAGAAACCCTTTGGCCACTAATCGGGCCTTGAATCGGTCAATAGAGCCATTGGCAGTTCGTTTGACACGAAATACCCATTTGCAACTAACTGGGTTGCAATTGGCTGGTGGGGGGACTAATTCCCAAGTGCCATGTTTCATGAGAGCTGTGAGCTCGTCGGACATGGCTGTTCGCCACCGTGGCAGAGACAAAGCTTGGGTTACACAGGTGGGTTCTAAGCTGTGAGGCAGTGGGTGCTTAGTGACAGTGTTCAATTGCTTGGGTTTGAATATATTGTTCATAGATCGTGTGGTCATAGTGTGTGTCCTGTGAACTGGTGGTGTGGGTGAAGATGAATGATGGTGAGTGGGTGATGATGCCGTAGTGTCTTGTTGTGTGTGTGAGTGAGAATTAGGGGGAAAATCAGAATTATCATTTGGGGCCGACGGGCAAGGATTAGGGTTCACAGTGTCCAAGAAATTCAAAGAATTAGAGGAAGGTGGAGATGGAGGATAAGAGCAATTACCTGGAGGAGAGAGAGGCACGGTGGTAGCAGATCCCGAACTCACTGGCTGGACTGGAGGAGGCGTGGGTGCGGGTGAGAGGTGAACGGCCGGAGAAGAAGGTGATGCAGTTGGCGCTGACTCGATGGAGTCAATGGTTCGGGCTTCATCAAATAAGACATGCCGAGAGGAGTAAATCCTTTGGGTTTTGGGCTCTAGGCATTTATATGCATGTTGGGTCAAAGAATACCCAATAAAAATGCAAGTGACAGATTTGGGCTGAAGCTTATGGGTTGTATATGGCCGGGTCAAAGGATAGCAAATGCATCCAAATGCTTTTAATTTGAGGTAGTTGGGCTTCTGCCCAAAAAGGACCTCAAATGGTGATTTATTATTGAGAATGGGTGTTGGTTGGCGATTTATGAGGTATGCGGCGGTATGAAATGCATGTGGCCAATAGGAAAGGGGTAATTTTGCATCAGTAAGCAAAGTTAACCCGGTTTCCACCAAGTGGCGGTGACGGCGTTCGGAGACACCGTTCTGTTGTGGTGTGTGTGGAGCTGTTGTGTAATGGCTTATCCCATGACTAGATAGAAAAGGTTTAAGACCTATAAATTCGCCCCCATTGTCAGAATAAATACTTTTAATACTGGTTTGAAATCGTTTTTCAACAAGTGTTTTGAACTGGGGAAAAATATTTTTGACACATGATTTGGCTGCTATGGGATAAAACCATATATACTTCGTGAAGTGATCCACAAGAATTAAATAATACCTAGAACCATCTAGACCAGAACAGTGGGCGGGTCCCCAGACATCAGTATAAATAACATCAAGGGGTGCTTGACTTTTAATGCTCGTGGGCCGAAATGGAAGTTGATGGGCTTTATTAATTGAACAAGAGGAACATAAATGATTAAAATTCTTTTTTGAATGCTGAGTAGGTAAAGAAAAAACTTTGACAAGATTGTTGACAATTTTGGTGGACGGATGTCCTAGACGCTTGTGCCAACCATCAAGGGAAGTACGTTCATGCAAATTTGCAACAAATTTTGAAGACGAGCCCACCAGTGAATTCGGAAACTGATATACACCATCCTCACATGCACCTCTTAGCAAAATCGCCTTCGAAATTGGGTCCTTCACAAGAAAATAAGATGGGTGAAGTTCAACAAAAACATTATTTTGAGAGGTAAAATTATGAACGGAAATTAAATTTTTAGAAATATTAGGAACACAAAGTGTATTATTAAGCACAAAAGTCCGCAATGGTGAATCTAAGGTCAAAGATCCAACATGTGAGACGGTCAAACCTGTCCCATCACCAATGACGACTTCATCGGTACCATCATATTCAGAGTGGATGGTTAAATTTGCCAGATCTCCAGTCATGTTATGTGAGGCTGCTGAGTCCAGTAGCCATTTCTGATCTTGTGCATTTGATGCATTAGCACAATTGGCTGTGATTTCAGCCGTGCGGAATTGAGGACATGTTTTAGCGATGTGCCCCATTTGATCGCAAATTTGACATTTGGGATTGTAGCGTCTCGGAGTGTGCTGGACAGTGGGGTATTGCCGATGGGTTTTAAATGGGCCAGGGGGCCTGTTGACCGAATGGGCCTGTGGGCTCATGTGAGCTGGGGATGGGCTTGATCCATAGGATCCATGCGGCTTATAAAAGCCTCTCCGAGACGACCCATTTGTGCTGAAGTTGGTTTGTCGGTGACGGTGAGAATAATTTGCAGAGGCAAGGAGCGGCTGTGCTGAAGACTCCAAACGGCGAAGGTAGCCATCATGACCGACAAGTAAGTCATGCAACTCTTCAAAAGCAAAGGATGTTGGCCGTGCTCGAATTGTGGTGGCAATATCCCTGAAATCAGAACCCAAACCGTTAAGTATATAAAGTGTAAGATCATCATCGGAGATGGGATGATCAATTAGGGCTATTTCATCTGCAAGGGCTTTCACAGCGTGCAGGTAATCAGGTATGGAACGGTTTTTTCTTTGAATTAAAGTCAGTTCCTCCTTCAATTGCATGACTCTGGTTCTTGATTTGCTGGCATACATGTGGTGGAGTTTCTCCCAGGCTTCATGGGAGGTTTTGGCAGTGGCGATGAGTGGAGTGATGGTGGTGGATGTTGAGGCCAAAATGGCGCTGAGAATGAGTTTGTCCTGCCTAACCCAGTGAGTTTTATTTAACTCAGAACTGGAAGTGCCCGCTGGAGAGGGGCATTGAGACACGCCTTGAACGTAGTCAAGGAGGTTGTAGCCAATGAGGAGTGCTTCAAACTGTGCTCTCCATTGAGGGAATGTTGATGGTTTTAGTTTCTCATTGATCTGTGAGGTGATGTTTAGAGCAATTAGGGCAGTTTCTGGAGTGGTGGTGGGTTGGGAAATTTGTGGTGTTGCAGCGGGTTGCTCTGTGGGGGAAGACATGATGATTCAAGGAACAAAAAGAAAGGATCTTAGTGCTCGTGAGAGAGAGGCTCTTCTGATACCATATAGAGAATTTTGCTACACAGAATGTCAATGGAAAATACCATGATTGTATTGATAATGTGTGACTATATTTATACAAGAACAATTGCTATTCTAGGTAATGAAATAATGTGCAGTTAATGAAATAATCTATACAAGTAAAGAGAGGATTTGTAGTAACGGCTATAAGTGCTAAAGATGGAAAGTGAAGCTTGACTTATGCTTGCTGAGATTTTGTGCTGAGATGTGTTAAGAGGATTTTGAGCAGTTTTCCTCAATAAAAGCAACATTTTTCTTGAGAAAACAAGAACTTGAAAGCAAAAAATTGAGAAAAACATTTTCAGACATAAATCTCCTAGCAGATCATAGGTACGATCCCATGATATGAACATGGATGTTCATTTATATATATATATCTTTATCTTGTTATTTGAACACGATATCACCCTATAAAACATATTTAATAAAATCAGTCCTGTAAATTTAAACTGTTGTCCAAATAAACACAGGTTCCAGTGTTTCAGCGAGTCCTGGTCCAGGATTTTCCTAAATGGTCGGCTGGAATTTGCTACAAAGTATGGTCTCTTTCAAGAACATGTCTAAACTCTAAACACAAGAGTTTTGATGGGTAGCATGCAGTGCATCAATGGAGGTAAGTTAATTTGTCTACAGATTTCTGCAAGAAAACCGGAAGCATCCAAACAAACTTAAGGCCTGACTTCTGCTTGCTTGCAGGACATTATGGGCGCTGTTCCTGCTTGGAGGTTAGGGATTAAGGTGGTTGTTTAACAATGTGTTTCAAAATTATTTTTAAAAATTTTGAATTTATTTTTCTAATGTTTTTAGATTATTTTCATGTGCTAATATAAGTCTCACACACGCACATCTTCATTACTATGAATTTTTCCCATCTTCATTACCTATGATTTTTTCCCTTTTGGTTATGGAGGTATGTATTAAAGAAAAAAGAATTAGAAATTATTATTTATTCTGGGCTTGGAATTTGTTTACGGGAAAGTGTCCCCATGGCTTCGATTGAAAACATGAATCTTGCTGTGATTGCACCGCATTTCCAAACCATATTTTTTTTCCAAACAAGCATTAATTAAGCTAAGTAGCCTATAGTATATATTATTGTTGTTGTTATTATTATTATTTTTTTTTTTTTGGGGGGGGGGGGGGGGGCGAGGAATGTTCTTCTTTTCTTCTTTCCATATCTCTGTAAATCCAAGAGATTGACAGCTCCAAAGCAGTTGTGAGCTTTAGTCATCTCAACAAAGGCATAAAATTCATGTACCTTATTAAGCATACTTTATATATTTATATATAAAAATATATATAAAGATTAGCCCTATTAAGCAATAAGCATGCTCGAGAATAAAACACATGGTCATTTTTCATCAATCTCTAGCCTCCCGGTCGGGGCGTTGATTTGGACTTCTCCTTTCTAAACTACTTCTTTATGGATAATTAATCGAAGGCATAATGCTTTATGCTACTACAGGGATCAAATTAGCTTTAGTTGATTGTCAGTTTCAACTAACCTTTAGTTGATTGAGATAACTAAACATGATTCCCGTTCTCCCACACACACACACACACGTGCATGTTTGCTAGCAGTCAAAGCAAATCACTTAAAAAAACAATATTTATTATTTAGGAAAAAGGAAAAGTGCTTTGACAGATAAAACAATGGACCAGCATCAAGTTTCCAGAGCAAGTATTAATTTCATGAATATTTCACACCAATAAAATTCCATGAATTGACATAAATATTTGGCATTAAAAGCTTTTCATGGCAATCTTTGAGTTATGAAAAGTGGAATATTTCCATGTTATCATATAAAATCATCTCCTAAGATAGCCTTTTAGAATCTACTTTGTTGAGAGCAATTTGTTTTCTCCCATGCCAAGCATAACCCCATAAAAAATTAAGCCGCCCAAGTTACATCTATGCATTTTTTTCTTTTTTTGACTTGGGATAAAGAAAAATAAAAAAAAGTAGAATCAAGTTCTTGTCAAACCCACCTTAATTATAGAGGCATATATGCCCTACCGAAATCTTGTAAACCAGATACAATGCAGAGAATAGAGAGTTCCAACCAAGATTTCTCTTCCCACAATTCTAGTTGTCAACTATTGCTATTGGGGCATGGCATGTTGAACCAGCATGAGCTGTCGACATTCCACTACCACTAGCTGGGACAGGCTATTCTCTTAAACGGACTGTTTAGAGTGTGATTGATATTATTTTTAAAATATATTTTGTTTAGAAATACATTAAAATGATATATTTTTATTTTTTAAAATAATTTTTACAAATAGCCCATGAAAACGATATAAAAATACTATTTTTTTAAATTTAAAATAAAATTATATTTTTTAAAATATTTTAAAACACAACGCCAAAATCAATATATATATCTTCATCAAAACCATCAAAATTAAGAAGCTTCCGATGGTATCTATTTGCTAGCCACAGATACAATACTTGTAGCCCAAGTACTTTTGCTACAGTAAGATCCCCAAAAAATTAATCTCATGGACATGAATCTAACACAGTATACATCCTTTCACAAATTAACCCACTAAAATATTAAATGTGTGTTTTTTATACAACCAACCATATACTTTGGGGTCGTGGATATCTTTACTTCTATGTCGATATCATAGTTTTTAATATAAGTATATGGATCTGTTTGTGCATTTCAATTAATTTTATAGATTTTAAAATTAATGACCATATAAATTTTTAATGGTCATCATATTAGCAATTATCTAACTCAAAACTAACACTATAAAATAAAAATTAATCGCAAGCTATTCATCTTTTCTTGATCGGATCGGAAAGATGAAGAAAAAACTTGTGAAAATCATTACTGTATAGTCCACTCTTCGGTGATGAAGCTTGGTGCTTGGGTAAACATTGTTTGTTCTAGTCAAGTCCAGGTAAAACTTCCTGGGCTCTTTATAAATTAGGCTGATTTGTAAAATCGAGCCCTAAGAAGGTTTGTTGGGCCTTTGTTGTTAGATTAACTACGCTTCCTTTTAAGAGAAGCCCAAGAAAATAAAAAACAGAGAAAGAAAAAGGGAGGGAGGGAGAAACCAGGTTAAGCTTAAGAGCATCGCAAAGTCTCTCTGCTGCTCTCTTTCAAGTTTCAACACGCCAACGGCGGCTCAGTATTTCTTAGGTTAGGCTCCTCCTCTTCTTAGGTTCTCTTTCTAACTACACCAACTCTTTCCACTGCTGCGTACTTTGTATTGAGATTTCTTACATGGATTCTCGTTTTTCCTATCTCTTTATGCATGAAAATTGCTGACCTGTTATTGTTCCATTTTTAGGGTATTGAACAGAGAGATGGATACACAAGATGAATACCAGGTTGACCTTGGAAATCTTATGGCTTTTGACCCCTTTCACCACTTTACATCTATTCCTTCTTCCAGGTCTGTGGGCATTTTCTTTTTATATAACTAATTTCCTGTTTTATATTTTCATGTATATGCTTGCTGTACCTGCTACGTTTCTTACTAAAAACTTGCGTTTGAATTTACTTTGAGGGCTCAAGATTTAAGATTTTTAAGTAATTTAGCGACTGCCCAGCTTTTATTGGTTTATATTTTGTTCCAGGGAGACTGTATTTTCATTGTTTTTATTTGGGTGCCTTTTTTAATCTACTTAGGGAGGAGTTAGTTGCAGATTGTCTAAGTAAAGGCACTGAGCTGGTTCAAGCCATTGTCAGTGGTATTTTCAACTTGCCTTCAACTGAAGATATAGACGGTCCACTTGTCAAGTTGCCGCCTCCAACAACAAAACTGCCAAGGGAGAAGCCTGTAAGCTGTTTGTTCAATTTGGAACACCATGCATGCTCTTTATCTTTATAAATGCTGCGTTTTTACTATCTAACTGATAGATTTTCTTTTTCACCTGTATTTTATAACTATAGGTAAATTTATCCTGTTGCTATACTACCAGACATCCATAGAGTTACTTGCTGAAATAAACAGTGTTTGTGTTTGTTTTTGAACAAAAATCTAGATTCATTTTCTGTCCTACCAAAACCTTCACTTTTGTTTACCTCAACGCCCCAGGGTTTAAAGTGTAGTTTTAGATTCTTATTCTTCATGTTTAGCAGGAAACTTATATGCGTGTGGTGTTTTGTTTTCAGCTGCCGAAGCCAAAACCTCCAACAAGATGGGAAGAATTTGCCAAAGCAAAAGGTTATCTCTCTTATTATCTGCATCCTAGATGGGAATTGAGAGATTGATTATGGAACAGCTTGCTGTTACAAAGTTCTAATTAAATTTAGTGGCATCCGGGTGGTTCTTAATGTAGTTGATCTATATTTTTTAGTGGATCTTGATTTCTTGAGATCAAAACTCAATGTGCTTGGATATGTCATGTTGGTGTTTTTTCAGGAATAAGGAACCGCAAAAAAGACAAGGTTGTGTGGGATGAACAAACTGGCTCTTGGAAGCGTCGTTATGGATATGATCGTGTCAATGATGATGCCGACATTCCCATTATTGAGGCCAAGATGACTGATGGTAATAGTTTCAAAGAATTTTCTGTCTTGTTAGATAAACCTTTATTTTGATATTGATTTTAATTTATTCCAACTGGGTTTTAAATCATATATAACCAAGTTGATATATTAGGTTCAGCTGCTAGAGTTTTAACAGATCTAATTTTTGTAATTTTTGATACTTGTTGCAGAGCCAGGAGTGGATCCTTTTGCCAAGAGAATAGCAGAGAGGAAGGAAAGAGTTCAAAAACAACAGAAGAATCAGTTGCAGAACTTGAAAACTGCCGCCAAAGCTGGTGCTTTGCCTAGGTTTGCCCTTGACTAACATTTTTGCTTATCTTCAGTGCTCATTTTTTTTCCCATTGTCCCCAACTTGATACTGTCAAAATGCATCAACTTTGGTCTGTCATAAAACCCCTACTGTCTTTGTTTAACAGATGCATACAATATTCATATTACAGTATATTTGATTTCAACATTGCAATTCTGTTTGCTTTTATGATGGATTTCTCAGAGATCTTGATAATCACTTCACACAATCAATATTAAATGAATCCCCTGGGCATGCTTTTAATACCTTGACCTAGCAGCAGCAAAAATAGCATACAGGTTTCAAGGGGTGTTAGGGGCACAAACTTTTCCAATACATGTACTTGGCTTGTGTATGACAGTGGGGTTTAGTGCGCTACTTAGCTCAATGATGTGTTATTAAACCCAAGCATCCATGACCTTGCAAATAAAGTTTAATTGGTAACCCATACTGCCCTGTCTTGTTTACCTTTCCTGTTTTGCTTTGAATTGATCATCATATACATTTTTGTCTTAGATGCTTTTTGAGGGCATGTTCTATAATAAAGAGGTGTGGATGGTATTCTAGTCTCACTCCCTCTTTTTCTTGATGTGGAATGCACTTTCCTGTGTCCTATGTATTATTTCTTTCGCAACCAAAAAGAAAACAAAGAACTTCAGACAAATTTGAGACTTTTTGGCGCAACTCGATAAATTTCAGTGCATAACACAAGCTAAGAACAACTTTTGCTGCAGCCATGTTCAGCTAGCTGCCACAGCCTTGCCTATAACTGGAACCCAGGCTGCAAAAAAGAAATTTACTAAAGATGAACTAGGAAATGTAGCTGGACTAGCTTCTACTGCAACTGCCAGTGGTGGAAAGTTTGACAAGAAGTTGCGAGGAGAAAAGCCTGTTAAAAATCAAGGAAAACATCGCAAGGTTGGAGCCTAACCATGTTTTTGTGAATTTTGATTCTATTATTTCTTCATATTTGCTGTGTTCCCATGATTTTAGCTCCTTTGTTCTGTATCCAGTTCCTACCAGTTGTAGAAGGTTCGGGGATAGGCAGTCAAGAAAAGGAGCAAACTGAAAGAGTTCTAAGCAAACTAATCTCATCGAACTCACACGAGATTCTTAATGTTGATAAGGTATGGTCAAGTCATCGGATGATTAATTAGAGTGCTTTTGGTGATTAATGAGATGCCTATAAAAAAATACTTTTGGATTCTAGTAGATTGCCAAAGAAAATACTTATGTTACTCCACACTTATGTTACTCAACATTCATACCTCTACGAATCAAAATATTAAACTGTGAATCGAACATGAACTCAGTTTTCTGCACAGATCTGAAATAACCCTTTTATTCAAGTGAAAAGTGATTTCTAACCAGACTTGCTTATAGATTTTTTGAACCATAAATAAAAACAACTTAAATTTAACTGCTAGAAACTCTTAGCATTGTTTGGGTTCTCAAGTAGAACAGAAATTTACTGTTTTTTAACTTTTCCATCTGGAAATAGGCTGTCACCATGTACAATGTCAATAAGGAGAGAAAACGAAGGAATCAATATGGGAAGCCTTCTTCAACAAGGAATGAACATGGGAAGTCTTCTTCAACAAGGAATGAACATGGGAAGTCCTCTTCAACGCCAAGCAAATTGAAACCAAATAACAAACCAATGAAGGCCAAGAGCTTGCCAAATAAAGGAAAGGGGAGTTTCTCGAATAAAGGGAAGGGGAGTTTCTCGGATAAAGGAAAGGGTGGTTTTTCGGATAAAGGAAAGGGTGGTTTCTCGAAGAAAGGAAAGGCAAAGTGAAATTGACAGTGAAGTGAAGTGATGATTTTGATTTTATATTGTTTCCCTTTCAGCAACACAAGTTTGTTAGTGACGGAGGAGATAATTTTTCATGCAATTTTGTTGTATTTTTGCAGCCAAAGTTTATAACTTATTTAATTAAAACGGGCTGCTACTACTCGGAATGTTAGCTGATAGCTCTGAAGTCAGCATTCTTCTTTGGCCAACAACAGTAACAATTCATTAAAATGATAGTTTACGATGTCAAGGATAATTTCTGAAAGTATTAGGTAGAAGAAAGTAACTTTGGTGATCGCTTGCAGTGAAGGTTCTTGACCACATTTTCTGGGGTTGGCAAAACCGATAAAATAAAATATATCAATCTACTTTTCAGCAAAATCATTTTTGATTGGAATGATGTGATTATAATTCATAGATGCAGCAATTTTTTTTTTATTATTATTATAAACATCCTCGTATACAGGAGATTTTTTATTCAAATTAAACAAATATGCATTGAAGTCCTTAAAACATTTTTATTTAAGTGTTTGATTTAGAACAATTGTTGATAATTTAAGAGATTTTGGCTCATAACATATAAAGTTTATTCTTAAAATTGAGGATCAATATGCAATTTTACTATTTACACAAAGTGTCTTTTTTTTTTTTCATTCGTTTGTTAAAAACAATCAAGGAAATTTATAAAAAAAATCCTTTTTCCTTGATTATTTTTAAATTATTATCTTTTATTCTTGACCCTTGAAATGTTTATAGCTCCTGCACCTGTATATCCACTCATGTGAGCCTTTTTTCTTCCTCCATTAATAGGGTGAATGATACCTCTATTTGCATGCCCCCGCGTGGGCTAAGCATGTAAACCCAGCTTGCTAGGCTTAGCACTACTTTACTTTGTTTGTTATCTTTATAATTTTATTTTCTGTAATATGTATTTTTAAATTCATTTTTAATTCGTATTTAAATCAATATTTTTTCGTATTTGATTTTTTCTCTAAATTTTATATTTAATACTTAAAAATAATCGGTTAAATTGTTTAAATGTATATACTATTTTGAAAATAATATTTTAATTCATCTATATTTTTTGTTTTAGATAAATAAAATGTAATTTTAGAAATAAAAATTATTTATACATGGTAAGAAACAATGACCCTTAAGATAAAAAAAATTATATGCATCGAAGGAAAAAACTAGGGTTAAATATCATACTTATCTACCATTTATTTATATGAAAATGATTATATTTTTTTATTTTAGAATTTCATTGTCACAAGTAGCCCATTATCAATTTATAAGCTCATAATTTTAAGATTTTTTTTTTCAAAATAGTGATTTTGCATTTATTAATTAAGAGAATCATGATATAGTAAAATGTACTCATAAATTATCCTGTTTTACTGGCATGCTAAAAGTTTACTCGAAATCTTACAAGTTTTTTGTTAGCACACGTGATCTTATCTTATCTTGTTTTATTTTACTATATATATATAAGCATTAATTTTTCAATTCACAATTATTATTATTATTTGTCGTTAAAAAATAGTTTAACAGCACCAATGTATTCATTTATTTTTTTTTTTGCTTTGGAAAGAGTATTATTTGACCCACATCGAGGCAATTCAAATAGATGCGTCATTTTTTTTTTTGTATTTATTGACATAAATAATTATCATTTCATTTAATTAAATACACATATAAACTATTTTATTTATAATTGAGATTTGTTTTAGTAAAAACTACGTTGAAAAAACCTGCATAATTTTTTTACTGCAAAACATTAGGCCAGAAAAGAAGGGATAGTTAAATAGATTGTATCAATTTTGTGCTCATATGATTTTTTATTTTTTTTCTCATAGTTACTTCGGTTATATTTCTACAATAAAAAAACTAGTTTTTTTCTTACAAATACATATTATTTGAGTTTTTAAAATTCAATTTGAGTAGAATTCATAATCCAATACGAACAGAAAAACTTAATTCAGAATTCTGAAACTCATTGCTCAAGAAAGAAAATAACACACAAAATTGTTTCAGGATGAAATTGTGAATACTTATAGAGTTCGAGGGCCTTGTTCGAGCAAGGAAAACAAAATCTGCCAAGGATGCTACGACGTCGCATTCTCAATTCCTTTATTTGAGAGAGTCCCTTGGACCTATCAAATCACCGCCTTAAATAATAAACAAATAAAAATACCCGTACAAGAAGTCTCTTACACAGTGAGTATATTACACTGTATTTGAATTTTTTTTTAATTTTAAATTAAAACTTTTTAGATGTTTAGATATATTTATACGGCGGTATTAAAATTTATTTTTAAAAATAAAGAAAATATTTTAATATATTTTTAAATAAAAAACAACAATAAACTATAAAACAGGCGCAAATTAGAAAAGAAAACGAGAGAGAGAGAGGGAGAGAGACGGGAGAGGGAGAGGGAGAGGGAGAGGGAGGCTAATAAAGTAATGATGACAATAGACTGAAATTAACAAATAAATAATAATAAAAAGATCTTAGTAGCCTGACATTTTTCACATTTTAATATCTTATAATTATTGTCGTTTCTTTCTCTTTACTGAGGCTGTCTGATTCTGATCTCTACAAGATAACGAATCTTGATGCCCTGCGAAAAATCTTATCATTGTTGTTGACAAAATCACTCACGCCTACCCGAGATCCAACACTCACAACTTGAGCCAGCTCTGCAAGGATCCAAATCCTTCCAAATTACAGCGCCAAATTGACTGTTGATGGAGCTGGAAGTTGTCGAAATGGGAGGGTTTTTAGTGATGTTTTGAGGGTCAGTTTCGAAAGAAAATGGCTTTGGTTTCTTGCAGGAATTGAGTTGTTGTTTTGCAAGTTCTTGAGAGGGAATTTTAGTTTTGAGATTTTAACCTGAGCTCTGATGTGGCTTAGCGAATTGTGAAGAAAGTTTGTTTTTTTGGACAAGGAAGATCACATAAAACGAAAAAAGGTAAGTTCTTTTTTATTTTTATTTTTATTTTTGGAAATGTCCCTTTTTGTAACTTTTGAATAATTGCTGGTTAGAATTTAATTGCTACATTGCGGTCACGTTTCTAGGTAGAAAGTTAGAAACCCATCTTTCTTTGCAGGTGCTTTTGGACCGAAATGATAAAAAGTTGAGTTAATTTTTAGTGCGTTGAATGCTTAGCTCTGTAGTCGATCTTTACGTGATATTGTGGTTATGCCAAGTGGCCTTGATTTTTGATGAAGACAGCCTAAATACTCACAAGTTGGATTAAAATATAATGGGCCATTATTGGCTTTTGAAGGAAAGGAAGTTATTGAGAATGTTTTTGGTTTTTCTAAGCGATTCTGGTTGAATTGAATTAATGTTGCAGGGAATGGCAACTCCAGTTGAGCCTCCAAATGGAGTTCGGATTCAGGGGAAGCATTACTATTCCATGTGGCAAACTTTGTTTGAGATTGACACGAAATATGTGCCGATCAAGCCTATAGGTCGAGGGGCTTATGGTATTGTGTGTTCCTCTGTGAATAGAGAAACTAATGAGAAAGTTGCGATTAAAAAGATACACAATGCTTTCGAAAACCGTGTTGATGCGCTGAGAACTTTAAGGGAACTGAAGCTTCTTCGGCATCTTCGACATGAAAATGTGATTGCTTTGAAAGATGTGATGATGCCTACCCAAAGGAGAAGCTTTAATGATGTTTATTTGGTTTATGAACTCATGGATACGGATCTGCATCAAATTATCAAGTCTTCTCAAGCACTTTCTAATGATCACTGCCAATATTTCCTATTTCAGGTATATAGGTGCTGTCCAGTGGCGGAGCATGTTCTTCTTTTAGACTTGTAGTTTTGGTAGAGAGTTTGAAAGAAAAGGGTTAATCTGTTCTAAACAGTCTTTATTATTGGTAGTTTTTGCGGTAACCATATTTTTAGTTGTCATGTAAATTGCTTGAGCCTGCTTGGATTTGGGTAAAACTTGCATGCAATTATTTAAGAGTTGCAGCAAATGTGGAGTTTTCAGATTTTTCCTTTATGTCCTCCAAACCTATTATTATTTGGCTTTGGCTAGCAGTAATTAACCCCGGTCAATGTAAGCTTTGCATGCTACAACGGGAAATGTGTCAGTATGTTTCAATGTTTGTTGTTCTTTTACTTATAGCAAACCTGTCAACATCACAATTATCCTGTCTTGTTTATGATTTAGCTTATGTGGTAATGATTAACTCATTGGTTAGATGTATGGTTGTTCACTTTTCGCAACTGGGGTATGATATTGATATAGAGTTGTGCTAGCATAATACTTAACATTTTCTGAGTAGATGATCTACCTGCTCTTTATTTCTTTTTTTTTTTTTTTTGTTATTCTTGAGTATTTCTTAATGCTAGTTGCTGGTTTGAGATTGGAACCGGTTTATTTGATCTTCCATTTCACATGAATGAAGATTTGAAAGCTCTTCATAACGCCAGTTTAAATTTTTAGGATACTAATCTTCAGATTTTCTTGGACAGTACTTTAATCTTCTACATTGACCATTCTTTTCAGTAGGCTTGTGCTTTTGGTACTTAGGTTCAAACATTCATGATCTTAGAAGGTCCTTCAAATCGTTTTATTTTTCTCATGGTATTACCATCAACTGCTTGTGTAGTTAGTCCTGTTCCTGCAGCAATATGTGTTGATAGAGTCCCAGGATTTCATGCTGTAAAAAAATGGAATATTTGAACAATAGCATCTCACATCACGTTTAGCACTCCTGACATGGATCGCTGTCCTTTTGTATTACTATTTTTTCACCATTTAAACTTTTTCCTATTCTTTAGGCTTTCCATTTCCATTGCACTGTGATACATTTTGTGGTTATCCAAATGATATGTTTTCTAGGTCTATTAGTCCTTACAATTCTTACTTCTTCATGCAGTTGCTTCGTGGTCTGAAATATCTTCACTCAGCAAATATTCTCCATCGTGACCTGAAGCCTGGAAACCTTCTCATCAATGCAAACTGTGACCTAAAAATCTGTGATTTTGGGCTAGCACGCACTAGCAATGGCAAGAACCAGTTCATGACCGAGTATGTTGTCACTCGATGGTATCGAGCTCCAGAGCTCCTTCTATGCTGTGATAATTATGGGACATCAATTGATGTCTGGTCTGTAGGATGCATCTTTGCAGAGCTTCTTGGTCGGAAGCCTATCTTCCCTGGCACAGAATGTCTCAATCAGCTTAAACTCATCATCAACATCCTCGGAAGTCAAAGTGAGGAGGATGTTGAATTTATTGATAACATGAAGGCGAAGAAATATATCAAGTCACTTCCTTATTCACCTGGGACTCCCTTTTCCCGCCTTTATCCCAATGCACATCCTTTGGCAATTGATCTGCTACAAAAAATGCTTATTTTTGACCCATCCAAGAGGATCACTGTTACTGGAGCACTGGAACACCCTTTCATGTCTCCACTATATGATCCCAGCTGCAACCCTCCAGCCCAGGTCCCAATTGATCTTGACATAGATGAGGAATTGGGGGAAGAGATGATACGAGAGGTGATGTGGAAGGAGATGCTTCTCTACCATCCTGACGCAGGAGAGGCCAGTGGCGAGGAGCGCGCTCCTGATCTCGTGTGTTAATCCTGCTGGCCTAGTAGGGTTGCTATTCTGCTTAAAGCAAGGAAGTTCTGGTTGGTTTTACTAGTTCTCCTGTTCAAGTTCTATTTCCCTTCTTGTTTCAATAAGCTTATGCACCAGCCAGCACGCTTCCTGGGCTTGATATGACTAATTTTTGTTAAGCGTGCTTATGAGCTTGAGCTCTGAAAATTAGGTGGCCCTTTCGGTTTGTATATAGGTGTGTATTTATACGTTTCTGGGAAAACTTCCTTTGTAAATGTAGTAACTGAAGATGTGCGACGAGACTATAATTATGACCTAGTTTCATGAGGAAAACAAATTTTCCTATTGGGTGCCGGGCAGAGAACTTCTAGTTCCAGCTTGCTTTTTATCCATGTAATAAGCAAACATGTTCTGGTAATAAGTTATAGCACCTCTTAACCTGTTTTTTCTCCTGTCTGCATGTTTCCTTTTTGTGCCTTTTTTTCCGGGTAGTTCGGCTAGAACTTTAAGCCCGTTTGTTGGCTGGCGCTCTCTTACAGTTGAGGCATCCAGTTACAGACAGTTCCATTTTTATCATCACAGAACCGAAAGAAATATACAGCGAAGAAAAGGAGTGCTCGAAAATGTCAGTAGCAGGAGGCTGCTTGAACCTTGTTTCAGGCCCCTTGTCCTGGGCCTGATTGTTGGGCTTTTGTTGTGAACCGGGGAGGTAGGAATCGGGCCTTTCCTTCCTCTCCACTGGATCGGGGCCTCAAAGGTTCAATTTCTCAGGCTCGATCTTTCGTAGTAGTAAAGCCTCTGTACTACTGCATGGCATCAACACACGCGTTGTCATGTAGAGCGCGATAAATTGATTGATCTGAGTAGGAGTGGGTTATTTGAATATTTTTAAACAAGAAAAAGGGTAATATCTGACGTGTTAGCTGCTTCGTCATATTTGGACCACGTGGCCAAAAAGATTAATTTGGGGTGGCATAGGCTCCATCTCAGCGTCTCTTTTCTGAATATGGTGGCGCATGCATAAGTAACATCTCTAGTTCATCACCGACAACTTGTTTTTTTTTTTCATATCTCTTCCTGGTTTTTTTGTGCTACCCACCTAATTTTTCAAGTCGGCCTTTAAACTTCTATATCTTTTTTATTTAGTCCCTTTACTTTCGGTTCTATTTTATTTCAATAATTTATCGAATTAGTTTTTGTAAAATTTTATTCATTGAAATTCTTATTTTATCAATTCTGGTCCTCAATCTTTTTATTACTGTTTTTTTTTCTGGGTTGAGATAATTTTTAGAATCGCATTTTTTTGCGATTCCACCCTCCTTATGTTTATGCCTATTAGATTTAATTACCATTCTGTTGATTGCTATTTTTCTTGCTTTGCATAATTTTCAAGATTTTTTTACTTGATATAATTATTGAAAATTTAACTGGTTTAGACTTGACTTTCATTCAACCTAAAGATTTCACAGGTTGTAGGCTTTGGAAAATAACCTGCCTTGATAAGGTTTTCCTAGGATTGCTTAGTTTTATTTATTTATTATTATTTTTAAATGCTTATATTTTTTTTTCAATTTCACCTTTTAATATTTATTTACTTAATGATTGAGCTCTTTTTTTCATACTTTCTATGACCTTGGTTTTATTATTATTTTTATTTAATTAGGTTGCTTAAATTCTTTTTGTTTATTATTTTTTAAAATAAATTTATTTAATATAAATACATGCTCACTTCATTTTGTTTTGTTGTATTTCCTATTCAGGGTTGTTGTTCTAGTTGCCCATAAAACTTTGTCGTCTTTAATTTTGCAGTCAGGTCCATCTCAACAAATGTTTTTTGGTGAGTGATGTCCACAATGAAGTGATAGAGGGTTTCCAATAAGTTTTCTCTTTTACTCCTAGATATAATTTTGAGTTATTAAGTTTTTTTTTTTTTGGATTTCATAAAGTTTTGTTAATCAAGTGACTATAAATTTAAATCTTATAATCACTTATACAAATTTTAAGCTCAAAATACTTTCTCGATAATTAAAAAAATATAAATATAACCATATCTAACAGCTTAAATTATTGTTTTATAAATATCTTATAACCTCATCTACCGATTTAATTTTTTGTGTTGTGATAAGATAATTATTTTACCTAGTGGTTAGCTGAATTTCAATGGAGATTTCCCCACAAGCCAGGGGATATGTTTCTGTGTTGTAGTATTAGAATATTGAGAGCAGAGCCCTAATAGATACAAAGAGAACTAGGTAATATAATTACTGAGGACAAATTGCGTTTTGATTCGAGTGGCAAAAGGGGTACCGATTGGATGGAAAAGAAAATAAATGTGATAGTGTTCGGCCTATTTTGTGTAGATATAGCAGTACCATGTGACAATATTTCAATTCCCAAGGAGATCACGTTTTGAATCCCCATTCATTGTTATTATCACTGAAATTTTGAAGAAAAAAAAATTATTTTTTATTATTTATTTATTTTTTATATATATTTTTAGATTATTTTCATATGTAATATATCAAAAATAAAATTTATTTTTAACAATATTTATAAACAGTTACTAGGAATAGTAAATATTCGAGAGAGATTTGGCACCATGAGAAGATTTTTGGCCCTCACTGAAAAACAACGCAGCATCTATATATGTACGTATAGTGTTTCTTTCAACTTGGTTTGATTCTTTGACAGCTTCTAAAGCCTTTCGAATACCATATACGAGGTGATTGTAATTTGACAGCAGCCAGTTAGGCATGATTTTCGACATCGAGCAGCCAGTTTTGGAGTAACTTGGGTAAAGCTTGTAGGGTTCTTCAATACTTTGATTGACAGATTGCATGTATAATGGGAAATGCATGAATCTTGAGCCATCGTTGAATTATTTTCTTTTTGTCTTCCACTCAACTGTTCATATGCTTTTAGAAACTTTCCGCAGCTAGACGGAACCAGAAAACTAGTTTTCACACTCTTGGAATGTGATTCTCAGATTGAAATCTAGCTTTCTTGGTAAGCACGGGAGAGTGTAAATTGGAATCTGTTAAGGAACCATCTCACCTAAAAATTTAAACTTATAGATGAGGTCTTAAAATATAATTTATATTATTCTCTACACACTCCCTCAAATGAAAGTCTTTTTGGGCTTGAAACTTGCACACGGGTCCACTCTATAATGTGCTTGATTTTTATCGAATAGAATGAGGGTGGTGAGATTCGAACTCGTGACCACTGGGTTAACAAGGCTCCCATCTCACCTAAAAACTTAAGCTTATAGATGAGACCCCAAATTATAATTTATATTATTCTCTAATAGAATCAAATCATGATCTTCCATAAAATAACCAAACAGGCAGAGTTTGGAAAAAGTCATTATCTTTTCTTTGATGAATTGTATTTCAAGTTTTTAATATACTGATCGGTGTAGGCTCCTTTCACACCAGAGTTAGAGTTTTAAAGTAAATTTAGACATAAATTTAATATAGATTCTTTTTTCCTCTTATTTATGTTCTGTAATAAATTTTAATTGAAACAGTTGAGCATCTTTTTCAAGGGGGAAAAAAAAACTTTGAAGCAGCATTATAGAATCTGGCTTTGGTCGGGGCCTTGTTGGCTGGTGCATCGATTTTTAGAGAGACCACTTGATAATTCCATGTTACCAATTACAAAAGACAAAAAAAAAAAAAACATCATCCTCTTGTTTTTAGGCTCTTAGCTGTCTGGAGAAGTTCGAGTTTAATTTAACTTTTGTATACCGAATTAGCATATTAGGGAAATTAACTTCAGGTTAATTAATCAAACCTACCACTGATCTCTTGATTGAGTTAATTAATGGTAATTCTGCCTTAATTTCGAATTCTAAGTCAATGTGCAAAGTGTTATTTAACCCTTACATGTTTTTTTATAACTTCAACGGATTGGTTTTGTGATTAAAAAGGTTTGCTCTTTTTTTTTAGGTTCAAGACTTGGAATTAATACCTGGAGAACTATTAAATTCCCATGAACATATAAAATATTTTCTGAAGAAACCGAGTTTTGGTTGACTCGAGAATACCCTTATGGTTAAACCAAAATGTTATCACATGAATTGATGTCTCTAAATTAGAAGAGGGAATATTCGTTTTTTCCATGAAAGTCTAGAGTTTCGGAGGCAAGAATAATCGAGTTTATTGTATATATCAATCAATAATGTAGCCTGTATAAATATTCGCATCTCTCTTCCCATTAAAAATTAATAGCACCCTATCTAGATGCTTGGCTAGCCAGTTTGTTTATGATACACACATACATGGAGAATATATCATCTTAATTGCTTTATATTATGCTGAGTGCTGACCAAGAGCTTTTCTGACAAAATTAAACGTATAATACACACAATTCGGACGTATACAACAAGCAATGAAGGAAATAAATAGAACGTGTAACAATTAAATTTTGCAGATTATGGTCTTCGAATCATAAAGTTGCCTTCCGAGCCTGGGTTGATTTTATGAGGAGTTAGTGTAGATGATGCGACAGCTTTCTCTCAATGCTACGAAAGTGGAGATCAGTGAGGAGGGAGATTCCCCACAAGATGATAAAACCTCGATCAGGACAAGAACATTTACCTAATCTGAGACTGAGGAGCTGTAGCTAATCATAGCTAGGGCGTGGCACTGCACCCCAGCTCTAATATCTTCCCCTAGTTTTGTGATCATGGCCACTTTTAACACTGTTTCTCCATGTAAATGAAAGTTTCAAGCTTCTGCTCATGAGAGTTCTGTGATGCGGTTCAGTTTAGATGCTTTCAAACATGATTATAATTTTAAAAGCTACCTGAGTTTTATTATTTATATCTGTTTTTTGTATTGTGGTAAAAAAATGGTTTTGAAAAAAAAATACAGTTTATAATTCTTTATAAAACATTTGTCTTTTCAAACGTTAAAGCTACTGGCGAAGCCAGAAACACAAGGGAGGAAAGGAACAAGGTCTGCTTTTAAGATGATGTTATTTTTGAAGCTTTGAAAGCCTTAAAGACGATAAAGGTGTGAAAACATCCTGTGGGTGTGGAAGATATTAATTTGATGACATGAATGAATAGATCGCGAGTAAAGATTAATAAAGTTGCATGATCCACAAATCACCAATGCTTGCCCTTAGCTTCTTTCTTAATTTTGTTACCTTGATGAATACATATCAGCGATTTCGTCGCAGTAGGCTGTTTGAAATAATCTATGTTTTTAAGTTTTGATTTGAAAAATATTTTATAATAATTAACGAGAGATTGTGTCTCAACTCAAGTCAAATCGATGAACAAATGATAAGAAAAATAGGAGAAATGGTAAGATCAAAAGAAATTGGAAAAGTAAAGGCTGGCAAAAGAAAATCATTGCTTCGTCGATACCAAAAAACAATTCTCACTGGTCTGACGGCTGACCCTACCATACCGACCATCACATTTTTTTGGCATGCTGTCTATCTCCTCCCCCAACCGCTGCAGCATTATTTGAATCAAAATAGAGGAAAACTAGAGGCAAAAGCAGCGTGTTATTTTTTACGTACGTAGAATGCATGGTATTTTGGCATCTCTGTCTGCCTTTTTTCCTCCTCCTTATAAACCACGAAACTCCTTGTTCATTTCCAACCATTAACGATTGAATTAATATATGATGGGTGTCAGTGAAGTCTAGAGCCAGAAGCAACAATTAGGACAAAGATAAGAAGTAGCAGTACTGGTGATTTTTGTGGGGTTGTGAAATATTCGTGGGATGATGCAAGGGGCGACATCTAAAATGAGTACTGAGCAAGGTATTCATGGAACGAGAATATTCGTTTGGCACCACAAGATTCGTGCCACGTATAAGATAGTGGACTAGGCTCATGGGGCAAGACAAACACTTTTCTCTCTCTTTTGTGATGGGAACTTGGATTTGTTTAGTTGTTCCTATACGACGAGAGGCTTCGCCGGCTATCAAAATCGAGAGCTGTGGAGTAATGTGGACTGCAAAAGTTTGTTGGTCGTGTCAATCTATCAAGCATTCAAGGCAGTCGTGCCCGTGACTGAAGAAAACACCTCAAATTTAGAGTTGGTCATTTGGGAAGTACTTTTATCTCTTTGAGATCCACTCAATACGAACGTGGATTAATCTGAGCTAGCGCCTGAGACACCGTGTAGTTTCTACAAAAAAAAAAAACACCTCAAATTAACTAGTCTTCCACTTATCTATTGATGTCAAATATATATATAGTTTCCAAACAAAATTTTCTAAATATATATAGCGGTTTAGAGGGGGGAAAAATAAAAAAAAAAGAAGGTAAAATAACAAGTGGAAATGGAGAAATTAAACCTTAGTGGAGGCAAAAGCTCATTCAACCTCCACACCTGATGGAAAGACTAAAATGGCGTACCAAGTGCCAACCACTGGTCGATGTGCTAATTTTTCTTTGGTCTAGTCGTTGTGCTTTTCAGAAGTAGTTACACAGAGGAATTCTTTTACCTTTCTGAGACATGCCAGCCACTTGAGTTTGAACCAAGGTTGGAATCTGATCGCGCACACTCTTTATAAAGGACTCTCTGCTAATTCGACCATAGCTTTCACTATTTAATCAGTTTTTCAATTTGCAGTGAATATGATCAAGCAACTTAATTTCCCCTTGTAATATCATATATGCTGGAGAATAATATAAGTCTAATCTTAGAGTCTCATTTAACAATTTAAATTTTTAGATCATAAAGTTCTTTGACATGATATCAAAGTTTTGTTGATCTGACAATCACGAATTAGAAATCTTAGCACCCTCAATTTATTTAATAAAAATCAAGTGCATGGTATTATAAGTTTGTATACAAGTTTCAAACTCAAAAAATTTTCACTTGAAAGAGTGTGTTAAAGAATAATATAAATCAAATTTTGAGATCCCACTTAATCGTTTATATTTTCAGGTGAGACGATTCAATAATAAAATATAGCTACATAAAAATATAGCATGCATTCATATGCAAGTTAATTAGCCAAGGAACTTATTGGGATCTTTCAAGTATGAAATCACCAAACCAACAGAAAGAACACTTTTAAACTGTTTCCTACCCCAGCAGGGAGACTTGCTAGAGTAACCCTAATTAGTCCCTTAGATCAGAACCAGCCCATAAAGAACAACCCCCTCCTCCCCATGTGTGCCCTCTGGCAAAGAAACTAGGTAGCCTTTCCGGACCAACTTGCTAATAAGGTTGCTTTATTTTCAGGCATAAACCTTGCAGTTTTCCCGTATAGCTACATAAAAATATAGCATGCATTCATATGCAAGTTAATTAGCCAAGGAACTTATTGGGATCTTTCAAGTATGAAATCACCAAACCAACAGAAAGAACACTTTTAAACCGTTTCCTACCCCAGCAGGGAGACTTGCTAGAGTAACCCTAATTAGTCCCTTAGATCAGAACCAGCCCATAAAGAACACCCCCCCCCCCCATGTGTGCCCTCTGGCAAAGAAACTAGGTAGCCTTTCCGGACCAACTTGCTAATAAGGTTGCTTTATTTTCAGGCATAAACCTTGCAGTTTTCCCGTGTTGTTCTATCTTGAAGGGTCCACATTCGAAATCACCACACCAGCAGCAGGAGGTAGTAAAGCATATCCCAACTTTATGCCACTTCAGCAATTATTAAGGTAAATATTGATAACTTTAGTAACCTAATTTCAACCCACTATGTCTCTCTCTCAATTAAAAGCAGTGGGACGTTCGTAATGACATACGGTAACATTTAATGTTGTATACTTCGAACTTGCATCCGACTTTTGTTTTATTTGTTAGTTGAAATGAAACAAAGGGCGCAAGTTGTAAGAACAGACACACTATAATATAAAAGAATCATAGGAAGATCAGATGAGATTGCTATCGTTGATGTCTTTTCTCCCTTTCCTTTTACTTTAGTGATGGGAGCTGGGGATGTCTATTGCCTAGCTATTTCTTTTCTTATACTGAACGTGAAGAAAGAAAAATCTACCAATATAAGTTAAAAAGTTAGGTCTCCGCTCCATATAAAACTCCTCCTCTCTTTAATTTGCTTATGTATGCTACAACTTTATTTAGGTCACACGGTTCATCACAAACCCACTAAATTTTCATTTCCACTTTTATGTTCTCTAATACAAAAATTATTTTGATTTTGCCCCATCCTTAAATGGCAAACCATTATAGTGTGGAACTTATATGTCCTCAAATGAGCTCACCATGTCTGGAATGAGTTTCGAAATCTCCATTTCCGGTTCAAAATTTGTGAGAATTACAGCACTGAATATTTGAGCACCGGAGAAGTCTTGAAAAACACTTAAAATGTATAATGTATCTTAAAATTAAAAAATATATATATATTTTAAAAAGCATATTCAACTATAAATATAAACACTCCCTTACTCTCTTATATGTTATAGTACGAGTCCCATTAAAAATCAGGTTGGAAAGAAAAAAATTCCTCGAGACTGTATTGTTAGAGAATAATATAAATTATATTATGGGACCTCACCTACAAGGTTAAGTTTTTAGATGAGATAGTTCCTTAACATTGCTATCAGAGCCTTGTTGACCCAGCAGTCACGAGTTCGAATCTCACCACCTCCATTTTATTTGATAAAAACTAAGCACAAGATTATATGAGTTTGTGCAAGTTTCAATCCCAAGAGGCTTTCATTTGAGGGGGTGTGTTAGAAAATAATATAAATCATATTATAGGACCTCACCTACAAGCTTAAATTTTTAGATAAGATAATTCTTTAATATGTATTATATTTTTTTATACGTTGAGGATGATTTTAGGCTGGCAATCTTGAAAGAGGTTGTAATTAGGTTATATATACATAAACGACAGCAGCTAGCAAATTGAAGCTGATCAGATTGACAAAAGGCCCCATTCAAAATAGTGGGCACCCTTGATCGAGGCAAGCCGAACACCCCAATTCGTAGTTGAATAATATTCTTTAGATACTGCATCGGAATTATAATCAAGCTTCTTAGACAGATCGAGGAGCCCCATTGACGATTTAGCCATGATTGCTTTGTCTTCGAGGGAATTATAGAAAGCACCAATAAGAGAGGCCAGTCAATGGAAGCAATCATGATCATCGTCTTTTTCACGGAATGAAGCAATATCAGCTCCCAAATTTGCAGGAAAGATTGGAAAGTCGTGTTGCCCTACTAGCTAATTTCACTCCTTTGACTAATTTAAACCTGTTGTTTTATGGTAAATTAATCTAAACATAGTTTAACCACGAGAGAGGAGAACTACCCAGTTCAGTTTTATGCCCTGTGGGGCCTAATCTTTTTTTTTCCCCTGGGCGGACCCGCTTACAGCTCCATTTACAGAAAGTTATTTTTTTTTTTAAAAAAAAAAGATATATGGTTGAAAACAATCCTTGTTGTGAAAATAAAGATTCGACAAGCCGACAATCAGATTTATTGCAGGAATAATTAGGATCTACATTTAGAAATACCGACAACTTAAAAAAAACAAAATTCACTAATTGTGATGAACAGCGTGTTTCTTTAAGAAATTACGAGAATATAGAGGGAGTGATTTGTTTTCTTTGCATCTTATTTCTCAGCCCTCTATTTTTAAATTTGATATGTTTTTTTTTTTTGTAATTTCAAGTCTAATTTTATCTGATTAAATTATTAAAAAAAATCAAAGGAAAAAACCAAAAAATGATCGCTCATATCTTTGATGAAGGAGTTGCATTTTAACTACGACTGAAAACATTATTCCATGTTGAAGATGCTCGCCAAGCAGACAATCAGATCCATTGCAGGAAAAAATGCGATGTAATCCAGCTTGATGCCATGATAACTTAGCAGGTGTTTGAAACGGTGTTTAAAAAACTATTTTTGAAAAAAATGATTTTTTTAAATGATTTTTTTTTGTTTTTTAAATTTATCAAAAATAATTTTTAATTTTTAAAAAATATTATTTAAAAATAATTAAAAATTAAAACAGTTTAAAAACAACTACAATAAATTGAGAATCAAACAAAAAAGTTTAATTTTCACTTGTGACCGGCATGTTAATCCAGTTTGATGCCATGAAAACACTTGGGGCTGGCAGTGATCAAAACCATAGCTTCTTTGTTGAATGACGGTGAGGAAAAGGGCTTCTTTGATCGGGAAATCCACCGGACTTCCTTCGTTGTCGTTAAGGTCCGTTCTACCTGAGTTCAAGAAGCTACGAGGAGCGGTGATCTCTGAAAGGAAAGATGGAAACAGGGGAGTTGGCTAATAAAGATGGGCAGTACCATTGCTTCTTTTAACAGGCATAATGCACTCGATGAATCACATGCCTTGATGAGATGTCTTTGTCCTTTGATTCGAAGGATAATATATCAAATCTCTTTGGATGCTTGATCAAAACAAATAACAAATCATTTTTAAGCCTTAATTTGTTTTTTTTTTTCCCGATTTATTGCATGGGAATGCATGAAATCCTCTCAAAGTTGTGTTTCGTGATAATAAAAAACTTGCGATTTATATAATAGATCTCAAATTTGAGTCAATACATAAATCTATTGTAAGAGTTTGGGACAACTAAAGTTTTACCCATTCATCTAAATCCATAAAATATATTTTTAAGAGGAAAAAATACATGAAATCCAGTATAAATGACCCATAAAATCCTGAACAAGAAATAATTAAGTATTGATTTAACAAATTAGTTTAAATAAATAATTCAGCAAAATATCCATTCAAAATTGAGCTGTACCATTGTAAAAAATCCCTCCCTTGATACAAGTTTAATGATTGATTTTTTATAGCACAGCAGAGTAGTCGTTCTCGATCTTTATAAATCACGTTTTTTTCTTTCTTTCCAGGATTTAAATCTAAGACCTTTTCATGAAAACGTTAAGCATCCACAGAAAAGTCGCTCCATCAGTTTATAGACAGCAGAGGAATAGGTGAATAAAAATTGAATCGACGGACGAGGTATTACGTTCCCTTTTTAATTATTTCTTCTTCTTTCGTGTACTCACTTAGTTAGTTCCTTCTTTGTTTATAATAAATAGACGTGCACAAAACAAACAATAATTTAGTCAGTGATTAAAAAAAAAAAAGTCTTAATAAAAAAATGCTTTCAAATCCTAACATTTTCTTAATAATATTAATGTGTTAAATTACACAATGGCCCCAAACCCAACTTAACAATTGAAATATATAATTACCAAAATACCCCTGAACATAAATTATAGAAAATCCAAATCCATATGAATGTGAGTAATTTTATATCATTCATAAAAAGTTACGGAGATAATTCCTTGCCAAATTAATGGGAAAAAAAAACATGGTGTTCTATGAGAGGATTTACAGGTGCATTAAATTACTCGTACCTCTTAGATTTGTTTTATTATTACTCGCCTAATTAGTGCTCTAGAGTAGTTAATTAATAACGGATAAAAAGTATTATACACGTGTACAATTTATACACGTTCAGAAAAAGCAATGATTATTGCTATTAAAACCATATAAGGTCAAAAAAGAAAGCAATGATTTTATAAACCCCTAAGAATGGCTCAGGGACTCTCTCTGCAGCTACATGCATGCACATCAGTGTAGTCCTGAAAGCGAAAATAAAATAAAAAAGTTATTAAACTTATAAAGTGATGGCTAAATATTGAAGCCAGTAAATAGAATTTTAAGCTGTTTTAAAAATATTATTTAGAAAAAAAATATTTTTATTTTAAAAAAATAAGTTTAATTTAATAAACTTTATCGAGTTACGAGTTGACTCGTAACCACAGAATTAGAGGGGCTGGCAGGGCATGGCCGTGCAGGGGAAATGTTTTTTTCAGCCCTCCTCTTTTAATAAATTAGTTTCTTAGCCTTACAAACAGAATATTTTAAATTTTGACCACCTCTATACGTTTTTCTCTAATTTGACCCTTACATGCTAAAATTTCCAGCTCCGCCCATGTGTTAAATTATTTAGATTTGATATAGTTTTTTCCAAGTAAGGTTTTAAGAAATTATGTCAAACGAATCTCAGATCGGGTAAACTGACAGCTGATTTCTTGAACTCCATCCATGCTTAGATTGTGGATCGCCCGCTTGCGGTTTAATAAAAGTGGTGAGCGTGTGGGGGAGACGATCTGTTTTAGGGAAATGTCCATGTCACCCTTGAGAAAGTCATGAATCCCAGCTCCACCCCCAATACGTCGTGGCATCCACTTGTCCAAAAGAAACCAGGGCGGTTAATTCAGGTAACAGAGGAGAAAGAAAGTGAGGTAAGAAATAAAATAGACAGGTAATAAATTAAATAATAAATGGTGTCAGACCTGCTGTCCAGCTGTAATTGGACGGTTGAGGACATTTCGTCTCCACCCCACATTTCTAATCAACCTCACCCAACAACTCCTTGGAGATTCCTATGCTCAGATGCCCTTTTCCTTTTCTTATTTTCCTCCTCTGTTCTATAAATTGACCTCCCAAAATCCTCAAAAATCTCTTCTCTTCTCTTCTCTTCTCCCCCCCCTCTTTAGATTTTCAGGCTTTCTTTCTTTCTAGCTCTCCGAGGACTGAGGTCCTGCTGGTTCTGCATCAGCAAGCAAGCAATTTAGCTGTTCTTGCTCTCTTTGTTTGCTTCCCCTCTGCTGGGTCTGTCTCTCTTTTCAGTTTTGATTTCCAAAGTCAAAATCTTGAAGCTCCCAGGGATTGTTATTTTTCTTGTTTACCAGGGGCTGTTACTCTGCCGAAATTTTGTCAAAATCTTGATGCTGCTGGTTTGGATCTTGATGTTTGAGATTCATGTCTCCAGTTGTCAGTGAAATCATCCGGTCTGGGTTTATGATCAATTCCTCTTTCAGACGCAGAACCCATCTTGTTCAGTCTTTCTCAGTTGTGTTCCTCTACTGGTTCTATGTTTTTTCAGAAATAATCTTTCAGCTCTCCCCGGTTTATATTATATAATAAGTAGTAGAATATATATAATTACTATATATCGTTAACTATTTGAAATCTGTAAGGCTTGAACAATATTAAAGATCTCGTTTTTATTGAGATTTGTTACTGGTGGTACTATTTTTGGTGTGTGTGTGTGTGTGTGTGTGGTCTTTGTGTGTCTATATGGCATCGTCCAGTGGGAATTCCTCAGGCTCCACTCAGCTTCAAAACTCAGGCTCCGAGGAGGATATGCAGGTGGTGTTGGTGGATCAAAGGAAGAGGAAGAGAATGCAATCAAACAGAGAATCAGCGAGGAGATCCAGGATGAAAAAACAGAAGCACTTGGATGATCTAGTGGCTCAGGTGACCCAGCTGAGGAAGGACAATAACCAAATCCTTACAACCATCAAGGTCACAAAACAGCACTACTTGAATTTTGAGGCCGAGAACTCCATTTTAAGGGCTCAAATGATGGAACTGAACCATAGACTTGATTCTCTCAATGAGATCCTCGACTATATGAACACAAGTACTGGGATTTTTGGAAACGATCACCACGAGGATTTCCAAACGAGTGCTGATCATTGCTTCATGAATCCATTAAATCTGATCTATCTTAACCAACCCCTCATGGCATCCCCGGATTTGTTCCGGTTTTGATACCGTCGTCGTCGTCGTCTCCACGGGTTGGAAATCGGTCAAACTAGGCTGTCTTGTTCATGGCGCAATGAGTGGAGTGGAAAAAGGAGGGCCTATTTTTCTTTCTTGAATATTAGTTTAAAAACTAGGACCGAGAATGAAGTAATATCATGATTATGCATTGAAAATAAAAATGCACATAGGACAGGGGAAACTGGCTTGTAAGTTGTAATGCGTCACTATATATCTGGCGTGAAAGGCCCTCGATGTGTGTATCCATGTACTGTCTCTCTTCTGAACGGTAAAAATTAATGATATTATTTCTAGTAACTGGTGTGGACTTACCTCTATTCAATTTAGAGTGATTTATTTATATATTTATATATATATATATATATGTATGTATAAATATATATTAAAAAATAAAAAATACAGTTAAACATGTATTTTCTTCATGGTATACATTTACTTATTATTCCGAAATGCTTGTGTGTGTGTGTAAGAAAAAATAACTGACTACGTGAGCGTAACACTGGCAAGTCAAGCACCTCTTTATGGAAAAAGGAAAAAGGATCTAGGATTGCTGCCTTGAAAAAAGACAAGAGGCAAAATTCAAAAGCATTTAGGCAACCTGGCTTCGCAAGTCGGCCAATAGCTCGTTTGTTCAGAGTAAGAGCAAATTTGATAGATGGTTGTTTTTTTAAATTTATTTCTGATACTATTATATATCAAAATAATTTAAAGATAAAAATTAATTTGAAGCAGACTGACACTAAAAAGAAACCCTCTCAAGAGTCAACAGTACACATACTGACACCGATTTTATAAGGAAAGTTAGGGAGCATGGGATCAAATTCCAAGTTAAGTAACTCTGAAAGGGTATCCGGAAAGCACTTTAAAAATGTTTTTTTAATGTTTTTAAATGATTTTAATAATTTAATATCAAAACTAATTTTTAAAAATAAAAAATATTATTTTAATATATTTCTAGATAAAAATCAATTTGAAAACCAAACACAACAACAATTTCAATCATCATATCGCTATATACACACAGGCGCGCACACAAAATCATGTCTTCACACCCCCATAATAATTTCAAGGCCACTACACTAATAACAATAATAATAAGTTGCCTCATGGATCTCATTCCCTTTATGTTAAATAATCATCTCACCTAAAAACTTAAACTTATAAGTGAGATCCTATAATATGATTTATATTATTCTCTAACACCCCCCTCAAGTGAAAACTTTTTGGGCTTGAAACTTGCACAGGCCCACGTCACCTTGTGCTTAATGTTTTTATCAAATAGAATGGGGGTGGTGAGATTCGAACTCGTGACCGCTGGGTCAACAATACTCTGATACCATGTTAAAAAACATCTTACCTAAAAACTTAAGCTTTTAAATGAGATGGTTCTTAATACTTTATTGTCAAGAGAATTGTCTTCAATTTTTATTTCGATTAAGGGTCTGGCATATGATTGCATGTTTGAGTTCCAAAGTTGCAACCAGCAATGTCATAGTGACGCAATGAAATTTTACCGTGGGCAATCCATGCTTCATCAGATTTTATTTTATTTTTTATATTTTCAAATCATATGCGTGCGTGAGCTGGTCTGTTTGTGATTGTTTTTTAAAGTGATTTTTATTTAGAAATACATTAAAATGATATTTTTTTTTATTTTTTAAAAATTATTTTTGATATCTGCACATTAAAATGATCTAAAAACACTAAAAAAAATTCATTTAAAATGAAAAAAAAAAAGATCAAACACCGGTTTGACCACAGTGCCAAATAAATACAAATTACGTCTAAAATATTTTTCGCAATATAAAAAAGAAAGTATGAGATGGTGGGCTACGCAAACCAACGCCAAATCAAGAATTAAAAAAAGAAAGAAAAGAGGACAGCGTCTACCAAATTGAGCCACCAAGAGACATAACTGGTGTGAAAAAGTGGAGCTCATCGTGGGCTGTCAAAGCCACTGCTCGCACGTTCAACCAATCCTCTTATTATATTCAGATTCTTCTTCCAGCACAGCTTGCCCTCACTCCTACCCGCGACGTAGATTAAGAACACAGTTCTGCTCAGTGTGCAAGCCCGGCTTGTGGTTTGTGAGATGTCAGTGCACTTATCTAAATTTCATGTCGTGTAATAAACTTGGATCTCGAGGGTATTTTTAACAAAAAGGCTTGGACTTTTTTGCCCTTTAATTTCTTCATGACACGTGTACATTGAGCCGAAAAATTATGAACACTTGGGCCTCACCTTAATTACTATGGGTAAGAAATGATATTGATTTAGATCCTGCTACTCACTGTAAGTTTTGTTCTAGCACCTAGATTTTTAATTCTGTCTTGTCTTGGTTGATGATGAGAATAAATTGGGCGTGAATAAATTTAATTTATCAAATATTTGTTTTGTGTTACAACATGTATTTAATTTAAAAGTATTTTCTGTTTAAAAAATCTTAAATTAATGTTTTCTTAAATATTTCTTTGATAATTTTGATGTGCTGATAAAAGAAAAAATATAATTTTATTATATTTTCAATTGGAAAATATTTTGTTTTGAAAAAAAACATAATACTAAACACAACTAAATAGGAGATATTCTTTGACTTAGATTTTTATTCTCTTGTAAAAAGAACAAATTATGCATCAATGGGGGAAATCCAATGCTCAAGAAATTCTAAAAAAGGGGTCGAGGAAGCGGGTGGAAGATGAATTCATGTGCCATGCCTTCCTCTGTGTTGGCCCTTTGTTTGCATGAATGTGTGAGAGTGTGATTGTAGTTATTTTTTAAAGTATTTTTTTTTGTTTTGAAATATATTAAAATTATATTATATTATATTTTTAAAAAAATTATTTTTGATATTAAAACATGAAAATAATTTAAAAACACTCAAATTTTTTAATTTAAAATAAAAAATATTGTTTTTTTAATTTTATTTAAAAAATACTTTTAAAACGCAAAACCACAACGAATGAGTTAAAATCAATTGAGGAAGCATGTGGGCAACCACTAATAAAAGCCTGGCCTGAGCACGAGTAATTGAGGTCGTTTTCCTTGTCTTATAGTTTAGTGGGGAGGCAGTAGTTTTAAATGGCTTTATGCTGCGAGCAAAAGTTGCGGTGATGAAATTTGCAAGTTGCAAGAGATCCGATGTTGAGTTTATTTTAATGGCGACGGTGTACTTATTTCGAGTTTTTTTAATGGCTGTTGTGTTTTAAAATCATTTTTTTTACCAAAACCAATTAGTTTATTTCAAATTGCAATTTAAAATATATATTCATATAAAGTTTCCTTTTCACATTATTTAATTAGATTTTAAGCCGAAAATTATAATGAAAACAAAAAAAAAAAAACTCTAAAGAAGAGCTAAGGGTGTGTTTGGTATGCCAGCAAAATTACTCGCTCTCTTCACTCATGGCCACGCCGAAGACGAAAGACTGGCTCAGCCAAACATTCCCTCTATTTAATTAATCTTCTGCTTTATAAAATGGCCTGCAGCGTGGAAGGCAACTTTCAGAATTCAGAATGATGTGAGATTACAGTGACGTGCACATATTAATGCAATACAATAATAAAATTATTTTAGTGCGAAGAAGAACCGATCTTAATCGGTCCAGATTATAGGAGGCTGGGAATCGTCAGCTCAGATCATGAACACCGCAAGTCGGTTTCCCTTGTCGAATAAAATTTGCTCGAGGAGGCCATGATCTCTGTTATTGGGCAATGAACTTTGCCCACTTGCATTTCCTGTTCGAAGCGCCGGTTCGATCATTCAAAATCCCCGGGTCCTCGGCAGAACTTGTATTTGATTTTCGTTTGAAACCCATGCCTTCTACTGTCCATAGATACAATATCGGGAGAATAAGTGTAAAAAATATTTAAAGAAAAGTAATGATTTGTCACGGGAAACAATGGCGTGTTCATGGAAAACAAGAGGGCCCGACACTCGGATATGGGTTTTTCTGGGGACGATGGATGGTTTGGCAACAATTATTGCTGGGGGTTCGAGCAATGAGGCACCAGTCATAAAGAAAAGCGAAAATGGAGATTTCCCAGCAAAGTTGAATCGTGCCAAAGCTGTGTCTATAGATCAGATGAGATCAAATCAACAAGGTGGGGGCGGATTGGGCCAACCTTCACAGAAAAAAATAATCAAGTACGGTGTTCAGGTGGGAAAGGGTTTGAGTTTGGAGGCAGGATATGCGGTAGAAGGAGAGTCGCTGATGGCCTTCACTATCTGTTTTGTTTTTTCCTAAATAGGAATCCTTTCCCTAGACCTAGGCCCAAGATTCTGCTCTAAACAGGATGCACAAGAAAGATAAATGATTAGAGCCCCCCTGTGCCGATCGTTGGCCAGGATGGCATGTCAAACAGGATACATTCTAATGGAAACGCACAAAATATAAATTCCAAGGATTACACGGTAGGAGCAAAGATTAAAACAAACAGAAAAACGAGGTGGGAAGAAGGATTGAACCAATCACCAGGCACATAAATGGAATTAAAATGCCGAAAAAACAGTTTTAGAGAGGGATTGACGGAATATATATAGTTTACTAAAGTGGCTAGTAGCATTGAGGGAGTAAATATTTTACGCAGAGTCTGTTTGCTTCCAGTAAAACATTTTACAGTTTCAGATTTTCATGTCTGTTTCCTGAAAAATATTTTTGTGAAATATTTTATAGTCTAATCCTCAGACCTAATTTATTTGCTGGATAAAAATATTTTACAAATAGTATTCCATTTATAATATCATAAAATTATTTCAACCACCACCACCACCACTATTGTCATATCACCACCATCTCACCGTCTACTCTTTAACCATCACAACAACCACTTTCCTCAACACCACCTCCTCCACCACCCCAATTATCTCACTAGTCATTATTACCATCTCATCTTTCATCATGACCACCATCACCAGCTCCTCAACCACTTACACAATCTCATCACCATTGAAAAGCAATCACATTTAAAATATTTTAGCCAATCATTTTCAATATTTTACATGCACAAACAGACCCTTTGTATCAAGTTATTAGCATTCCTCTTGTGTGTGTGTGTGTGTGTGTGCAGAAAAAAGTCAGCAGCACTCCAGGGTTTCTATGACCACTGAGCTAATCCACAGGCAGTGAGTTATGTAGAAGGACCAGGAAGAGTGAGGAAGATGTATTGAGGTTCGGAATCTATAAAATAAATTCATACAGTAACTAACAAGAAAGGGTAACAGCCCTTTGTCTGAGAATCCTGTTCTGCACAAAACCATGTAATCCGTTTACAGAATTTATACAAGGTTGTCTCAGATAAACTGATCTATTTCTGCTCGAAAAGCTTTTGATTCGAAGAGTAAATAGAGAAAAAAAGCAAAAGGTGAAGAGAGCACACATTTCTGTTGTCAAGCTTTTCCAGCTTAATCATATGGGATTTGAATGTATGCCGCATCACAGGCAAAAGGGACATCAGCATACATACCAGCAAGAGCACAACGTATGCACTCTAGGACTGTAAAAAGATAAGCAAATGCCACGGCTGTCCAGAAGTGCATGCCCAATTTACCCCAATAAACAGCAAGTGGCATCCATCGGCTCACTGTACCTATAACCTGGAGAGCAATCTCCAATAGCATGCCCATTACCACATGAAATCTGAAAAAATGAGGCCACTCCTTCCTCCTCACCACTCCAAGATATGCAACAAAGAAATATGCCATCAAGAACCAGCTTGGTAACCTCCCGATGGCTCCAAGGAATGGGTAGGTCAAAAATTCAAAGTCTTCGAGGAAGGGATGTAGATGATACGCAGTCTCGGCATACATCCATGTTTCATGAAGAGGCATCAAATAGGGCAGGCATGCTAAAGTCCTCCACCACCATCTTGGCTTCTTAGTCATTGGAGGAAAGCGATAACTGTAAGGGACATCTTTTGATGCTCGCGGGCATGAATAGGATCTGCGCTGCCGAGGATATGTGGGGATATTGTGTGAAAATCTACCATAATCTCCACTTAAGAGAGGCGTTGATGCAGCTGAAAGAAGCAAAGAAGGCAAACCTACCATAAAAAAGGTACATAATCAGTACAAATACAACAGATTTTTGAGCTGCGGTCAAAGTGAGCAGGGGAATGTTGAAAACTTGTTTAATTAAGGTGAGATTTCTCATATGCCTACTTGGTTAAAAGTCACTGCATATTATCGCCTTGACGAAATCCAACTCTGGTCCCTCCTTTCCCAATCCTCCAAAAAACACGATGAAAACATTTGTGAAATAATACATAAACATACCTCTAGATGACCAGGGTTTAGAGTCTAATTGTCGTCCCAGTGAAGCCCTGCTGTTCAACAATGCAGCTCTGGAAGGAGCGCGAGGAACACGTGCCGAAACCACAATACCGGGCATAGGTGTACATGCTCTGGTGTTGGTAAAACCAGACCCAGAAGGCATGGTGCAGCCACTCAGAAGCATCACTAGGTACCTGGTTGAATACAACAGTGCCAAGAGAACTTAGAAAAAGAAACAAAATGCCATCCACACACTCCACCATCAAACATAACATCAAAATCCAAGTGACAAAATAAAATCCTCCTATTTTCAGAACCTTTCCCCTACAAAATTTAACGTTTTAAGGTCCTACAAGATTCAGTTGTATTTGAGAAAGCATGATCAGTTATTTTCAAACAATAATAAAGAAGATTTAGAGCAATATGCAGTATAAAGCAAAACTTATACCCCCCCAATAACCAAAACGTCAACCTGTCCCTTTCTACAAAAAAGTTACCCACATCATCATCTCATCAAAACACAAAAAACAAGTTACTAAACCTCGACAAGATCAATCTGCCATTGTCCCAAAAATAAGAACAGCAACATTGGCATTCCATCAAACGGATAAAGAGCATTTCAAATTACAACAACAAATACATCCCAGCTAATTAATAAACATCTCCACTTCTTCAACAAAGCAACAATATTGAACTGAAAAAGAAATCCCAGCTAAAACAATAGAGAAATTACAAAAAATTAATCAACCAAAAATGAGAAATGATCGATAAAAAAACCCATTTCTTTCATATCCCTTGCACCATTTCTCATTTCCTCAAAATCCAAGCAATTATTATATTTTTTTTCCCATTTCCAGTAGTCACTAAAACTATATATATATAAAATTATTCAGAGCAGGCATTTTGAGCTAATCCAGGGAGGTAAGGGGTTAGATTTTAGAGAAGATTTTTTACCTTGGGTTTAAATTTGAACCACTTGAAATGGAGCTGCGATGTCAGTAGGATTTGGTCCTGTCCCTTGTTGGTTTCATCGTTACCTGTCTTATCCGTCGTGAAGCAGCAGAAGATATATATATATATATATATATATATATATATATATATATATATATATATATATATATATATATATATATATATATATATGCTGGTTGTAAACCGTAATGAATCATTTGTAATGATCCATTGCTAAATATTTACTTTATCCATTTACTGGATTGCTCTGTTTTTTAGGGCCGAAGCCTTCATCTCGTATAGGCCCAAGTAACTGGAGTTTTGGGTAAATTTCTGGTCCTTTATATTTATGGTATGTAGATGAAGCCCAGCCCAATTTTCTGAGAAAAAAATATTGTTTTTTTTTAATAAATAAGAACATGTTGATAGCATCTCAGGAGTAAGAGAGGGGATGGACCCATAAAATTATTTATTTTATAGTGTTCTACGAGTTGATTGGCCCGCTTCGCTGGGCATTTTTATCTATGTAGAAAATTAATTGATTTTATAAATGTTGTATTTTGTTATTTTAATATATAAGAAGTACATTGTAATTGATTAAATCTATTAAAAATAGTTTTTTTCAACCAAAATGTGATTGAATATTGCTATTGCTAAAAAACTTTTGATAAAATTTGTTAGAAAATTTGGTAAAAAGGTGAAATGATTTATTAGCAATTTGTTGTCATGGATACTCTGGTTAAAAAAACAAAACAACAAAAGAAACCCAGTTAAAAAAGAACAACTGAGTTGGACAGTCAAAAATCAAAAATACATGTGAAAAAAAGGTCACCGTTTCTTAAAAGGAAAAAACAAAGGGTCTAAAATATAAATTTAAATTCAAAGACAAATTTTTTTTTTATAAGATTTATTCATCATATTATTATATTAAATATCTTGAAGAATGCCGATATTAATTTTTTTTTCAAGAAATCGTAGGTCATTTTTTCTCTCTTTATATATTTTTAGGCGATAATATTAAATAAATATTAAACACATATACTTAGTCTCACATATTATATAGTGTGATCGAAATGGGAAGTGATTTTTATATTTTTTAATTGTAGATAACCTAGGTAAATTTGTTAAAAAAAAAATTATGAGGTGCCTTTTCTCCCCAGTAATATTAGATTTGACACACTATAAATAAAAACATTGCAATATTTTTCAAAAAAGGAATATATATTTAATTGTCGAAAAGCTAAGTAAATTTGTAAAAAAACAAAAACATTAGCTGCATTTTTTTCCTAATAATATTAGATCTTACACATTATAAATAAAAATATTGATTTTTTTCCCACAAAATAAATATAATTTTTTGCGTGCTATAATTACTTATTTACCGTTAAAAAAGAACAGTGTAGCTGAAACGGAAAGTGCATCGTGTATTTTTTAATTGTAGATAATTTAGGCAAATTTGTTGACCTTTTGTTTTCTTGATCTGTATTTTTTCCCGGGTAATATTAGATCTTAAATATTCACAATCTTATTTTTTGTTTTTTTTAAGAAATAAACTTGAACAAAAGAGCACAAAATTAAAAATCAAAGCGAAGTTTTTATTTTATTTTATAAGATTTATTCATCATATTATTATATTAAATTTATCTAAGAATGTTGATATTAAATTTTTTCATGAAAAAATTCCGAGGTCATTTTTTTTTTTATATATATTTTTAGCCGATAATATGCAATAAATATTAAAACATATAATAATGACTTGTTTGTCGTTTAAAAGGAACAGTGTAATCGAGATAAAAGTGACTTGTATCGTTTTTTAATTGTAGATAACCTAGGTAAATTTGTTTATTTTTTGTTCTTGAGTTGTCTTTTATTCCCAGTAATATTAGATATAAAATGATTATTGTTATTATTGCAAAAACAATTAAAATTATCACATTACTCTGAAAGAAAAAACACTTATAAACATTAACAACAGAGTAAGCAAGAAAAAGAATATATTATTATTATTATTATTATTATTATTATTATGATGATGATGATGATGATGTTAATTTTAGAAAACAGAAATATTGTTTTTTTGTGTGCTATAATAACTTATTTGTTGTACAAAAAGAACAGTGTAGCTGAAACGGAAAGTATCTTATATATTTTTTAATTGTAGATAATCTAGGCAAATTTGTTAACGTTTTGTTTTATTGAGTTGTATTTTTTCTCGGGTAATATTAGATCTTAAATATTAAAAATCCAATTTTTTTTTTAAGAAATAAACTTTCACAAAAGAGCACAAAATTAAAATTCAAAGCAATTTTTTTTTTATAAGATTTACTCATCATATTATTATATGAAATTTATTTAAGAATGCTGATATTAATTTTGTTAATCCAAAAAATCCGAGGTCAGTTTTTTTTATCTCTTTATATACTTTTAGACGATAATATGCAATAAATATTAAAATATATAATAATGACTTGTTTGCCGTTTAAAAGGAATAATGTAATCGAGATAAAAGTGACTTGTATCGTTTTTTAATTGTAGATAACCTAGGTAATTTTTTTTATTTGTTGTTCTGGAGTTATCTTTTATCTCTAGTAATATTAGATATAAAATGACTATTGCTATTATTGCAAAAACAATTAAAATTATAAAATTATCCCGAAAAAAAAAACACTCATAAACATTAACAAAAAATTAAGCAAGAAAAAGAATATATTATTATTATTATTATTATTATTATTATTATTATTATTATTATTATTATTATTATTATTATTATTGTTATTATTATTATTATTATTATTATTATTATTATTATTATGATTATTCTTATTATTAGTATTATTATTATTATTATGATTATTATTATTATTATATTATCGCAAAAACAATTAAAATTATAAAATTATCCCGAAAAAAAAAACACACTCATAAACATTAACAAAAAAGTAAGCAAGAAAAAGAATATATTATTATTATTATTATTATGATTATTATGATTATGAGTATTATGAATATTATTATTATTATTATTATTATTATTATTATTATTATTATTATTATGATTATTATGAATATTATTATTATTATTATTATTATTATTATTATGATTATTATTATTATTAGTATTATTATTATTATTATTATTGTTATTATTATTATTATTATTATTATTCTTATGATTATTATTATTATTATTATTATTATTATTATTATTATTATTATTATTATTATTATTATTATTATTATTATTATGATTATTCTTATTATTATTATTATTATTATTATTATTGTTATTGTTATTGTTATTATTATTATTATTATTATTATTATTATTATTATGTTAATAATGGAAAATAAAACACAAATATTAATTTATGAAGGCATGAAAATAAAAAATTAAAACTATAAGGGCCAAAATGAAAATTCAATATATTATCAATTTCAATAACAGGATCCAATTGAAGAAATCGAAACTTATGTACTGAATTTATTGAATAATTTAAACCGAATCCGAAAATTAAAAGAAGAAGGACCGAACTGAAACATTTACATCCAATAAATTCCAATTGGAGGACCCAATCGAACTAAATCAAAACTTATGCAACCAAAATTAGGACATAAAACAAAATCAAAAGTCAAGGGACTGAAGTAAAAAGTATCACAAAATGGGGGACTCCCCTGCACTTTGACGTGCAGGGGAGAGAGAGAAACGTGGCCGGCGTCTTTAACCGGTTCCCGGCGCGTCCACGGACATATAAATGGTAAACGTGCCGCCGCGGGAGGAAGAGGACTACCAGGCGAACCGTTCTGGACGTCGGAATCACGTATCCGGCCACCGTATGACGTCGCACGCGCCACCTAAACAGGGCGTGGGGCGTGAAATAGGGAGACGCGTGTGACACACGCTCTGACAATAAACGCGGAAAATAATAAAAAAATATGGTCAATTACCGGAAGGCCCCTGGACCGAAAACCATGTTTTTGTCGTATTCGGACCTAAAACCGTAATTAGCCATTTTAAATAAATAATAAAAAATCAAAACATACGGCGGACCGGACCGGACCGGTCCGGTCCGTACGTGTGCAATTACTTGAATAGCCCTTACCCTCAGCCCTTTTTACCGTCTGACCGAGCACTATTTTGTCCTATTATCGGGGGTTTTGTCGCCATTACACTGTTTATAACCGGTAAAATCAAAAAAAAAAAAGGCAAACGTACGCGTGCGATGCATAATTTGTAAATGTCCAGTCCACAGTGATCTTACACACAATGTACAGTAAAAACCCGAGCTCTTTTAGCTCTTTTGTTAATTATCATTATTATTTAAATTATTTTATAGGAGAAAGAAAGACACGATGCGTTATGGGTTGCAAAACTACAATTTACCCATAGTATTTTTTTATTTATTTAATCATTTTATATTAGGTTGACTTGGAATTAAATTTGATATTTATTTTATTTTATTCCTTTTTATTGGTTTTATACATTAAAAATATCATAAAATAAATTTTAATTTTATTGATTTAAACCATTTAAAACTTTTGAAACCTAAATTCAAATAAAAACAACTTTCCAACCTTGTTTTTCTCGAAAAAATAACATTTCTATCCAAGTTTCAACTGTAACCAGCCTATTTGTGTATTATTTATTAGTATATAATTTGCAATTCTTTTCATTGAACACTTATATAAAATTGAAATTCCAAGTAATAAAAAAATGGCTTCATAAAAAAGAGAAGAAAGAAACAGCCGTTGGGGGCATGATTTCAAAAGTCAGACCACATGCAGTAATTAAAACAATCAATGATGTGATCTCGGATCTCACCATTATTTATATACAACATCTCGACCACCTTAATCCAATTGAATGAATCAATAAAAAATAAATCCAAATCGATGAAATAACTTTCAATTCAATTATTTAATATTTCATAAAATCATTAATTGATGCTTTATATCATCAATGTTCTTCACCATTCTAGGGTTAGAAAATCCTTTTTAAAAACAAAAGGAGTATATTATGAATTTTACATAAAATTATAATTTTTAAATTTTATTTGACCCGCGCGAGTTGATTAACATATACAACCTAGTTAGAGAAAAAGTTTTAAAATTATCTTAAAGAAAAATGATTAAAACTACAATGGAATTTTTTTTTTACTATTTGAAAGTTTGATTAAATTTGTTTTTGAAAGAATTTTTAGTTTAAAAAGAAATTAAAATAATATTTTATTTTTATTTTTAAAAATATAATTTTTGATAACAGTATATGAAAAATGATCTAAAACAATTAAAAAAATACTTTTAAAACAAATAGAAGCAAATTTCATTGTAATGGCTCATAAAATTTATAAGGATTCCGTAAATTTATCAAAGAAATCACCTGTTAATGAAAAAAAAATGTTGAACGCTCTCTTTCCATAAAGGTAAGGGAAACGAGAAAAGGAAAAGAGACGAGAACACGTAGAGCGCACTCCGCGTGGCAGAGAAGAAAGCAAAAGCACAGCAGTCTCTTTTTATACATTTACTGTTTCGCCCTCCATAAGTAACCACACAAAAAGTGAGCAGAAGCACGGAAAAAGAAGAAAAAACATCATACGTGGCACAATTCCCCAGACGGCCTTCGTTAATTATTCAGTCACACACATCATTTCCATTTAACACCGTTAGTCGCCTCTCTACACTTCCTCCCCCCCGCAAAGAAAATCACGCCGGAGAGCAATATCTAGCGCCGTTAGATTAAATAAATATATGGATGGTTAACACAGACTACACAGTGTCTTATATATCCTCTACCATTCACCCTTTTTTCCCCCTTCATCACTCTCACCTGACCGACACTGTGGAGAAGAAAACGACGAAGCTTTTTCTGCATCAATAGCTTTCGGTTAGAATTCCTTCCTTCAACTATTTAGCCTTGTTTATTTTTTTATTTAGGGATTTCTCTCCTGAAACGAAACAGTTCATAAACCCTAGTTTCAATTTTCTCATGATTAATAGGTTTATTTATTTAAGATTTTGATTCAAAGAGTTATATTTTGTTGTTTGTTTTATTTTCTACTTTTAATCCATGTTCCTGCTTGCCTGCTCCATGTCCCCCCCCCCCCCCCCCCCCAATTTTCCCCGGACAATGATGGGATTTTTCTGGCTTGCGGATTAATCGGAGATTGGTGTGTTTGGTGAATATTTGATTCTGTTTAATTGACTTGCGTGCTTAATGGATCTCTAAGTGTTGGATTTATATATTTGATTTGATAAATGGAAGAAAAAGAACCCTTCATTTGTCTTTCTGGGCAAAATATGTTCTTAGTCGATGATTGTTGCCGGTGAAGTGGGTTGTGAGTTGCGCATTTGAATGTCAGATTTTAAGAAGTTTATGTTCCGACATGTTTTTATTCAGGAAGGTTGATGGCATGACAGCCTAACTCTCCACGTCAAGACAGGGTTTGAGGTTGGTTTTATATTATTTATTGCTGCTCTTGAATTGCTTCGGGGTTAGTAGATGCTGATGATGTGCACGGATTTTTTTTTTCGAATTAGAGTGTTCCTTTTCTGCTTCAAGCTTCTACTCGAGGTCTGCTTTTCCTGTGGATTTAGATAGTCCCTGCAATACTTGGCTACCATGGGAGGAGCTTGTTGTGTAGCTGCAAGAGATAATGATTTTCCCACCCGGACTGGATGTCGATCATTGCATGGGAATGCTGGATGTTCTCCAACATTGAGTTTTCGTTGGGACAACAGAAGGCGTGTGGCTGGTGAAATTGAGGACTCCTCGTATCAAATGTCTCTTGGAGTCAGCAGAGATGCCAGTGTGGAGATGAAGGGGACTTTAGGTTCTGACAGAGGTAATCTTTCAGATGGGTCAAGTCCACTGGAGAGCTTTGGAGCACCTATATCTTTGAAATCACCGGTTCATGAAGGAATGGGTGTAAATCTGATGACTCAACCTTCAGGTAGAGGCTTGCAATTTTGTCTTTGTTTGGTTTAACCTTCTTTAATGTAAAAGTAAATTCTTTTGCAAAACTGAATTTCCATCGTAACCTGTTTTAAATTCTTCCAGAAATCCACATTTGTTCTTTATTTGAACAGAAATAAGTGTCTTATTCCAAGCAATAGTATCAAGAATTCTTAAGCATCTCCTCCTATCCATAGACAAGGAAAGGATTCTGCCAGAGATAGTTAAGTATGTCAAAAAGTGGGAAATTTATACACTCCATGTCTTGTTCACAAATCATGTCATCATTTTTAACATGATAGAAAGCTATTTGCATCTTATTCAAGTTTTAGATATTGATCTTCATAATGTACTTCTGACATTTATTGTTTCCCATCTCATCAAACATTTTCTTTACTTGATATCTTACAAGTAAGGCACCTAAACTTTCAATTCATCCCTGGATTGGCAGATGCCACCTGCTGTTTGCAGTTTAGAGGACTTCAGTTACAGTGATGCTGTGATGGAGTGTCCTCTACTTGCTTACTTCTGTTATCTTTCACATTGCTGCAAGCCCCTCAGTTTTTTGGCCAGTATTCCTTTCCCGCTTGCCTTTGGGATGGTTTGCTTTACACTTTATTTTTCTTGATGCAGATCTATCCATGGAGACCAATTACCCTGTGGAAGTGAGTTTGAACCAGTTGATGTGCAAAGTTAGTTCAAGGATGCTTTTGTTTGTGTATTCTTGCTGACTGCTTGATGTTTTGAATATATTTCAGGTGAAGAGCTTGACAGAATCACCTGATATTGCAGACTTGCCATTACCAAAGATTGCTTATTCTGTACAGTCATCATTTTCAACACCTACTGCTGATCCTTTACCAACCCGTGGTCATCCACTCCCTCCCAACTCAACCCCTTCGAGACGGGCTTGCCGCTCACCTGGGCACCGGTTATTAAGACAGATTTCTGATAGTCGAATCCTGGGATTAAAATCACCAAATAACTATTCTCTGTCTGAAGGAAGGTCATCATTTGTACTCTCCACTTGCAGCCATGACTTAGCAATGGGATCCCATGGTGGATCTTCAGATGGGTGGTCCATGAGAACGTTTTCTGAGCTTGTGGCCTCTTCACAAAGAGGAAGGTGGTCTTTTGACAGTGAGCACTTTGGTGCTGGCTTTGGAAAAACAAGTGGATGTAGCAGTAGGTTCTCATATTCTCCCTCCTTAGAGCTGCAAGCATGCGGAGCTTGCTCAAAGTTCTTGACTGAGAAGTCTGTGTGGAGTAGCCAGAGAATTGCTGGCACCCACGAGTTCCCAGTGGTTGCTATGCTGGTGTGTGGCCATGTATACCATGCAGAGTGCCTGGAAGCCACAACACTGGAGGTTGACAAGTATGATCCTGCATGCCCAATATGCGAGGGTGGTGAGACACAAGTCTTGAAGATGTCCAAAAAAGCTTTAAAAACAGAAGCTGAAATAAAAGCAAAAAGCCTTAAGATATCGAGAAACCGAGTCATTGATAGTTACCATGATAGCGACTTTGATGATTTGTATCAACAAAAGAACGCCATACAAGACAGAGAAGCTGCAAAGATGGATCCCAGCTCTAGTGTAGCAAGCTCCTCCTTGAAGCCATTTTTGAGACGACACTTTTCATTGGGGTCCAAATGGAGTAGAACCCTTTCAGAGAAAAGAGGGTTTTGGGCAAGACATCGCAGGGATTGACTTGACTAGTTTGAGGTGAGAATTTTTATCTCGTTTTTTCTCTGTTTGTTAACAAGCACAGTTTTCTATTTCTTGTTTATTCAACTTTTTTTTTCTTCCTTTTCCCAGTTTACTGGAAATGCTGGAGATCCTGTATGTTTGCCTGATAAGGCATGTGATTGAACTCAGGCTTTGAGCACATTCGTTCCATCAGATCTCTGTCTTGCCTATTCGAATCTCTGTCTTGCCTATGCGGCAGTCATTGCCCCTCACTCGTCCTCTCTCCGGCACTAGTTTTCTGAAAAAAAGAAACAGGAAAATAGGATCCAGACAATCCATTTACAGATTTAGTCTAGGATGTCACCCGTCTGATCTCTGAAGCCCTTGATTTTGCTATCCATGGGCTAGAACGAATTTTGATTACTTTATGCATTTCATATTCCATTAATCAACGCTAAGATAATTTGTCATGTACGATAAATATTTATCCCACTCTTGTACTTAACGCCATGCCTTTGGTATAATAATGCTTTAGTTGTGAGCTCTATCATGTGAAGTTGCTGCTCCAAATTGGCTGAGAGATCCATAGAAGCCACGCTCCTCCCAGCAGTGAAATGTAAGAGGTAGATGATTGATTTTGGCCACCGCGGATTATCAATTAGAAAATGATGGAAACGAATTGCCCTGGATTTCTGAAATGTTCATCACCCATGTCGTTTTGAATTTAGGACACGAAAGTCTTGAAAAAGTTTGAAGAAAGTAACGCCACGAATAATTTTAAGAAATTCAACACGAGTACGAACGAACACAGACTCGCAGTCGCTTAAGAATTCATGCATACAAATCATTGAAAGTAGCGAGGAAATGCCTGCTTGACCTTCCTGTCGAAAATTTCCACTTGGATCTTCAACGGATCAATCATGTCTGGTGTTATTTTATTATTGAATTATGATTAGTTAGGTCACTCTATTATTAATGTGATTAGCACTATATTATATTAATATTCGAGTCTCTTAATCTTAAAAAATGGTTAAGTTGACGATTTATCATATTAGAAGTGTGACACGTGTCTACATTACCAAGAATAATGGCTTTGTATTTTTAACTTTTTTTGGGATTTTTTAATGAAAGAAAAAATAATAAAATGGTTCTTCTGTATTTTTTTCTAATTCATGTTGCTATCATTTTTCATCATATCATTTTTTTTTTAGATTTTAAAAATAAGTGTTTATTTGTCTTACTTCATCAATGAATGATAAAATTATTGACGGAACATGATTCAATTTGTGTATTTGTTTTTCATAGATATGATTTTTTTAATATATATTTTCTTATTTGTTTGAGATTTTATGTTTTTTTCATTAAATTTATCTTATTCTATAGGATTTCTTTGAGTTTTAAAAATAAAAAATCATCTAGAAGTGGTCATAAATTAATTTAAAACTAAAAAATCTTTTTTTTAATCTTTTCAAGATAAATAAAAACATTACAAATGCTAATGAAAAATAATAAGAATTTGGTAAGAAAAATTAACAAATATCTTTCTTAATATGTTTTTTTCAAATTCCTAATCAATTATTTTTCGACATGTGTCACACTGTCAATGTGACACACAATCAAGTTAGGAAACAGATGCAGGAGGTTCTGATAACCTGGAAATGAAACTATTTTATTTGGAGTATGTGAATAGTCTACCGAATATGTACATTGACTTTATAGATATGTTAATCAACCTACATGATGACAAGGTCTATAATTTGGGATTTAAATTTGGCCAGAAGGTTCCATTTTTTTTCATAATTAATATTATAATCCTAGTTTTATTTGAATTAAAATTTTAACTGTTCTTATCTTATAAACTACAGTTTAATATATATTTAAAAGGCTGTAATCCTTATTTTAAAGGCATATTAATACGAAAAGATTATTCAATTATAAAACTTGGATTTTAAGTTTTTATATGATTAATATTTTATTTGAATAAAAATTCTAATTATTCTTATCTTATAAAGTTTAGTCTGAGGTATATTTAAGAGGCTGTAATCCTTTTTTTAAGAGTCATATTAAAAATAATAAAATTTTGTATTTGAGTTTTTATATATAATTAATTATGCATTCCTTTTTCTTGGATTCATCGATATTCCTTATACTTTCACTTTGAATCGACAAAATCTTGCCCATCAATTTCAGTTTGAATAATTAATTAAATATGCTATTTGCAAGCCCTAATCAAAAATAAATAATTAATTATTAAGCCACGCGGAGGATAAATTTTGCAATTTTTTCTCATAAAAAAAAAAAAAAAAAAAAGAGTTCAAGAAGTGTCAGAAGTGGGATTTGAACCCACGCCCTCTCACGAGGACCAGAACTTGAGTCTGGCGCCTTAGACCACTCGGCCATCCTGACCTTCGTTGTTAACTTTTGTAACTTTTAATACATATTATAATATAACATATCGGAAAAGGTACTACTTTTAATAGCTTGATATATTATTTTATATCAGCTGCGCACCTATCCACTTCCCGACCATGATTAATTCGTTCACCAACTTTCCCCTCCAGGCCGAACATGGCACGCATGATGATGCAGATGCGTTTCATTACCATCACAGATTTAAAAATAGGAAACATTTTTCTCCACCTTGTTTGTTCCAAAATGACAAGAAAAAAACACCGAGGTTTTGATGGTGAAATAGGCTACGTTTCTGGGTTGAAGTCATGGCCTCTTCCCCCAAAAGCCATACCACCTTGATTTGGTGAGTTAAGCTCAACATGAATTCTGCCCTGCATCCACACACGCAATGGCAACTTATTAATTAATTTAGCAGGCGATGGCATCAGTACCTAACTAGATATTAGTGTTAACTGTTCATCAACCTACCTATATCTCGTCACAATTTAATTATTCAACTCAATAATAATAATAATAATAATAATGATTATGTACTCCCTGAAGGCCTGAACATCCTTGAACGTTTATATGATGCAGTTAAGGCTGTACTCTCTCTGCAGGGAACTAAACCTGGAATTTGCTGTCTGTCCTCTGCTTCATTCAGGTTTGCCAAACTGTTCAGCTCCGTCTTCTTTGTCTTATCTCTTACCAGCTTCTGTTTACAAAGGGGAGGATTTGAACTATCCTGTGCTGTTTTTGAGCGATTTTGGACAGGAAAGAAAGAGAAACAGCAAATGGAAGAGCATGTTTTAAGAATAATCATATTGGGAATCATTTCATGGGCAACAGCATTTCAACTCCTTAGAAAGTTCTTGCCAAAGCGGTCTTTTGAATTCTGCAATCGCCTTGTCTCCATGCAACTTTAGCTGTTACACTGGCTTCTCTCTCTGTTGAAGACTGGACATGCCCAGTTTGTCCTCCGGCCTCGAAACCTTCACCCAGTCAGGTGATTAATGCAGTTATTTTACTTTCAAAATATGGGCTGCTGAGAATTTATTGTCTTTTTTTTTACTTCAAATCCATTCAAGAATACTTCTGATAGTCTCGTTGATGCTGCGAAACTGGGCAGATGCAAACCCTGGCAGTTTCCCTTTCTTATCTCATTTATGATCTGATATGCTGTCAATTCGACAAGCGAGTCACCATTGACAACACAATACACCATTTGGTTAGCATTGTTGGAATAGGAGCAGGCCTTGCCTATGGGAAGGTACTCTCATCTTCTCCCTCGAATGTTTTTGATTAGTTATAGTACTCAAGATGATAAACTTTCTTGGAACCCTGTTTGTTTTTCATTTTATGTTCTCAAGACGATACAGATTTTCATCTCAAGCACTTCTCTAAGCTGTAAAAAATTTATTTTTGTGTTTAGTGTGGGTCAGAATTGATTGCAGCCCTATGCATAACAGAGCTGTCTAGCCCTTTCCTTCACCTGAGAGAACTTCTCAAGGAGCTTGGTCACGGGGGCACTGACCTTAGTTTGGTTGCTGATGTAAGCTACTCTATAAACCTCGTTCTAAATTCTGCTGTGGCTGGTGGCTTTCTTGCATCTTAACCTCATATTATTTGTTAAAAGGATTTGGTAATTCCTTAGAATTCACAGAAAGTATAATTAAAAATCTTGACTGGTGCTGCGATGCTGCACAGATCTTATTCGCAGCTGTATTCTCGTTTGCAAGAATGGGTTTTGGGCCTTGCCTGACCTGGGTGACTCTTACAGCCAACAATCCTCTCGTTATCAAGGTACCAAATGACAATACTTCTATGTTTTCACTTCTTTTTTTCGGACAAATTATACTCGTCATTACCGATGCTTAGAATCACATTCATGTTGTCTAGGCAATGGCAGTGGGATTGCAGCTGGTCAGTGCTTACTGGTTCTATAAGATTGCCAGGATGATGAACTACAAGCTAACCAAAAGGGTTGCATCTAAAAACCTTGTCTGCACTCAAAAATTGAATTAGCGTTGCAATGTAACATTAGATTTATGTATAAATGTGTGATGATGTTTCATTTTCTCAAATACGCTTTAGGTTTCTCAAATAAAAAAAATATTTCATCAAAAAACATTTTAATCCAGAAATTTAATTTGTTATATAAAGTACCCACATCCATTATAACGTAATGGGCGCTAGACTCGAGGTTCTTTGCTTCAATAGGCTCCCGTACAGCCTGCAATAAATTTCGATCAGTACGAAACTGAGCACATAAATTGGACAAATCCATGCACAAGAACACATTTTTTACACGCTAAAATTTGCCTTCATAAAATCTTCCTGGATGGCATAATCAAGTTCTGCACGGATTGCTGACATCCCAGCTTCCGTGCAAACATTACGAAGATCAGCTCCATTGAAACCCTGATATTATTGCAACAAACATTTAAATGATCAGTCAATGCACAAAACAATCAAAGTCGCCGCTCACTCACCTCTGCTAGTTTCACAACAGCCTCATAATCAATATCTCCATGGTTCAGGATTTCCATTCTTGACTGTTCATTTGGTAGTGGAATCTCTATCTTTCTGTCTAATCTTCCTGGTCGAAGAAGTGCAGGGTCAGCACTAGCTTCACGATTTCACCATAGCATGAGCTTATAACTAGTGACGCCACTCAAAAAATCTCATGCATATATTTGTTTTTTACTTTCCCTCCAGCTAAAATACTTATTAAAGAAAGAAACCGGGCAAAGAAAAAAAGTTTACGCAGTCCCTGGCGGCCGGGGAGTTGGGTTACAGTAATACTGTTAGTCCATTACAGAAAAATGACAAGGATCTCAAATCTTATTAGTCGATCACCTTGTGCTTTCTAGAACTACAATCTACAACGTTTTAACCCTTTCAGACGCAGTACCCCTTGATAGCATTCTAATCTTTTCTCATGGCACGTCCAAGTCAATCTAACACGTTCTAATGGAACGCATAATGTTTTGACCACCTCAATACCTTCAATTTTCCCCGAAATGAATTGCCGAATTCTTGTAACCCATCGTCATTCAAAGCAGATACGAGATAACATCTTGTTTTCTCTCTGCTTCAACTTCAGTTTTTTCACATCACTGACCCTGTCAACCTGCCACAAGCAGCAGTGGCCATGATGCTATCAATACAGAGTTAACATTGCAAGAACCAAAAGTTTTCAGCCTGTTTCAAGTGCAAAATCATTGGAAAAGATTCGACAGGGAAAAAACATCACAGGAATACTGTGAAGATTCATAGATGTAGGAAGGGGCAAGTTTCTAATCTGGATCACCAAGAGATATCTTAAAATACCTTGTTCCAAACCATCAGCCTTGGAATTGATGATACATCCAGTTCCGATAAAACTTTGTCCACTTCATCTATCTGTTGCTCCACAAGTGGATGGCTGAACTTGATAGTGGCGACGATCATCAAGAATAAATGTAATTGATCATTTGGGCAATATCATACCCTGATGCCGCGACTACATTAACCAATAGTAGTGGCTCTGGCATCTCCAATGTTGCCCTGAAAGCGGCAACCTGCTGGAAGAAATTCATTAAGACAGACTCGTCAAAACTTCTTGAGCTCCATTCCACCATTAGATCTATGAGAGAAAATTCATCCAAAGCCTCTACTTAGTCAGACTGGACAACAAAACAAGTAATACCGTTGAGCACCGCATGAAACATGGGAAGGGAGATGATCACAGAGATTTGGATCAAAGTTGTGAAGGGTTTAACAGGGTAGCTGGGAGCTTTTGGATGAAACCGACAGATAGTATTGTAAGAAGGAACACATTCCCGTTTTTCATCTGGAAGAACCAAAGAATACAAGCAACTCATGCGAGTACATGCTGCCAGCTTCAGTAAGCCATGTTGCCGCAAACGTATAAAGAAATTCATCATGGAAGGAAAATCCCAAGTTGCTGGGGACAGATGGAATATTAGCCTCCACGGCGCTGGGATGGCATGCGAAGGTGGCAGATATCATTGCTGGGGACAGATGGAATTTCCCGGTGGGTCATAGTCATCTAGAGGAGATGTGGAACAGTGTTTGCTTTCAGCCTCAGATCACGGAAAGGGATACAGCTATCTGGCACGCAAACAGCACAGGGCAGTTCACGATCTCATCAGCCTGGGAGAAGCTAAGGAATCGGGAGCCAACATCTAAGATACACCACATTTTATGGCACCCTCTCCACGTTCCCAGACACTCTTTTATCCTATGGCTGGCAGCTAAGGGACGGTTAAGAACCATGGATCGACTGCACAACACGGTGGAGGATAGGACATGCAAGCTCTGCAACAGTGAGGCAGAAACTCATGACCATCTTTTTTTCAACTGCAGGTATTCTGCTCAGGTGTGGCAGACGATCACAAGAAGGGCTTGTATTCATTGGCCTTCCTTACCGTGGACAAGCCTTCTGGAATGGACTTCTAACAGATTTCACCATTCTAAGAACATGGAGGACATGATTGGGCCACTTCTTTTGGCTTCTTCGGTTTATCATTTATGGCAGGAGCGCAATAGCAGAGTTTTCCAAAACAATGCCAAATCAGTGCAATCTCTCAGCGAGGAAGTCCATCAGCAAATGAGGGATATTCTATCTAATGCAGATAATCGTCAAGGGATCACTGAGGCCATCGGTAATATCTGGAATATTAGTACAATAGCTACAAGGCGAAGGACCTAGGAGAAGTTCGGAGCTGAGGCAAGTCTGCCTGTGAAGGGGCAGTTTTGATTTCTTTGTTAGCCCATCTATGGGTTTGTTTTGGCTTTTTTCTTTTTTGGCTATAGGCCTTTTTCCTTCGTTTCTTTGGGCTTCTTAGCTACAGGCTAGGAGAGCCTTTTAGTTGTCCTTGTGAGGAGCTTGATCCTCTTTTTTGCTCACTGGCCATCGCGGCCACCTACTTGTATATTTTTCCATCTTCTAATATATATCCGGTTCCAAAAAAAAAAATCCCAAGTTGGTTTCAGAAACACAAAAGTTTACAGCGCAAAGTGGAAATCAAGAATTGTTTGGTTCTGCAAGAACACAATTATGCAAGCCCTAAGCAAGTTGTAACTAAGACTTTTCTTTTCCTGACTTGTTGGACTGATCTGAACCCCTCTTGTAGCTGGATCCAGTGTCCAAATAGCCGATCTTCAGCAAAAAATCTGCTCCTGTTAATTGATTCAAAAGTATACTCTTTCCAGCATTAGTGTAACCAACCTAAATGAATCTCTTCAAGTTGCACAATGAAATATTTTATAGAATAATATAATGATTTATCTGGAAGAAAACTCAGTACAAGAAGATTAAATACTTGAGTCGGCAAGATACGTTTATCTACTTCAATTTGTTTCTCTCCCATGCCCTACACCCTGCCTCCTGCTTGGCGCTCAAGGTGAGTCCACATTCTAGTTAGCCGAGGTAACAGGTATTCCATTCGAGCCAATGCAACCTTGAACGACCACACAGTTATCAGTGTTAGTGCCCACAGTTCTCTCTTTCTAAGTTACGGGGAATGATTGTCATGTTGAACCTAATTTCTAGATTTACACAAAGCCATTTCATCTGATCTAATTTTTTCAGGCCATTAGTTAAAGCTAGGTAAGTTCAAAACTGGGCCTTACAAGTTCTGCTCGTGGCAAGTTACATGGCCTAAACAAGTGCTAAAAAAGCTGACAGAATTTATCCTTTTGAATCTACTGAAATAATTCAGAAAATGCAGACACTTTAATCCTATCAGTGTGGGCCTTTGAGTTCCAAGATAAACAACAAAGTTAGGGAACCAGAGAGTGACAACTGGAGGAGGCTGAAGGAACAGAGATGGAATCATTACTAAAGCATCCAAAGGACCAGCCCAAAAAAATGCACCTAGAATCAGTCTTATCAGCACACAAAACCACATCCACAACTGTGTAGCTTCTCTCTCTCTTTGTCTGAGGGCACAAGATGGATTTTTTATTTTTTACCTGCGCTTGAAAGATTTCGATACCCAGTGTCCTTTCAACATCTCTATGCATGATTACAGCACCTAGCAAGAAAAAGCTAGATATTCCCATATGGTCACAGTCTCAGAAACAGACAATCTTGAAACTGGGAGTGTGCAAAAGATAGCCAACTTTTTCTCTACCTTTTGCAGATGACAGTAACACAATGAACAGAACAAGTTTTACATATTGAAGAACTATCCTTGTGAAAAGCCAGAGAGAGAGAGACAGACAAACTTGCACTGTTTTTAGCTTGAAGTACTTTTGAGTCTCCCAAAGAAATGTAATTGCAAGCATTAAAGCTGGAAGATTGATGCTCTTGCTTGGTTTTTACTCGGAGTAGTTGGTGGAGGGGGACCACCTCTTGCCATCAGCTTCTGCATCTTTACTCAACCAATTAGCTTCTCACACTGAATGAACTATCAGAGGTTGTCTTTTAGCATTATAGCTTTAGGTGCTCATATTTTAGACCTGCGCATTATTTCCGAGAGAGAGTTTTCACTTTCTTCTCGGAATTGTTATGCTCTAAACAAAAGTATATAGCCTTCACAGACTAGCGGGTTTGTAGGCTTAGACTTCTGCCATCCACTGGTTTTTATGCTTATTAAAGTTAACTGAATCCATCTTAGCTTTTAAAGGGTGGTTTGAAACTCTTACAACTAGTTCGATAAGGGCAGGAGTGGCAAAGACTAAATAAGATGTTGGCTTGACTTGTTTTCTTCTGTTCTTACTGTACTTTCACCTCCTTTTCTATTCATCTATTTTATAAGGGTTCCGCATATCGTAACTCTTCGTTTCACCTCACGCTGTCCCTCTCCCCATTCCAAATATGTTCTGATGTATTCTTTCAGAAATTTGCACCCTCTACATATTTGCACTCATCTGGGTTTCGTTTGGCTTGGTATTGTTGGATCTTTTTGTTTGTCACTAGTTATTCACTTTATAATTATAATCTCTTGTCATGCCCAATAATGCAGCACCTCTTTCTGGCTCTTATTCCAGTTGCTTTATATTCAAGTTAGGACAGAATGCCACTTTAGAGCCTTCTACTTGATGATCCTTGTCTGTGCTCCTGTTATCATGAATGCATGAGAAGTTGATAAACCATGTTGTAGTTCCTTCCAGGCTAGATATTGCCTCTCTTTTTTTGGTTTGCAAGGCCAATATTCTGGAATCAGACATGTTATTTTGAGTTCTGATGCTTTCTTTTGGTATACCACATTGACCATTTAAGTTATAGAACTCTTCTCTTGAGTTGCAGATCAATACTTGTGCTCTTTCCTACTTTACTGGTATTATGGTTTCACAAGATTCATCCTCAAATTCAGCTTCTAGCATGCTACACCAATTCATTATCTCGCACTCCATTAGTAGCCAAAACCAGTTTCAAAGTCAGAATTTTGATGCTTTTGGTTTAAACTTACGAGGGAGCAACACATTTCCTCAGTCTCATGGTGTGTTGCCTAGCATTCAGTCTTTTGAGGAAAGAATGTCTAGGTCAATAGACCTTGTACAAGCTCCCTCAGTAGAGCAAGAAACCGGGATTAGCCACACCAGACACTTGATGAATCTTCATGAAACGGCAAATGAGACCAATCGTCAAACTCAAAGGTTATCACTGTCTCTTGGTTCTCACATGCTTGCTCCTCAAGTTCAGTACAGGCAAAGATCCTTTAATTCGGATCTCATTAGTCCTAGCTACTTAATTTCTAGAGCAGACGAAGCAAGGGAAACTTGTAATCTTGAAGGTGAACAGGGAAACACCGACTATTCTCTCATTGGTAGCGGATTTCCTTCACCATCAACCTCATCAGGTAGACGTTCTTCCACCGCTTATGGAACAGAATCTTTGGCTGTTGCTATAAGCAACTCAAGGTATTTAAAGCCTGCTCAGTCCCTGCTTGAAGAAATCGTCCATGTAAGCTGCAAGGCAGTTGAAATTAGCAATGAAAAATGTGTCCGAAAGTTGATTCGCTGTAGAGGATCTCTTGGACTTTCTTCTGAATTAAAAGCAGAACTGTGGGGAAATGGGCTTGTGCATGCTGAGAAACACGAAGTCCATCTTAAAATTGCAAAGCTTATAGCACTGCTGGAGGAGGTGAGTCCAGACAGTACTGAGTGCAGATTCTCTGTCAGCAGGTTAATAACGAGGTATCTTGTTGATTGCAGGTTGAGGGAAGATACGAGAAGTACTACCATCAAATGGAAGAAGTGGTATCATCATTTGAGGAGATCGCAGGTTTAGGAGCGGCCAAATCTTACACAGCTCTAGCGCTCCAAGCCATGTCCAAGCATTTCTGCAAGTTAAGAGATGCCATTGTTTCCCAAATCAACGAGACAAGAAGAAAATTCTCTCAAGATTTACCAAAAATCAGCTCAGGATTGTCAAAACTTAGCTTGTTTGATAAAGAGACCAAACATAACCGGTCTCTTCAACAGCTTGGAATGACGCAAAGCCAGAGGCAAGCATGGAGACCCATCAGAGGATTGCCAGAGACTTCTGTAGCCATCCTTCGCTCTTGGCTTTTTGAACACTTCTTGCATCCGTAAGTGCTTTAAAATCAGTGATAAGTCCATGGAGATCATCCACTTGTCAAAATTTAAAACTGTGATTTACCCACTTCGCTGCTCAAACACAGGTATCCAAATGAATCTGAGAAGCTAATGTTAGCATCGCAGACAGGCTTGACAAAGAACCAGGTAGGTTTAATTTTGCTTTATCTTCCATTAAAACGTTGCCTTTCTTTCCTGTTTAGCTCGACCCTGATAAATTTCTGGGCAAACATTGTTGTTCTAGGTCTCAAACTGGTTCATAAATGCTCGAGTCCGGCTATGGAAGCCTATGATAGAAGAAATGTACAAAGTGGAGTTCGCAGACTCTTCTGAAGACTCAAACCCCTTACTAGGCAGTCCTTTCATGGCAGGGGAAGTTGTATCAGATCATTCAGAGGAATGATGGGCTAAGTTGATAGCTAGAAAATTCCTTCTTCAAGTTGTGTTTCGTTGTTTCTTTCATGCAATAGGCGATTAACATCTTTTGTAATCAATCATTCCGGGCAATTAAAACTGAAATATCTGAGAGCAGCCTGGAGCTGCGGTGTGATTCTCAGGGAAAGCACAAGCTGCCATGGCCTGGAGAACATCTTGCACAGCTACCATCCAGTGTTTAAGCGATTTCAACTTCCATGTTTATTTTCCATCACTGTTTAGAAAAATGTGTGATAGTAACATGTTCAAGCAAGCAAATCCTAAACAGTTTGGTGCGCGTTGATTACCGCATTACTTTTTTAATATATTGGTGGTTGAAATGTCGAACACAACAGCTAGTGCCTAGTGGTGTTTGGATTTTAAAAATTTTGAATTTTTATTTTATTTTAAGTTAAAAAAATAATATTTTTAGATTATTTAAGATGTAAAAAATGATTTTTTAAAAATAAAAAAATATTATTTCAATATATTTTTAACTAAAAAATACTTTCAAAAACAACTTTAATCAAATTTTAAATCTTGAAACAGTAACATAAGAAATACGAAATAGGGTTTCTAGTGGCTATTTTTTTTTTTATCATTTTCATGTTATCTTTTCATGATTAATATAATTATTTCTACTCAAGCTATATAATGGCGTGATGCTTCGAGGCCTTAAATAAAATAGAAGCTAAAGTTTACAAACAAAAAGTCATGAAACTCACGCGAGCATACATGACTCAAAAATGGATTACAAAAGCTTTATTGATTAACAAATTCATGTATTTAGTATATCCATTATATAAATAGATGAAATTTTAAATATAACATAATCTCTAAAGTTATGATATATTTTAAGGATAATATACTAAAATATAATTTTCTCAATCTTTCAATTTATTCATTAGTTTTTTTAAAAAACTTAATCTTTATATGATCCCATGAATCTTATAAGTAATATTTGGAAAGTTATCGATCGTTTGGAATTGGAGTTAAAATTATTTTTAAAAGTGATTTTCATTCAGAAATATATTAAAATAATTTTAAAAAAAATTAACATGAACAAGTGAAAATAATTTAAAAATACTACAAATTTTAATTTAATATAAAAAAATTCAAAGATATTTTTGCAATGCCAATAATTTAATGGAAAAGACAAATAATTAAAAAACATAGTTTAACTGAGAAATGGAATCAGGACAAAAAAGTAATAATAAAAAGATTAAACTAATAAAAACACTCGTCATCGGGGGGCCAAAGACAACTTCACTCCCGCTCCATAACGAGACAAGGTAAATTCTATGAATTTGGCCTAACATTTATAAACGACGACACTCACAGACACACTCCTCTCTGTCTCTTAGAAAAAACATGACAAGCAGCTCCGCTCCGTCACGCAAGGTCTCTCTTCCTCTCTATAAATCTCTACCCACACGCAAATATCTATATATGCTTATCTTATGCCGTACTCTCGATTGTTTCTTTTTTTCTTTGAATTTTCTTGCGTAGGCTTTAAGCAAGATCGCTAGCAACAGACTGCAAAAAGAGCTCGCAGAATGGCAACTCAATCCTCCTTCAGGTTTCAAGCACAAAGTCACTGATAATCTCCAACGGTACCGTTTCAATTACAAACCTGATTGATTTTGCTATAATTGGGTTTTTTTTTAGTAATAATTCTGGTTAATTTGGGATTATTTGTGGTGTAAAAGATGGGTGATTGAAGTGAATGGAGCCGCAGGGACTCTGTATGCGAATGAAACTTATCAGCTTCAAGTTGATTTCCCTGAACATTACCCTATGGAAGCACCACAGGTTAGTTTTTCTATTTTATGTGAATTAGTTATTCAAAATAATTGTGTTTAATTATTCTCAATTTCATTTATTTATTTTGTTAAATTGATGGAACAGGTGATTTTCGTCCCGCCGGCTCCTCTGCATCCTCACATCTATAGCAATGGACATATTTGTTTAGGTAATTCACTGCTTCATGTTAGAGTGATATATTTTGAGTTAAATTGCTCAACACCATGCTCCTTTTTCCTTATTATGCAAGTTTATTGTTATTTTTCGAGTGGATACTAGCCCCAAGGCTAGAGATTCTGACCATGTGGCTTAGATATATTGAGTTGGATTCTCAAGTTATAGATGAGGTTTTGCTCTAAGCTTTTAGAGTATACCTCCCTAGGTTTTGTTTTTTTCTCTGGTTGTAAGGTCTTTAGGCGCTTCTGTACAAAGAAGTTTGTTATGTAGCTCTTCGAAGATTCTTTTGTATTCCATGCTGCGGTTTTGATGCTCTTTGAATAAGGGTTTTGTTTCAAGGAGATTTTGAAGTGGTGGTGGTTGTCTAAGGCTAGTAGGATTGAAGCATTGCATCTTGCTTTATTTGGTAAATGAGTTTTGTTTGAAACAATGGTTAGCTCGTAAATCATTGATATGTGGAAGGTTGGTTGTGTAACTGGGAAACAAAACTTACTCTGTCTGCATCTTAATTTACTCAGTTTACTTGCATGTTATGCCGGACAATGGAAGCTAAAAACAAATGTGAAATATAAAGCAAATATTGTGTTGTATTGTTTTCAGCTCGGGAAGAAGTTGTAAATCGCACTATATATTTAATGTTATCAGACTATATTTGGGCTTTGCTGGTTGTAAATATTATGCACATGGAGGGTGGGGATTGTGCATTACTGCCCAAAGACTCGTTATATTTTCATCTCCAGAAGACACTTCATGAAAATAATTTTACTAAATTTTCATTTGTTTCCCTTCTTTGACCAAGGGTACAGTAGTCAGTTGTGCCTTGAACAGATATATAATAATTTTTTTTGTTATTTGTTCTTGGTACTTGCAGACATACTGTATGATTCATGGTCCCCAGCTATGACTGTAAGTTCCATCTGTATCAGCATTCTCTCTATGTTATCCAGCTCAATGGTGAAGGTCAGTTTGAATTCTGTAAGATTTTAAAGTTGTTTTGTTAGCTCTACCTGTTTTATCAAGTGCTCATATACACTGTTACGGTTTGCAGCAACGTCCTGCTGATAATGATCGTTATGTGAAGAACTGTCGGAGTGGACGATCTCCTAAGGAGACAAGATGGTGGTTCCATGATGATAAGGTTTAATTCCATTACTTATCTGTCATCTGTGTATAACAAGGCTATCAGTTCCATTTATCATGAATAATTTGGAACGGGGCTGGCAAGGCTTTGTGCCCCCATAGCTCTGGTAATCACTTAACTTCTTTTTTTTCTTTGCACCTTGGTGCCTCCCTTGGGGGATTGCAAGCAATATATATATACACATATTTATATTAATCAAGGAGCACAACTTATATGGCATCTCCCATTATTGCTATCTTATTAGGCGTTTAAAACCAAGTACATCCAAAGTCATTAGATGCCCAACAGATACTGCATATACTTTAATGGCGTCTAATGCATATCTTTTCCAGCAAAAACTATTCGATTCAATGGTAGGTATTTTTTTTTCAAGATAAAAATTCCATATTGCAACCCTTTCAGTTTTTCAATCAAGTGCCAGATTGACACTATATTCACCAACCAGAGCAAGGTAGTCAAAATCGCGAGCCAACTTGCAAAATCGTACGATTTTGCGAGTTGGCTCCGAAAACCTGGTTGAACCGGTAGAAAAACCGAACCCGGTCAAACTTGTAGAAAAATCGTTCAAAATCGTAGAAAAATCGTTCAAAATCATAGAAAAATCGTAGAATAATAATAAAAAAATAATAATAATTAGCATAAAAAATAGTTAGCATAAAAAATATTTTTTAAAAAATCCTATTAATTTAAGATAATAAATAACATTAATTAATTTATATTTCACATCAACAAAATATTTATTTTTAGTTTATTAATTTTTACCTAATGAAATTCTATGGACATAATTGTTTTGTAATGTATTTTTCAATTATTTTGAATCATGCATGAACCTTAACTAATGAAGTTTTATGGCCATAATTATGTTATATTATATTCATTAGGTACTTTATACGGGGGAGGAGTGGTTATAATAATAATAATAATAATAATAATAATAATAATAATAATAATAATTAGCATAAAAAATAATTTTAAAAAAATCCTATTAATTTAAGATAATAAATAACATTAATTAATTTCAAATACAGCAACCATAAAAAAAATATACAATTACTTGAAAAACATAAAATAAATAGTTTAAATTTCAAATCTCAAATACTGTGGGTCTTTTAATTATATTTAAATTCATTTTTTAAATTTAAATATAATTAAAAATAATAATTTTTGTACGGACATTTTATGATCTTTCTACGATTTTACGATCCGATTTTTTGGAGCTCTTTTTGATCCGTGTCAAAATCTTGATTTTGACTACCTTGAACCAGAGAATAAGTGGTTGATTTTAAGCCTTGCACACACACAGACACGTATAAAGCGATGTTGAGTCTTCTTGCCATGAATAGCCTTTCAAGAAAGGGGTGATGAATAAACAAAGCTCGAATTTATCTGCAAAGGCTCCTCCTATTTGCTCTTTGCGTGAAAAAAGGAAGCTCTTCAATATTTGTCGGTGCTTAACAGCATCATCATGCGATCTTTTTCTGGCTTCGTTGCCATGTGTTTTTTTCTTTTTCGACAATCTGGCATGCTCATCCATACTGTCCGACGGTCTGATATATTTTGATCAAAAGCATTCTTATTGACTGTTTGGTAGTCCGATATTAATTTTTAAAAATTTATAATAAAAAATATGTTTTTTCACAACAAACAGTGACTTAATTTCCTTTATTACACGAATGAGGTTCAGCAGGCTTGCATTGCTTTTACCTTCCAAATTGCAAGTGGGGACAGAGTTTGGGCCTCAGAGTCGAGCCATCTTTTTCACTCCTACAGAGGGCGTGTTTAGTTATTGGATCAGGTGGGGACAGCAACCAAGGTGTACAATGGATTGAATAAACTTATTATTTAATATGAAAGGATTATATTGTGAAAAAACACAAGATAATTATTACAATCCACAGTGGATTGTGTTTTTATCTTATGTTGCATTTTTGTTGTTTTTTTGTTAATATTTCATTCATCTTACATTGCATCATGTGTCATGATTTTAAACACCATTTCATGATTTTTTTTATGATCAAATTATAAAACAAAACTACATTTGTTAAATCAAAAGCAGAGGAATCCAAAAAAGAATGATGCAATGGAAAAGAATTTTGAAGGACCCGATAAATAAAGATGCACATGACAAAAAAAAAAAAAAAAAAAAAAAACAAGAAGAAGAAGTTTGAAGGACATAAAAAGAAGGGTGCAAATTAAAAAAAAAAAATGAGGCTGTAAAAAAAGTTTTGAAGGGCTAAAAAAACCCTTAGGTGGTTCATGTTCGTATAAACAATATTTCCACTTCTAATATGCAGTGGTGATTTAATGATCAACATTTCTGTCAATTTGATTTAGTAAATCGAGGGAGACACCATCAAGAATTTGTTTGTATTGAAAAATATGACTAATATTTTTTGCACTGCGCGATAAAGTGGTGCTTTGGATGAACTGATATTAATATAAAGTATCTTAAGTCATAAGAAAGAGTTCCGTTGTCGTCCAGCGGTTAGGATATCTGGCTTTCACCCAGGAGACCCGGGTTCGATTCCCGGCAACGGAATGTTTTACATTTTCCTGTTGAAGTAAAGAATCTTTGTAATTAGAAAAATTCAAACCTCTCAAATACTTTTTGCAAATATGATCTAGGCCCTTACTTTAGTCAAATTCATAAAGCAGCCCACATAATTTGGGCCAGAAGACTAAGTGGTATCATAACAAAAAAACAGTAAAGCAGGGCCATATTATCGATGCTGCTGAAAGCTAGGAAGTATGCACGGTGTTTTTTTTTTTTAAAACTGAATTTTTATCTTTTATTTTAAATTAAAAATAAATCTAAAAATATACAATTTCAATCAACATAAGCCAAACTCCAAACAGCAATAGTGTGTCGAAACTCGAAACACCGCTCTCCCTCTCATTCACTCTTATCTCTTGCAAGCCATAGTGATGATGATGATGATGATGATACGACGGTTACCTTCAACTACGTTTACTCTAACATCTGCATTTTCATGTCGTTTAACTTCTCCCAAATTCTTCCCTGACCAAATAATAATCTCCTCAAAATCAACTCCCTGCTACCCTAGAATTTCCCTCCTCACCACTTTCTGCTCCGCCTCTCAAGTTCCTGATCCAATCCTTGAACAAGACTCTTCAAAACGTGTAAGAAATCACCATCACTTGATTTTCAGCTCCGTTTACGACATCGTTTCTACTCAATTTTTTTAATTGCAGGGTCCTTTGAAACCTGGCTTGTATTTAGTTGGAACCCCTATTGGAAATCTCGAAGATATTACCTTGAGGTAGTTGCTGAACTTGGCTAGCAATTTTTATATATATATATATATATTTTTATTTCAGAATACAATTATAATGCAGGGCTCTTCGTGTATTAAAAACTGCTGATGTGATACTTTCAGAAGACACAAGGCATTCCTGGAAGTTACTTCATCATTACAACATCAGAACTCCACTGGTGAGTTTCCGGTTTCTGCATTGCTGTTTCAAATTTTGTTTTAGTTGTTAATTGTGTGATTTATTTTTGCAGTTGAGTTATCATAAATTTAACGAGTCTCAAAGGGAGCAAAAAGTGTTAAGGAGGTTAAAAGAGGGTGAGATTGTGGTGCTGATTAGTGATGCAGGGACACCAGGAATTAGTGATCCCGGTGTGGAATTGGTTAGCATTTTGTTAATTTTTGTTTTTTTTTAAATAAAATTTCAGCTCTTAGGTAAAAGAATCCGTTTTGTAAGATTATAGTAACTGTGAAATTGATAGCGTTGCGCAAGTTTAGGATATAATGAATCCGTGTTTGGAATGTGGTTGTAGGCGAAGCTTTGCGCCGATGAAAATATTCCCGTTATTCCAATTCCAGGGCCTTGTGCTGTTGTTGCTGCGCTCTCTGCTTCAGGCTTGGACACTGATGAGTTTACATTTGGTAGTTTTATTGTAAATTTGATGCTCATATTGTGTGTTGATACATGTTTCTGATGTTTTGCTAGCAACGTTAGGATTGTCAAAAATTAATGATATCAAATATGTTTTTAGTTGGATTTCTTTCCAAGCATGGTCCTTCCAGAAGAGAGAGGCTGACAGCTTCTGCAAATGAAGCAAGAACACAAATATTCTATGTTCCTCCTCACAAGTTTTCTCAGTTTCTTGAAGAATCTTCATTGCTTTTTGGTGACTCGAGGTATATAAAGCTTATCATTGTAGTACAGCACTATTGATTTTACACATCTTTGTGAACTATAAAACTCACATTTTCTCAATCCTGTATGGAAATACAAGTTCTCAGGGAAACACTAAAAAATTATGTATGTTGCTGGCATTCCAGGTAGATCTGCATTATTCAGATTAAGCAAATTTCTGGGTGCTGCCCTTTCTTTGTGTGACTTCCAACGTTTTTGGATGCAGTGGTCCAAGTAATTGAAACAAGACCCTGTTATGAGTTCACTTCATGAGGATGATGGAACTTATCTATATTCTGACCTCTGACCTTCATGGATCAAATTAACTCCATATATTTGTTAGATGGATAAAGATAAAGGTATAAAAAAATAGATGGAAAATGTGAACTGAAATGGCAGACTGTATACAGGTTTAAAAGTATATGAAATCTGACAAGAACTGGAAAAGGACCAAGTAATTCCTTTTTACTGCTTAGATTCTATTTTTGACATCTACATTACAATTTCGAGAAGCCCGGCTATAGTGAGTATCAAAATAGTCATGGTTCAGTAAGTTTAATGATTAATTAGTGCTGGTTGTGAGAGTTAATTTAATTGCATTGCAGGCGGTGTGTCATGGCTCGAGAAATGACAAAAATACATGAAGAGGTGACTTTTTATTCATTACTTTGTACAAGGTTATTTCTGTTCATATAGTGTTTAAGAATCTGGATGGTGATGCTGATTGTGGAAATTTGAATTAAAGTTGCATAATTTTAACAATTTGTCATGAATAATTAATATTAGGCTTCAAGTGATGATTATTGCCAATATATTAGTTATCAGTTGACTACTATTTTTTTGTGTCATCCTTGTTCACTGATCAAGATGAGTGTGCCTAATCAGTTTTGGCGGGGCACTCTGGGGGAGGCCAAAGTACGTTTTTTGAATCAACAACCTAAGGGGGAGATGACACTGTTAATTGAAGGCAGGACACATAGTTTAGTTGAAACTCCGTCAGAAGATCAGCTTGAGCATGAATTGGGAGAATTGATCTCCCATGGGCATACTCTTTCTACGGTAATGACCTGTTTGATGATCATTAAGTCTCTTCATGCAATGCATCATTAGCTTTGATGTTTTAAAACCTGATGCACGTAAATCCATCTTGCTCGTAAATGATTCTGAAGTTAACATAGTGGAATTCTGTTAGCTTTGATGTTTTAAAACCTGATGCACTTTTGAATTGTGATTGGTTTTTATTTGGACATAGCTGAAAGAAAAAAAAGTTAGTGTTGTTGATGTGGCAAGCTAGTAGCGACAAAAGCAAGAAATGTTAATGGTAGCATCAGTGTAACAAAGCAAATCATAACCACGGTCCTTCTTCTTGGTTCCCAAAAGCACCTTGCTATGACCACCTTTCTTCTTCGTTAATTACCTTGTGAAAAATTGTTATGGTGGGTTCTATTTTATGTTCAGGAACAAGCGCTGCATCGGTTATATGTAATAATCTCTTTAATCATTTGCTCTGCTTTGTTACCCTGCAAGTCTGCAACCATGGTTATGATTTGCTTTGATGTGCATGTAGGCAGTCAAATTGGTGTCTGAAGGAACATCAGTGAAGAGAAAAACGTTATATTCGCTGGCATTGAAGAAGTTTGGGAAGCAACTTGAAGCGGATGATAATTCAAATTAGTTCATGTCAGTTGCATTGAAGAAATTGTCGTTGCTTTTATTGACTTCTTGAGTAGGAATGCAAGTTCTAATCAACTTCCGCATTTCCCCCTTGCTTCCTGAAGTCAACAAAGCGTACCATTGTTGGAACAAATCGGAAAAAAATATTTTTTCCTCGAAAGAAGTTGAGAGAGGTCCAAGTGAACTGCTCAGAGGTTATTGCCAGCATTATCGAGGCCCGGAGCAAGACCTTTTTAGCCAAGAGGGGGCAAGGAAGCCGTGAACAACTTTTACATGAAGGTACTTCAAACTGGACTTTTGACGAAATTTCGTCGGAAGTGATTGGGTTCATATTGGCCGACATTTTGAGTGAGATTTCTTACATGTATCGGCTCCGTTGTCCACCTTGCTGGCTTTTATCTATCTAGGTGGGGGATCAGCTTGGTTTCTTACAAACTGTTTGTTGAATAAAACAAGACACTGATTACCAAATTCAATGGATCCAATATCGTGGGATAGCCCAACAATCCATGAAGTACTAGATTGAGAGACATGGTTTTTCTTACAATTATCCTCCACCCAAAAAATGATCCCACCATAATTTTCTTCCTCTATCCACCATTGATTTGAGTTGTTCGGTATATGGTCCTATCACAATTTTGTCTCTGTCCATGCTGAGTTATTGTAAGACAGCGAGTCATTAGCGTCAACAGAACCGAGATTCGGAGAGGCCAGAACAGTGAAAAGATGCCTCACTGATTTCAATAGATGCAAAATTATAGAACCATTGGAATGATGTTAGGAACGGTGTAGCCATTGCTGGGTCAGGAGGGTGAGCCAATGAACTGGGCTGGATGTGACTTGAACCAGCTGTGAGCTCCTCATAATAAGCTCCAGACAAGGGGATCGGGATCACTGTGCGGTCCACGATCCCTGGACCCAAACTTCATCATCTCAGATCTCGACCGTCAGATTTTCATTTCCTTGAAAATCAAAGCATTCAACATCAACACTGTAAATAAACGTCCTCGAAAAACCCACAATATTTTTCTTTCCTAGCCATTCCCTTGATAAAAGGCAGCAGACCACCAGCACTGCTAAAATGCTATCTATTAATTTAGCATCATTGAAGATTAAGCAGAAACTATATGTACAGGATTATAATTTCTAAGGGTTAGTATAGTATCCCGTGTTGTGCTAAGCAGACTATCTTGTTTCATCATCACCATGGAGACACCGTACCAGCGGAGGCAGAGGAGGGGTTGAATATACGTTGGCCAGTTGCTAAAATACGCCGGGGATCAAATTCCATTTTTCTCTGATAAAACTGGTCCCATTTATCCCCGAAGTGGTCCATCCATTCTTCTCGTGTAGTGTAGTGAGGTAAATACTGTTTCACCTTGATCCCTGCATCATCACAGAAGCTGAGGATCTCGCGGTTTTGATCAGTCAAGTACTCCAAGGACTGGGTCTCTTCACCATTATCCAATGCTGATCTTAACAGTGCCACTAGATAAAACACTTCCTCATCTGGTGTCACAACCGAGCTCCTCTGGTCCCACCTGCACAGGATTAATAAAAACCCAACAGCACTAATTAACGTCAAGAAAGATCATCGGCATTCAGCAAACAAGAAATAATAAAGACAGGACGTCAAGTTTGGATCTTTCTCGAGTGAGAGTTCAGTTTTCTTGTGAAGATGTTAGTTGAGATTGGATGGTTTTGGAGTAATCAATGGGTGATCCCAGCAAGATTAGGTTTTCGGAACTCAATTAGACAAGAAAAATACTAAAAACCTTCACAGTTTCATGCCCTATCAATCATGTCAGGTCTGCTTAGCTCTCTATCTTTTGCTCATTGAAGGCCTGGTAAGAGATTGGAGGTGGACATGATACCATCTTCTCATGGGGGACCCCATCGAGAAGATTGCCTGACAAGAGAATCTGCCACTTCGACGATCACTACCGTCATTAAATTGGGTTCCAGTCAACAAAAGAGAAAAGGATTTGTCAATCCTTGCTGGCCTTTCACACAAAATATTCACCTGTTGAGCTGGTTCCTTTGCATGTGGGCCACGTGTTTCGTTAGATTATATGCCACGTGTATTACAATGACTCAAAGGACCACCATAGTCATGGGCCTACCTGATTTCTTACCCTATCTCTTTCCTTCGTCTTCGTCTTTTCCCTATCATCATCGTTTTCAAGTCCTTGTGAACTCGTCCCATTTGTATTTAACTAACAACATATTATTTATTGTTGCTAAAAGTGATGGCAATGGCAATGACAATTCCTTGTATTATTGAAGGTTGATAGCTACCCTAACGCGAAGGGGTAATCTCTAGCTTGGCTCTAGCTAGCTAGCATTATTTGTATATAAAATCTAAATGTGCGTACGTATACATGTATTCAGAGAGTATATGATTACATGTGCTTACGTGTTCGGCTGGACGACAGCAACATCTGGACACTTCATGAGAGACATGTCGTCATGACTCATGAGAGCTATACAATGATAGTACTTCCATGTTGCATGCATGCAGTGCTTGTGAAAAAGATAAAGATTTGTTTTTCAGGACAGGATATTCAGGGTCAGCTTTCACTTATAGACTAGGGCTTGAACTTGAGAACAGGAGGGAGAAACCCCCACGCCCCTAATTACGTGACTTGCCACTGGACGACCATCCACCGGGGTTAAAAAAGAGAGACAAGAGATGAAATGCGTGTTATATATAGCACTAGCTAGAGTTACTCACTTGTTTTTGTTCATGGGGTAAATGAGAATGGGCCCACTTGTCTTGTTATTTCCTAAAATGCCCTTGAAGACACCCCTGTCAAGGTCAGCGATCCTTGATTTGGGAACAAATAGGTTGAGCCAAGGGTGCGGCACCTCCCACAAATCCTTGGCTCGGAGCTTTAACTCGGCCTTGTGGACACGATCCAAGAAATCAATGTACGGCAGGTCGGTCGTGAAGACCGTTGATGGTATGAAGTTCAAGTTTTTCATCAGAGCCTCTACTTCCTGCAAAAAGGAAGAACCGGACAATAATAACACACTTAATTAATTATAATCTGTTGGTGTCATCATAAACACATTAGAAAAATACAATCAAAGTACACAAAAGAAAAGCTGCTGCTGCAGCTAGACATTTTTGCTTTTGTCAGGATAAGCTTGAGTCCAATTAAGTTTTTAATAAGCTCAAGAAAAGGAGAGATTAATTAGCAGAGAATCATTTGGTGGGTGGCCGGCTTAATTATCAATCAATTAAATATTTAATGTAGTGAAAAAAAATAGAAAAGTAGCGTTCATTCCTAGGATCAGACTGGACGATAGATTGCACTAGATCTCCCGTGTTCTCTTGTATATGTTCTGTAGCATTTTTTTATAGTAGCTAGTACGTAAACAAAATATTTACTCAGCAATCACGATCATATAATCTAGGAATAGTGGGGGCAACCCTTGAGGGCAGCACATTGCTAAAAGTAGAGACAATGTTTACAATAATACAAATGAATGACAGCGATGATAGTAGAAGGTTCTAAATTATTACACAAACATATGTTTATACAAATTATTGATATGAATTTTGATTGGATTAGCATGCATTTCGAACCCACTTTCAACGAGGACAGACCGACCTTACAGTTTTCTAAAACTGTTTTTTTTTTTAAACTATTGTTACAAGTCTCGACAGCATGGCTAGCACCATGATAAAAGGCATATATCATGAGGAACAGGGGTGTTAAAAAAATCAAGGAAATTAATTATCTGCTAATTGCTCTAGAACAACTCGACAGGAGTGAATGCACTCGGATAACATCAAATGTTTTAAATATCTGATTGATTGGAGATTGTCCAGCCACCAACTTGGGAGAAAAAACATATTGTACTCAGAATTTAAATAAATAAGCCATGGTGCCACTTAAGACAAGCTGATCAGGTGCTAAGACGAGCAGCAAGGCGATCGTTTTATTATTAATTACGAGTTTTCGCTGATAATTTTACGAGATGTCATATAATTAACCACAAATATATGCTAGCGTTCTGTGGACGAATTAAAGGGATTTTACCTGATCAATGGTATCGCCAGTGGATTCATCGTAATTTTTTGTGATCTCTAAGCAGTAGAGCACACCCCCATTAGCCCCGACTGAGCTAATCTTGACCGGATTACGAGGGGAAAAGAAAGAGGATCTCCAATTGTTTATGAGCCCTTCATCAACAATAACAAATCCCTCGACATAATCGAATTTCAAGGTCGAAGGTTCTCCATGCAAGGAAATGAGGTGTTCTTGGTCCCTGGTAAAAGTCGAGAAGTTGGAGTACAGTACTCGTATCCACCTCACCTACAATAAATAAAACAAAGAGAACGTGAAGGGAAAGAAAAGGACCATGCTATCGGCAAAAGCAAGACGTCAACACAATTGCCAGCTTTAGAACAGCCGTTTGAATTGGTGAAAAAGCTGTTCTAAAGCTTGCATGGACCCAGCCTTAACTCATTAGTCGTGAATAATGATACTTGATTCTTTCGTTTTATCTTTTACTATTTCTAGGAAATTTATGCAAAGGTTATGTGCCCCGCCATGGAACAAAACAAAATCTGTCACAGCGAGTGAGAATTGATGTTTTTTTTTCAGAGAGAGAGAAGTACCCTTTGAGGAGCTGGTTCAAGTGCAATTCTAGCCCTAGTGATGATTCCAAATTGCCCTAGACCACCAAGAACAGCATGGAATAGCTTTGAATTTTGTTCTTCCGAGCATGTCATGAGCTCACCTTTCCCTGATATCCAGCAGTTGAATATTAATTACATCAACATAAAACCAACTCGAACCTATCTCCCAAGATAACAATTTGGGAAAAAACTGAATTAATTTGTTCAAAAACAGGAAAGACCAGCCATGCAAGAAATCCGTGAATATTTTAATGACCAACCTGTAACGACGTCAAGCTCGTAGACATTGCTAATTTGAGGTCCATGGTTAAAAGCTTGCCCACTGATTCCACCATTTGATAAGGTACCACCTACTGAAAGATACAGATAATCTGTCCATGATTTTGGCGCTAGCCCATGCTCTAATGTACTCCTTAACACATCTATCCACAGCTCCCCTCCCCACACGTCTACATGCATCTCCTTCAAAGCTACTTGTGGCTTCGCCAGGTTCCCCGACCCAAGGCGACTCCCTCTAGAACGGCCGCTCATCTCAATCACCACCCCGTTACTTGTCTGTGCCTGACCGTTTATAGAATGCCCATGACCCCTAGCCGAGACCGTGAATCCCTGGGACGAGAGGTACGCCGCTTGGACAAGCCGAGCTATGTCATCAGCGGAACCCGGGTGCAGAACTGCCATCGGTTCGGATCGGCTTATCAAGCCGAAATCAAGAGAAGCCGTTTCGACATCATACGGATCAACGCTGAGTTGACCCTCAACCCCAAGGCGAAGTAGCTCCGATGGGTCAACAGTCAACCCTACAGTCACAATCAAACGACATATAGCGAACGTTAAGAGAAGCTTGGTAGTCATTTTAAGGGTTTCTTGTTTCTTTCGTTTTCTTGTATGTTTACGAGAAAGAGTGAGAATCCCTTATGAAGAAAAATCAAGAAAGTGCTGGCTATTAGAAGCAGGTGGCGGTTGTGGAGGTGGTGGCTACTTGATAAGAAGGGTGATCAGAGGTGAAGAGAGAACAAAATCTGGTGCCACTGTCTGTGGTGTGGTGGGGCTAACGTAAGCTGGATTGCGCTTTAAAGATTTTCGACGCCGAACATGCAAATTCAGATTCCCTGCTAAGAATCCTCTCTCTTCTCTTTTTGCACGTTGCACAAGGTATTCTTACAATGTAAGCACAAGAAGGTAACCATACAAAGTAAATCAACGACAGAAATATTAGATAATATTTTTTTTTTTAATCTCTTGTGTGAGGGGGGTAATGCAGGGAGAGGGAGTCTGACTAACGTGTCCTAGGGACGTTTATCACAGCTGTGTGTCTAGGATTCAAGATACAGGCTCTCAATTTATATGGCAAAACGGGGAGAGGGAGGATGGAAGGGACACGTGGATGATCACGTGCGAGAGGTGACGAGACACGTGTTGAGGAAAAGAGTGAGGCAGTATGTGGGGCAGGATTTTTGATAAGGGACCCGGGTGTGGATACGGAAGATCCATGTAGGGACGTAGGCAAGGGAAGGTTCACGTGGTTTCAGAGACTGGACGATGTTACGCTATGCAGCCGATACAAAAGATTCTCGATCTCAACGCATCTCCTCTCTTTCTCATCTCCCTGTTTTTTTTAAAAAAATAAATTAAAAAAATAGTGCTTTAAAATAATTTTAATATATTAATATTAATAATATTTTAAAAAATAAAAAATATTTTTGAATAAAAAATATTTTTAAAAACACTTATTTTATCGACAAAACTTCTCATACCAAGTATGAACAGTTGGCTGAAAGCGTGGGAAAGCTTTTAGGTAATAGTTTAATTGAAATTAAAAAAATATATATATTTAGTTTGAAGCGATCAACTGAAGCAAGAAAAATCAGAGATCATCAACAACAGAAGTGTATATATATATATATATAATGCTTAAACTGGTCATTGAATAATGTTTCAGCAGGTCAATTTTTAACTCCCAAGAAACAGCCGCACTATATATATGTATATAAAAGACATGCAAGCAAAGGTGCAATGAGGGTTAGAGTTAGGCTCTAGCTTGCCGTTTATAGATAATATATATATAAACAACAAGTGGATTTGGTGGGCAATTGACACTACATGATGTTTATACTTTATAGTGATCAAGGATATTACTACAAGGGACGGTCCCTTTTGTCAAGTGGATGTTTCGTGACAGAAATTTACTCCATTAATTTTAATAATTTTGAATCAGCTTTGAAATGTAACGAGAGATCATATCAAGAATATTGGACCTTCAAGGAAACATCCCAAGCTGACATGTATGACCACTGACTATTTACTGTATCTGATAACGTAGTTTACATTATTTTTTATTTAAATAGTATACTTTTTAATTATTTTTTTGACATTAACTCTTTTAAATCTTTAAAAAATATTTATTTGATGTTTTTTTAAATAAAAACTATTAGTATTCTGTCTTGGATTCCACAGAAATATCCCATCTTTTTCTTATGACGTGCTTCAATCAAGATTTTCATTCTGGGAAACATCCGAGAAAATGGCGAGAGACTTGAATTCTTCATCAATTAAAAACGTTTTCGGGGTGATTATGGTTTCGTGGATCATTTACGGAAAAATAAAACTAGGATTTTTATAACTCTAAAATTAAAGCCTTGAGAGAAAATCTTGGAATGGGTTTCTGGATAAAATTATAATTTTAATAACAATAATCTCTCTTGAAAACAGCACGTACTACCTTTTAAATAAGAGTTTAAACCTTTTTTAAAAAAAAATAATCAACTAAATAAAAAAAAAATCTAACTAAAGAAACTCTAAGACAACTAGAAAGAAAAAAAAACTACACCATCTCGTGATCACTTATGATCGATTTAAAAAAAAAAAAAAAAAACTGGCTAGTGAACATCGTTCTCGGCGCCACTGGTGATGCTGGGCCAAAATCAAATCTCTAGGCTTATTAACTACAAAGCTTCTTTCTTTGATGTTATATTATCTCTTGTTGTTACTAAATTAGAAGGAAAAATTGTAGAAAATAATACAGTAAGAAATATATATTATTTAAAACTTACAGCAAGTGAATAGTTAGAGAATTGTCGTTTTGAGTGCATATTTCCAAGTAATAACTCAAAGTAACGCCCGGCAACACAAAAGTGAGTGCACCTTAGCTATCCAACACGCGCAGTCTCCTAGAATCCGTCGATGCACAGCAGCAAAGTCCCGGTCAGAGGGATTCGACAAATTTTAACGATGTTAGGCAGGATACTGTTTTCAAATGTGACATTGGCACTAACGAGCCAAATTCTCCAGACAGTGGAAGATGGGCTTGAGCGTGATGTTTTGGCATTCAATATTACAATGACTGGACGGACTGTAACAACTAACGAGAAACATGTGGGGTAAACGTAGGACGATACCAGAGGTTGATTGGCATGGTTCTGAGATTGACTCAGTCCACCATGTAAACTCATTTACTTACACGAAATAAAACCATAATTTTCTTTTTGTCACATGTGGGTGTGGGTGCATTTACTCAGCTGGTGTGAATGGTGGAATTTATTAGATCAAATGTTGTTTCCTGGTTGTTTCCTGCTTGGAGATGGGTCCAGGCCTTCGATCATCAGTCTAATCCATGTCTTACACGCGGAAAATGTTTCCAATTCATCGTTACTCAAATGTTTTTTTGTTCGCTGCAATGACAAAATATAATCAAAACTTATCTACAACTCTCGAGTCCTTAAGGCAGACAAATCAGAGCCCAGTTTCGAACAGTAACAGAGATAATGCTCGGTAGATTCTCTTCAACAATGTTCTTGACCCAGATAGCTTCACTTGGAAGCAACGTGAGTCTTAAGGATTCGGGTATCCTATGTGGCATCGAGTTTACGATCCAACCGATACAAAATCACGAAAATGATGGTGCTTTAAAAATTTTCAGGAATTAATATTATTATAAATTATTACATGTCCGAGTTATTTTTTTATTTTCCATGACTGGAAATTAATGCATGCCCGGGTTCATAACAGAGACTGGATTTTCTATAAAACATTTTTTTCTATTCTAGGGACTTTATGGACCGTCTGATTATTAAACTGGTGATTTTATTTCGAAGACTTCTCGTAAATAACCATTAAATTCTAAAAATAAAAAATGCTTGGTCCTTTTTTTAGCTGGGCTAGCTCTGAATCAGCACTTAGTGATAATCAGTAGCTTGACTTTTTCGTATGGCTAGGCTGGCTGAGGGGGATATCATCTTTCCTGTCAATCAACTTCTCATTCACGTAATGTTTTAAACATTTCTCGTAATGTTATTTTCTCATCATAAGTGACATTAATAGCTCTATAAAAAATAAAAACTTAACAATCATGAATGGTCCTCACTATCGTGATTTAAGCATATCGGAAAACAAATAAAGCAGTAAGTCGAAGGGCAACACTTGTTACCCAGAGTCATTTATCTTCAAAAAATCATCTTTTAAATTTTAGAATATAATTTATATTATTTTGTAACATATCATTTCAAGTAAAAAAAATGGATTTTAAATTTACACATATTCAAAATATTTTGTGTTTGATTTTGATCAAATAAAATAAAAATTATAAGATTTAAACTCATAACTGTTGGGTTTATATGATTAGTCTATAATATAATTTATATTATTTTTTGATATGATGCGCTTATCAGGGCATGCCTTGATCCTTTCCTTGTAGATTTTAGCATTCTCGTATTAATCATTGTGGAACTCATTCATTTTATTGATTAGCAAGATTCGTTTCTAACTTCCAGCTTGCAAATCCTTATTCAACTCTCTCATTGCCGAGCGCGCGTGTGTGTGTGTGATTTTATTGTATTTATCTTTTCAATCAATACACAACGTAATTTAGAAAACTTGGAACCAGAACCAATATTTAAATCTTTGCAATTCAGGAAAGATGGAATCTTGTCTGTCTCATGATTGGATAAACCATCACCGACTTACCCTTGAGAAAGTTGATGCTTTAAAAATGATTAAGATTTATGATTTGATTAAAAAACACTATTTCCTTGCACAATTATTCCAAGCATCTTTTGAATCGAGATGTATTTAATTTGTTAATATAAATTATAGCATTCAAGGTAAGGGTTTTCTCACTTTCCTTCTCTTTTCAACAAATTGTCGTTGTTCTTATCAACTACAGTATTGCACATCTTCAAAAAGATTCAGGAGGTTTGACCCTAGGGTAGAGTTTTGAAAAATCATGATTTTTTTTAAATTATATTTCTAGATTACTTGAATATAAAAATAAATTTTAAAAATAATAATAAAATGTTATTCCAATATATTTTCAAACAAAAAAAACAATTGAAAACAGACACCCGCTCAATTTGTTTTTTGATTGATGATAAGGTTTTGCCGATTTTGTTTTGTATATATCAAATGGGCATCGGTCTGAATTCCAGTTCATGTAGCCACGCTTTTCCTCAAAAGAGGCGAGTACTGTACACACCCACACCTATCATTTTTCTATGCAGCCTCTCTTCCAGTCCGCCTAGAGTAAATATAATAATTTTTGGATTTTCTTAAAGATGGCCAGCTAGATTGCTTTAATTATATCAATCGTGGAACAGAGGGATTGATTTGAGAGTGTGTTAGCTTCAGTTTTTAAATGTAGACTTGTGATTATAGTTTATTGTATTTTTTAAAATAGATTATATATATATATATATATTAATGTTAACACTTGCACAGAAAAAATATATCAATTTAATATTTTTTTAAGTCAGAAGCATTTTTAAAAAAATAATAATAAAAGACAGAAACAGAAACACTTCTAAATACTCTTTATAATCAATTTAAAAGTATGTTTTATTTTAAAAAATTAAAAAATATTTTTTTATTGATACAATCTTCTTAAAACACCACAGTATCCAATACACACTAGGATGTTTAGGAATAAAGCATGATCAGGCGGTTGAGATTTTATATAGGTTGAATCTTCCTAAATTAAAAATACATGTTTTTGTGGCGTTTTTTTTATTCCACCCAAGAAATCCCAACCACGCCTCAATCTCAAACCAGGTCTCTCTAATGCATACAGGAATTAGACAATGTATTTAACTATTTAGTAGGTGATATAGTTGAAAGAGTTTAAAGTTAAAAAGTTTATTTTTTATATGGTTTTAAGTTCAAGTTTTATAATTATTGATATGATGATTACTATAAATTTTTATAATCAATAACTATAGAGTTCATAAAATTAATTAAAATATATATAAATTGATAGAGACACTCGTATTAATAAAAAAGAATTATACAATCTATGGGCTACAACTGCCGCAATTGACCGTGTCACTTGTTATTTTAAATATAAAAACAGATCTTAAGAGATTGGGGACTTGTGTCAAGCATTCATGGTACAATCAATCTATTGATTTGCGAATATTTATTTATTAAATCTCAGAGTTGAATGGTGTGCATCTCATTAATTCTTTTTCAGCCTCAGAGAATATACGATTTTTTAATTGTGAGATAATCATCTGGATCCTGGAAATTAAAAACCATCCATGCTGTAGCAATTGGGGTATAGATTTCTGACAAGCGGGGAACAAGACGCTTGCTGTTTTTTATGAAGCATTCAACCTTAGTCTATTGTATGGATACACGTGGACATAATTTTATTGAATTATGGATTACGAAAAATGCCTTTGGGTCCATTTTAGGTGCACAGTCCTTGTATGTCCCGCTGTTAGTTTCATGTTAACTTGTATTTGGTTTTTTTATCAAATAAAATAAAAGTAATAAAATTTAAATTACTAATTGTTAGGTCAACAAGATTATGATACCATGTTAAAAAATCATCTCACCAAAAAATTTAAATTAATAAATGAAGTTCCAAGTTATATTATTGTCTAACAAAAAAAATATTTTAAAAAACATAATCTATCACATTGTCAAATGCACAATTCATATTTGTTACACGTTTGTGTACTCACTGTAGTTATTTCGTGTAGAGCATGTTTGGGTTATAGATAAGGTTGTTTTCTGCTTATAAATAAGGTGAGCAGCAAGAAATTAATCAACTATGGATGAACTCTATTTATAAATTCATGAATACTTGTGAATGTACTGGTATAATTTTGAAATTATTATATAGTATTCATTTTAATATATATATATATATATATATATATATATAATTAATCTTGACATATGATAGTTTCAAAACTAGTCTTTAAATACTGTAATTATTAAAAAAACAATTTTATATTAAGTATGTTTTTATAGTGTTATCTTCCCAATTATAGTACTCGAACTGTAATTTAGCGTCTTCAAACACACTTTTTATAGTGTTATTTACTCAAATACTCATTATTGAGTTGAAATAAACATGTTTTAAGTTTTTGTTCTGTTTTAAAAATATTTTTAAGAAAAATTAAAAAAGATTATTTTATTTTATTTTTTTTGGTATTTTTAAATTATTTTCAATATATTAATATAAAATAATTTCTAAAAATAAAAAATAATATTATAATATATTATTAAACAATTTTTTTAAAAAAAAATCAAACTAAAAAGGCAATTAGAGTCGGTAAGAGCTGCGGAAAATGAGCTAGGTGCTTTCCTTGATAACTAGGCCATGAGGTCATGGTATGTCAATCAATCAACAAGCGTTGAAAAACACTAAAATCTGAGCAGATTTTGCACTGAGAAGTGGTTTCTGTCTCGAGTTAATGACATTTTCAAGAAAAAATGGGAATTCTGGATAAGTTATAATCCCAGTAAAGTCAACTATATACAAACATGCTAGCTTGCCTAAATTCTTTGAAAAAAACACAATATTTCCTCCCCCCCTCAGAAACGAGTGGTGACCATGGCTTGCTATGTCCTTCTCGTTTATATTTCTTCTCTTTAACCTCGACTAAATGCCAGGATTTTTGCTTTTGATCGACCTTCTGTATTTTTACACCTGATTTCCAAAGCAGGATTTCTTCTGGAAACTAATATATCAGAATAATATTATTTATTTTTTAAAAATATTTTTTGATACCAGCATGTAAAGATAATCTAAAAACAACAAAGATTTTTAGTTTTAAAAAAAAAATCATTTTTTTTGAAAAAAAACTTATTAGTTTATCTCTTTTGCCATGTGGTATTTGTATATCTTTTTGTTAAGAAACCAACTCACCAAAAAGCTTAAATTTTTAGGTGAGACTCCTTAATATGATTTATATTATTTTCTAACATATCTCTCAAGTGAAAATTCTTTGAGCTTGAAACTTGCACATATTCTCACACTATATTGATTTGATTTTTGATTTTTATCAAATAGAATGATGGTGGTGAGATTTAAACTTGTGACTGACTCTAATACCATATTAAAGAACCAATAATTTATATTATAACAATTTTCTTTTTGATGCCATCTTCCTCTCTTTCTTTTTAGTTAAAACCCCATCTTCAACAACAAAAGTTCGGCCTTTCTTTCTCGCTGTGAAAGGCAGTAGAAAGTAGGGACCCGCAGAAACTCTCACTTCTCGACAAGCTTTTGTGTTACTGTAAAGGGAGAATCGGCCTCTTTTTCTTCATGAACACCAATTATTCTTCTTCTTCTTTCTTCCAATTTATTAGGCAGGCTATATCGACCTAATTTTCTACTAGAAAAGCCCTACTCCCTCGATGAACCTAGTAGGCTTTAGGAAAAAGGAGCTTATGCACGGAAAATTGGACACGAAAGAAAGGTAGTTGCTTGTGCAATTATTATTTTATGTGGAAAAAAAAAACTAATAATAACCCTTGGTTTAGGTTCTCTTCACATTTATTCTCGCAAACAAAAAGAAAAAAGAAGGTTCACTCACCCTTGTAAAGAGACGCATAGAAATAGGGGAGAGTTTTTATTAATCAAATCCTTGCTAAAATCTTACTCTAGCTACAAGATGTTAACTTTTGATATCTTGATGCTCATTCGAAAATATAGCGATAGAAAATTGTGAAAATTGTTACAGATCTCCAAGAAGATATATAGGAGTACAATGACAGCAATTAATGGGATAGTCCTCAAACACATGGCGTGATAACAAAGAGTTTGTGATTTGCACAATAAATTTTGAATTCGAGTTAGGATATGTATCCTTTGTAAGAATCTGGAACAATAATATTTTATTTACTTATTTAGGAGGTGAAATTTCCTCGCATAAAAAAAAAATTGACTGGAAGATAATTTCAAAGGAGAGCTGGTAGCTAGCATCTACTAAGGACTTGTAGCATATGAAACAAAAAATGGAGAAAGAATCGTGAAGACAGGCCATGCCCAACATAATTTTGTCAAATGTATGATCAGAATCACAACTGTAAACACCCATGGCCGGCGCCATCATTTTCACGTCCACCACTATGGTTTGATATATGGACCGCCTACCTATAATCATCTTGCTACCATAGATATAAAAGTCGTAACGTCTGGATCTGGAGCTTGAACGAATCAATACTAAAAGTGCAGCAAGGTTTGTCGGTTAACCCATCTTATCATACAACTTTGAGGCTCCCTTTTCAACTCACAGATCAACGAGGTTAATTAGTCGTGTCTTTTTTCATAAAGATGGGAGAATTTAGATAAGAAAAAGACGTTTAATCTTGTGATTTTCCTTGTGCGAGAAACCGACAGTAGAGGCTGAGAAATAAGTGCAAAGATGCTGTGCCAGGCCACTAGATCGCTTCTATCTGTATCTCTATCTATTTTTGTTGTTGCTATTGAAACTGTTGTACTAGCTAGCTTGATAAGAAGATGATGCATGCATGAATAAAAAGGATAATTTTTTGGCTATAAGCATGTAACATGATTGCGTTCGTTTTGTGATATTTGAAGTAATTTTTTATTTCGAGCTCTTTTGCTTGTGAAATTTAATCAATTAATTATTCGCGTTAGTACAGAAACTCAATTTTTTAAAAAAAAAAAAAAACTATAAAAGTATTCGAATAGAAAAGGAAAAAGAGTATAAATGCTTTGAATTTAATTATAAAAAAATATTATGGGTGATTGCACTCATTATTCTTTGTCATCACTTACAGGTACATTTTTGTGTCTTATACTGGACGAAGGACGTCCACCTAAAAAACAAACAAATTATAGAACAATATGTAAATATATAGTAATTAATTTGAATGTGGAGTGTTCCTCCTCCCAAAGCAAAATGGTAGACCACAGGAATAAAATCTAACAGGAAATCTTGGTCAATTATTGGGAAGATGACAACACCAGACCGGTGTTATCCAACATCATAAAATTAATCAATGGTCCAATCTCGATGCCATGTCATGTATGCTCTTTAATAAATGATCGACTAAATACATTAGTCATGGCAAAAGGCTTCATTCCTGTTTTATTTACATTCGAGCGAGGACATATTTATTTTATAAAAAAATTAAGATAATTAAAATTTAATCTGTTTAATTTGATCAAAAGTATTTAAAAAGAATATGATTTCCACAGATCCAAAAAAATATAAAAAACCACATACATTAACCATGGAAATTACTCATCTCTTCGAATTATATTTATTGCAATTACATCAAAAAAACATGGAAAACTTGTTTTTTTTTAAAAAAAAATATTGATTGATGTCTGTTACATCAGTTTACGCTGTAGAGCAGTTTGTCGTTTTAATTTTCATGGGATAACCTTTTCCATGGAACCAGCTGGATGTGATTATGTTATTCATGTTGATATATGGGACGCATCAGTCTGATAGATATTTCACGATAATTATTGACTTGAAAGGGTGTGTAGGCCTTGTTTAGACAGCTAATAATGATTCCATATACGATAAAGAGACATTACCAAGTTTATATATCTATCATTTCACGTTAATTATTGAAAATAAACTCTCGTGCATTTAATAATCAATAATATTAATTTTGTATATATTTTTTAATATTTTTTTGACTAACGCGGGTGTCTGTACCAATTTACCTATACCTACTCATCTCACGGGTCTTCTTGAAGTTGATAATCATGTAAGTTTATGATGATCATCATATTAGCATTCACATGGTGTTGGCTTGAACCTTAGATTATAAGAGGATCAAATACTTTAATTTTAAACTCTTATCATTAAATTATCTACTAAATAATTTTTTTGATATTTTTTGATCATTTATATATGTTGATGTTTATCTACAGATGTATTATTAATTGGAAAAAACAAACAAACTATATATACATCACAATATCAAACACATAAATAGAATTATTGTCTTTTCTTATCTCTCATCTATCTAGTTTTGATTTATTAAATGTAGGTAAAATAATAAATAGAACATCGGAACTTTTTAGAAGCAAGGCTTGAAATGAATTTGGTCAGAGTAAGTTTGGCAGCAAATAGTACATGCGATGTCAGAAGCTAGATTATTGAAGATATTAGCCATCAATTTGTGGTCTTCAAATTAAGCCACTTGGAGCGCTAGTTACCTCTAAACAGACTACATCGTGATTGTATTTTAGGGGGAAAAAATGAATTTGAATTTGAATTTTATTTTTAAAATTATTTTTTTAGTTTATTCTCATATGTTATGTAAAAAATAAAAAAATGTTATTTTAATATATTTTTAATCATTTTTTCTCTTTCAAAAAACATCATAAACATAAATGGCTTTATTATTAAAATTTAAATTAAATTAAAACTTTATAATATATAAAAAAGGCATGGTAGTTTTTGAAAAGTTCTTTTCATCAATTTGCTTTTTGAGAAATAGTCTAGAGGCTAATTAAGTATAAGAAAAGGCTTTATTATTAAAATTTAAATTAAATTAAAAGTCAACATTTAATTTTTTTTAAAAAAAAAAAACAGCATGAAAACAAAAGGTCATGAGATCTTTTTTTTTGGTTTTAATTTAGATATGAAAATAAAAATAATTGTGGATTAGACTTTTAGAATGACATGGAAAGATTCGAGTCTAATTTAATAATCAAATAATAGGAAAAAAAATGCAGTGCTTCCCTTTTCTGGGCAGGTAAATGGGTTCAGATTATATTATATGATAATAATTATTATCATCTTACACTCGACCGTGTTACGGAGACTAGGCTCAGCTATTTTCAAGAGCATTGCCAACACCAACTGTCCTAACAGGCTTATAAACAATGAATGATATATTTTGACTATTTATAAGAATTTTATTTTTTTATACATGGTAAGTAGCGTTTTGATTTACGCTATCTTGGCGTTTCAAACTTCCCATCTCCAAAATATTGAACAAGTAAACAATGTACTTGGGTTTTTCAATACATGTAAATATTTTTTAATAGTATGCTTGAAATTAAATATTTTTTTCTACGATAAAAAAATACCCCCATTAATTATTATTAATAGTATGCTTGCAACTAATTTTCTATTTTAATTGGATTAAATTATAGTATTCAATCTGAATTAAATAAATAAATTAAATTCATATAATTAAAAGAGTTAAAGTTCAACTCGTTCTAGTTTTTATATTACTCCAATCCCCTTCATCGTACTCATACATAAGAAAATAATATTTTTTAAAAGTCAATTCTAACATTAATTTATTATCTCTAGTGATTAGCTTCTGATGTGTATTTTTGAGAGACTAGATTTTATTGAATTTATTTTTTAATGCTTAAAAATATTTCTAAACATGAAATATTATTAAATTTATAAATTAAATTTAATGTATACAATTTCAAACCGCATTCAATTCTTGATCATTTATATGACCCTCGATTTTTCTGCAAGTTAATTTTGTTGATTAACATTGATTTTTATAAACGGGTCTCTGGCTTAATTGCACTTGTTTTCATGGGCAGGCCTTTGTTTGCAAAGCCCATCAATCCCACAGCAGGCTCCAATGCTGATGGACCAATGCTGTTTTCGAGTCTCTAAATGGGCCCATCTCAGTGTATTCAAATGTGGTTCCTTGTATCTGGGCTTTTTTCTCTGGCACCGAAGGTACGATACCTAGGCCCAAATGGATTCTGCATGTAAAATTAAACTAAAGAAGTCATTTTTGCAAGACCAAGTGCGCTGTGATGACTGTTAGAGAAGTAGAGACAAATATTCTCATCAACATTATGACTGATTAATCGCTGTTTTCATGCATCCATCCCCACCGTGGATTTGTGAGATTAAATGTCTATAAAATGTTTATCGAAATTCGTAGAAGACACCAATTTTGTTTTTGTTTTTTTTAGATTCCTTATTTTCTGAAAATATACGTTGTGGGTGTAGGTGAACTGGTAAAATTCCAGTTGTTCCAGGCTCTTATAAAAGATGCACGTCCTGACTCGAACTTGAGACTTTCTGTGCAGATCTGCCATGATCTTTGAGGATAAAGACACCAATTTGCTATCCCTATCTTCATATTATTTCTATAAAGTACTTAATTAATATTTAACTTTCCAATACTTACTCTATATCTCAAATAAAATTCTACTTGTCTGCAAAGGATCAAGATCCTTCTCCAAGTCATAACGAATACTTATCTCCAGAAATATTCAAGTATTCTTCTCAATATCTCCACAACCACTTGTTTTCAAAAATAATAATAATCAAGGACGCTTCTCTATTCTTCTCAATTTGAAATGTGTGTTTCGAAGAGGAAAAGAATATGGGAGGAGATATGAAAACCCAAATATATCTTTTCGTGAGCAATTGTCCTGGGCAGTACATAATCCTTTGCTGGACTGAGAACATATTTTATTCTTTTTATCCGAAGGATCAGATATTCTTCAGCAAGATTTTGACATGGATATATACTGCAATTATCCAGTATTTTTTTTTAAAAAAAATAATTGTTTAAAGCCCCAAAAGGCAAACACTTAAAAACTCATTGTATATTTATATTAATCATCTCGACAAACTCAGATTAACCTTTAGAAGGGACTTGGAACATCAATGATGTTAGTGTGATGACGAGTATAAGCTCATGGAAGAAAAGATTTTAGAGTGCATATCTTTTGTCTCCCGTTCTAAATCCAGCCATGATAATAAAAGTTTTGATAAACTTAAACCTAAATAAATTAATATTGATTTTTACTTGAGAAAATATGAAATTAATATTTAATAAACATGGAGAGAATACTAATCTACCATCCAAACCAAGTTTCCAAACATACATCTCTTACAACCAAGCTAGTTAATTATGATGTACAATATTTTTAACAAAATACATTATCGTACCAATAAACACATTCTTTCGAGTTTCGTAATATATTCCAAAGCCAACTAGACATTTTTTTTTTCTGGGTTCTTAATTTGGTGCTTCACTAAGGAGAAAATGGGGTAAATTGAAGTACATGACCATTTTGACAAGGCCTCCCCTTTCTCCTAGTCCTTGTTGCTGGGTCAAGTCAGGTGGACTCCGATTGCATTCAAGTAGCACCCAGTCCTTCCATGGAACCCGACAATCTTTCCTTCGGTCCTCGTGGAAGTGAAAAATGTTCCAGTTTCCTCCCCATATGGTCCGTACTTGGCCTTGTTGGTATAAAATGTGAGAGATTTTATGACGCCGCCCTTGCGTTGATCATCTCCGGTGAGAGTGGCATAATAACCAGAGACACTTGTAAGGACTTCATACGGGTAGTCGAACTTGATCTGTTATTTAGCACAGAAAGTTTACAGAATCCCATTAATATTTCAATGGTACATTGAGGAAACAATCAAAATTGAATCGAATAAACATGTAAATTACCATATTAAAGCTTCCTTCACTGCCTCCTCCATGCCCAACTGCCCAGAAAGATTGGCCATTTCTGTCATACTCAATCTGTATAGAATATATGGCTTCTCCTTTTGTCAGGAATATTTTCTTCACCCCAGAGAACACTCCGTCATCCCAAGGCTTGCCTCCACTCCCACCCCACGGCCCTGATACCAGCGGAGCTGCTTCCTTCACTGCTCCACGGATGACCTAATAAAACAAAATTTTGGACCGCATGATTATCTACACTCGATTAACCTCCATCTCTGCTATTTTTTAGTCGTATTTAGCTATGTTAAGTCAAGACTAAGTGCCTGTAAATTAATCAAGGAACACGTACCTCGTATACATGAAGAACCTCGCTGGTCTCAGAGGTCTCGTAAAAAGGTCTAGGTATTGGTCTAGAGACTGGCAACCTTCCTTCTAGGACATGGACTCCAATACTGTCAACGAAATTTCTGTTCCTTCCATGAAATCCAACGATGATTCCACTGTTAGATGCAGAGGAAAAAGAAGTCCCTTGCTCTTCTCCAAATGGTCCGTACTTCCTTTTGTTGGTGTAAAATGTAAGGGACTTCACAACTGCCGGCCCTCTCAAGATTGTTGATCCGTAAAATCCTGTTATGTGAGTCAAGATCTCGGATGGATAATCAAAAGATATCTGTTCAAGAACAAGAAACGAATGAGTTAATTATTAGCAAGCATCCTGTGCAATTCGAGGCAAACAAGGTTGTTTTGAAGAGTGTTTGAGGCACCTTGTCCAATCTTGTTCCTCCACTTCCTCCATTTTTTCTTCCCCATGTTGCTTTCCCGTTCAGATCATAACAGATCTGAATCGAAACAATAGCTCCCTGACTTGTTAAACGAACTTCGCGGACTCCTGTGTAAGCTCCATCATCAAACATAATTCCACCATTACCACCCCAAGGTCCATACGACACTGCCTGTTTTGTGTTAGAATTGATCTCTGGTCTCCTAATAACAACCTGGAAATATGTGAAGTCCATTTCAATGACATAATTTAGCTTAATCTGCTCCACCAAAAATAGAACAAGATATAGATGTTAGGTTACCAAGTTACCAACGTTTAGCTCATCTTCAAGATCATAGCTGTCGTCTCTGTATTTCTCATCTGTCCCATTTGTGTTGTAGTTTCGTGGAGCAGCGAAATTATCCGATAGATTTCGCTGCAGGAGAGGCATCAAGAACACTCCAATGGAGTCGAGGTACCAGCTACTGCGGCCATGGAAACCAACAATCTTGCCTCCAGTCATTGGAATTGAAAAATAGGTTCCATACTGGATACCGAAAGGTCCGTACTTTTTTTTGTTGCTTTCGAACATTAATGATCGAACAAGCACCGGACCATACTCCACCAAACTACTACAATGGCCACTAATGGATACAAGATATTCATCAGGATGAGCAAGCTTTATCTGCAAAATTGAGCCCAGAACTCTACGTGAAACAACATCTTAAAAATTGTTTACTCCAGTATGAAATTTACTAAACAAACTGCATGGCATATCCAGCTAATAACGCTGACCTTATTTGTTTTCAAACAACCAGGGCCACCATGCTTCTCTGACCACACAGAGGACCCCCTCTTGTCGTACTCAAATCGTATGGAATCGATAGTTGCGCCATGGCAGATGACCACCTGCCTTACGGTGTTATACACTCCATCGTCCCACCGCGCCCCGCTTTGGCCTCCCCATGGCCCGACTGAAATATGGCTATTTCCATAACCTTCATAACTCTGTCACATGCACTTAATCAGTCTTGATCAAATATCAAAAGCCATCAAACTTTGAGCAAATGAAAATCTTGTTTGATGGCGACTTACCATTGTGATCCTAGGAAGAGAAAAACCGTGTAAATGAAAATGCGAAGAGTTGTGTGTCGAAGTTTAAGACATGGCGTGGGTAGATTTTTATAGGCAGCATCAAATTTGTTAGGAAACTTATTCCCATATTGATCAAAATGGATGAGAATCCACTTTTTCCAAGAGGAACCTTGTAAAAGTAGACTACATTTTTCAAAAGCAACGCATCCATATAGGTCCCGTCGGCACCGGCTTCTTCAGGATTAGTCTGCTGTGCTGTTCATAGTCATTTCAGTGATAAATATCCACCTTTCCAGAGAAGTAGAAGAAGGATTTTCCTGAGATATGCTCTACTTGTCAGAAAACCAGAAACGAATTTATTTGTGCTCTTGGATCCCGTCCTTGACAAGGCACTGCATTCAAAGATGCCCTTTTCTTTTTAGTTGATTCCAAGAATCAGATCCAATCCGTTGAATTGTAGCTTATCTGGGACTGGAGCTGAACTCCTAATTTTCCTTGCTGATTTCATAAGCCTCGCGCTACGTTTGCTACCTCCCCTTGTCTGTGATGGGCTGTTAGATGAGCTATATGAGGTCTTGATTAATCTGGGCTTAAGGCCCAATACGCAAAAAACTTCTGCGTTGCCACTGTTCTCTCCTAAAAACCTCTCCGTCTTATTCGATGTTGTAGTGGGTTTATGTATTTGGGCAGGAACAAAAACCAGGCTTGGATACTGAGCTTTGTTCGATGGCTTGCTAATCTCACCTCGATGGCAGGGATAAAGTCAGGTGTTGAGTTCACATTTTCGATCCAATTAAGATAAAAACATCTGGAGGAATTTATGGAAACTTTACTTCTCGGAGAAAGAGATAAAATCTCATTGGCTACAATTCAATAAAACTATATCGAATTCAAGCATTGCTTGGTAATACATGCAAGAATAACTTCTGTTGACTAATAATGATCGAGGTGTCATATTTATGTCATGCTTTCAAATTAAAATATAATAAATAAAAATAAGTTCTTTTGTAAATGTATAAAATTTGGATATTGACCCCCCAGTTCATGATTTCTATGCTAGCTAGTATTAGCATTCAAACAACATTTTTAAAATTAAATAAACAAATATTATTATTTTTATATAAAAAAAGGTATATATATAAACATGAATTATTGTGTCTACTCAAATCAAATTCTTACAGAACTTGACCTATGTCAATCAATTCTTGAATAGCTCGTCGAGTTAACCAGGTTTTCAATAACAAAGGATCCTCAATTTTGTAAAATCGTCATTATCAACCAGGAATCCAGGCTGAAAGGTTGGGTTGGATGTGTTTATTTATTTATTTGGGCGGGAAGCTGTGTTTCAATGGAATGGCAGGGGTTACAATATCTTGGACAGCAAGCACCGACGTAAACGGAACGGAGATCTAGCGGCACACAGATTCATTGAGAGAAACAAACGGCATCGACGAAGGTGTTCCCTTGCTTAACGGTGTGTACCCGTCAATTAAATCTTAATCTGGAGTCAACCCCACCCTATCTTCTTTTCCATGATTATATTGGATGGAATTAAGACCTCCATTAATGCTGTCAAATTCTAGTACATGTCCTACCAGGCTCTATCACCTTTTTCTTTCTTTTTTAGTGAATACAAATCGATTACCATCAATCGGCCTTTCTTTATTACTGAATTCCATTTCACTCCATCACAGGTCGTCAAAGCATGTTTGTTTGTGTTTGAAATGGTATTGCATGGTTTTTTTTATAAAAAAACATATGTTAGCATATTAAATTACAATTACAATTACAATTACAGATTAAAATAAAAATAAAATATTAATTTAATGATTTTGTTAAGCTAAAACCATTTAAATTTCAAACGTAAGAATCTAACTTCAAAGGACATTTTTGGGGCGTGCTTCGGACATCTTTTTAAAAGAGTTTGCGATTTTTATTTTTATTTTTATTTAAATTTAAATTTAATATTTTTATATTATTTTGATATTTTTATATAGTTTTTTAAAAATATATATTATTTTATTTTTTAAAAATAAAAAATATTTAAAATACGCATAATCATTCCATAGTTAGTGTCGATTTGGCACGTTCAAAAGTTTTTTTTTTAAAAAAAAATTAACTATATATTTTTTGATATTTTTAAATCATTTTAATTTATTAATATCAATTTTTTTTTTAAATAATTATATTATTTAATATGTCTCTAAATAAAAAACAACTTCAACAATATTTTCACACAAATTATTATCCTAGTCAAAGGTGATTCGCTCGTTCAAGAAATTGATTGTTCCTATGAAGCCACGAGTCAGGATTTGACGCGTATACAGCAAAAAGGAAAGGTAATAATTGAAAACTTTAATTCTAATAATTTCTTTTTTCTTTTGACGTCATATAAGATCCAAAACCTGGATGGCAGGATAGAAAATATATCACTGATCAACTAGATAGGTTATTTTTTGCAATCTTCATTTAAATTTAAATTTAAATTTATTCTCTTACTAAAAAATGCTAAATATATATAGCTATAAATCCGAGTCCAAATCTTACTTTCAAGCCTTATAACTCATACTATTTTTTATTAAGTCAATTTAACTTATTTTTTTAAAATTATTTTAAATGGATTCACAGTAACTCGGGCTAGCTATTAGCTACTAATACTAACACTAGGTGGAAGAAAAAATCTCTTAACCGACACGCAACAAAACAAAGCGGGGTGAAAAGAATTGCAGTGCTTGGTAACGTGATGTGGAGGCTGATTAAGAATATAGTATTAGTTATTTATTAAAATATTTTTATTTGTAAATATATGTGTGTGTGTTTATTATTTTAATATAGTAGTAATAATGAACAAAGGCTAAACGACGATCTTGCAAGTGAAAAGGGCAGAAATTCCATCTCTTTATTTTTTTAATTGTATTTTTACTGCTATTTACTGTTGAAAAAGTAAAGATGAGCCTATTTTCTATTTGTAGATATATTAAAATAGTATATTTTTTATTTTTAAATTTATTTTATATCAACCCATTAAAACGATTTAAAAATACTCTAACCAACAAATCAAAATAAATAAATAAATAAATAAAACAGGCTGAATCTCACTCTAACCACCCACCTAACATATTTTTAAAAGAATTTTTATATAAAAAGTATTATATATGCGTGTGTGTATTATATTTTTTTTATAGTACTGATGTTGAACAAGGGCTAAACGACAATATTGCAAGTGAAAAAGTCAGAGACTCCAGGTCTCCTTTAAAATATTTCCCCATCAAGTAAAAAAAAAGTGGGGCAAAAAAGAAAGAAGAAGAAGGTACAGGGCTCATCGAGGCCCAGCAACCACCGACTGAAACCCTAGTAGCACAAGGAAGGGATCCATGGAGGATCATTAAAAGAATGACGATGACTGTTTACTTGCTCCTTGCAAGATCGCGATCAAACGGCTGTCATTAAATGCTTATCAATCTGTGAATAGATCAAGTACAGGAGCACCAGAAAATAGAGCAACGATGATGCTAACTGTTAACCACAACGTTAAATCCAAATTGATTACCATGACTAAATGAAGCAGATAAATTGGATACCACAAATATATATATATATATATATATATATAAACATCGAAGAAAATGAATAAACACAAGAAATTCTCGTGTGTGTGTGTTTGACATTTCAAAAACGTTTTTTTTTTAAATTAATTTTTTTTATATTTTTAGATTATTTTAAGAATGATTTTTAAAAATAAAAATATTATTTTAATATATTTTTAAACAAAAAAAACATTTTTAAAAATAATTTTAACTACATTTTAAAACAGACTTTGAAAGGGTATTCGCAAATGTGCTAACACGGTCATTTTTCAGATCCAAATGGTCTGATTAGGTGGCTAATATGTAAATAATCATGGGCAAGCAGTGGTTAATCAATGACCTCGTTCAACGGGCTAATTTAAGTCATCTAGATTCGAGCAAGGGTCCGCTGTCGAACCTCTGGGTTACCTCCACGTTTGCAGACCACCTTCCTCTGTGAAAGACAGAACAGAAGGAAACACGAGTCAAGGAGACAGTGTATTAAAACTCTCCACGAGTAACGGCGACGCACGTGACCCTGGATCTGGCCACCGGAATCCAGCCAGCAAGCTACGTTTGGACTTGATAAACAATAACTACAATTATATTTCACAATAAATTAATCAGCACACTCCCCTTGATGGTTGCTAGCCAGGGCTCACCCGTGTCCAATAAGGAAACAGCCGTGGCACGAATAGTAATTTAACATGATTATAAGCCGGGAGTGCTGCTCTCGGAGAAGCTCTCGAGATGGATGCTATACAGCCATCATGATCCGGCCAGCTGGCATCGAGAGGCAATGCGAGGATGATAGCCAGACCCATGTGATGAAGAAATAAGCCTGTTTTTGCTTACAGTGATAATTGTGGAGGCTATCATGAGCCCAAATGGGTCAGGGTAGGGCACGGGATGGTGACCGGTGAGTGATTTCAGCGACCTATTCTATCGGTCTAATCTAAATCTAAAAGCCTGAGCAGCACGAAATGGTAAAGTCTTATAGTCCTAGATCATGGGCCAGGTTTGTTTGTGGACGCGGTTTTTAAAAATATTTTTAATATAAAAATATATTTAAATAATGATTTTTAGTTTTTAAAAATTATTTTTAATATTAGTATATAAAAATACAATTTTTTTTATAAAAAAAACAGTGTGAAACAAGGCTTAACTACAGCCAAAAGAACTTTCTCAGTTCATGGCCTCTCTGTTACCAGTTATCCATGTCGTTCATCCTTCATACGTTCCTAGCTATTCACATTTAAAGAAAAACTTCAAATCCATTTTTTTTTTCTCGAGAATCTTGGTAGATCTCATTGTCGCATTCACTTGTCTAACGAACAACTATTTATATTTTTCATGTGATTGTAATGTCCGCCCAATTTCCACAGGCTCATGTTCAATTCAGTGCAATTGTAGCTGGAAAGGCCATCAATCAATGCCTCAAATTGAATGGAGATGACACATAGCTAGTAGTAAGGAAAAGAAATACAGAGCTTTACAATTCCCACCAAGAGGATTCTTAAGAAAAAAAAATAGTTATTCTTATTTCTTGTCTAGCCTAGGAAAATCTCTTTTTATGGTGATTTTGTTTTCTCCTGTTTAGTTTCGAAAATCAAATGTTGAGATTTATAATTTTATTCTTCTCGTTTGTTTAGGACCTTTACTCCTTTTTTTTTTTGTAAAAAACAATAGGTCTCCTAATTTGTTTATGATGGTTTATGGACTTATTTAAATAATTCTAAATATCTTAAACAGCAACCTCTTAATTGGGAGAAAAATGAGACGAGATATTAGGTTTAGCATTAAAATCCTTTAGTTTACGGGCCTTACAAGCAAATAAGTTCCTTTAGATATCTAAATGGTTTGTGAAAGTTCATCTCTAATGTGCTGTGCTTGTGTCTTCATGAATTATTTTATAATCATAACAAAAAGGTTTGATAGTTGAAAAAAAAAACAAGATATTAACATAGTTAGCATAGGTTTTTGGATATATCAACACTACAAAAGATAACTCAATTGCTAAGGAGACGCAATAAGTCATGGTACAGTTCAGGATTCTGGCTTAACCTATGCAACTCTACTGTTACTGTTATGGTCTTGATTTTTTTGTGTTGACATTGAATGTTACTCTCTGTATTTCATTCATGTCTTCATTCACCACCTTATCTTTTGCATTTTCATGACACTTTTTTTTCCCCTTAGATTGCTCGGATCAATTTTAGCCACCTATCCTTTCGGTCTGGGGACACTCTATTTTAAAGTTAATTCAAACTGGCATTTTTCGAATAAATTATTAAACTCCTTTTCAAGCAGGAAACAGTAAGTCATTATATAAAGCTAGCCAGAGAGACAAAGACTAATGTGGTGTGGTCGGTGCAGGCAGGGGACAATAGTACTTCAATGGTGGATAGTGTTAGTAGTGTAGCAGATCAGATAAGGCTCATGTCATAACCTTCTGTTAAAAATCTCTGTTTCTGCACACATTGTCTCTCTATTTTTTTTCAAACTTTCCCTCCACCGAAGGAAATGGGAACTAGCTCAGTTTCCAAGTTCTTAACCCTCTTCTTGATGCTCTTGATTGTGGGTTCTAAGCTGATCCACTGCACTGTGACGTATGATAAGAAGGCTATTATCATCGATGGACAAAGGAAAATCCTCATCTCTGGCTCCATTCACTATCCAAGAAGCACCCCTGATGTATACACTTTTCTTTCCCATTTTCTGGGTTTTGTGTATGTTTTATCACATTTGATTTGTTTGTTGTGTAAAAATGGGGTTTGATTTGTTTGTGTAGATGTGGGAAGATCTTGTACAGAAGGCGAAATATGGAGGCTTGGATGTTATCGACACTTACGTTTTTTGGAATGTTCATGAACCTTCTCCTGGCAATGTACTCTCTCTTGGATCTCCACTCTACTTTTTGGCACTTGAAACTTTTAGTCCATGTCTTTCTGAGCTTATTTGGTTACTCAAAAAGGAAACTTTTGGGTTTTGTAGTATAATTTTGAAGATAGATTTGATCTGGTACGGTTCATTAAGACAGTGCAGAAAGTGGGGCTATATGTTCATCTCCGCATTGGACCTTATGTCTGTGCAGAATGGAATTTTGGGTACATGGAATTTCTGCTCTTTTATGTTCCTGTTCTTTTAACTTTTGTGGCATCCATTCATTATTATATCCCTTCTTCCTTCTGGTTTTTTTTCTTCTTACTGTGGTTGGGGCATTATTTGCTTCTTAACCTGGTAAAAATGAATTCTTTAGTTTGATTTGATTCTCTCTCTCTCTCTCTCTCTCTCTCTCTCTCGTAAACGCACAGGGGATTTCCTGTTTGGTTGAAGTATGTTCCGGGTATCAGCTTCAGAACAGACAATGGGCCTTTCAAGGTTTTTCCTATTTTATTTGCCCTGCGTTTTTTAAACCCTTTCCTCAGGAATAAGAGAGAGAATTAGAACAAATGACTGGAAAAGTTAGGTGGTTAATGTGGCTTGACTTTCTTTCTCTTTGGTTTTGAAGGCTGCAATGCAAGGATTCACCCAGAAGATTGTGCAGATGATGAAAGCTGAAAGGCTATTTCAATCACAAGGAGGCCCCATTATCTTCTCTCAAGTATGTGATCGTTTTGGTGAATTTTTGTCATTTTAGATATGTATTGTTTGTAAGCCAGTAAGAGTGAGGCTTCAGATGTGAAGTAATTTGCTTTACTTTTATACACACACACACATGTTTTATTCTTTTTCATATCCATTTGTGTAGATTGAGAATGAGTATGGACCAGAGAGCAGGGCTTTTGGGGCTGCTGGTCATTCATACGTTAATTGGGCTGCACAAATGGCTGTTGGATTGAATACTGGAGTTCCTTGGGTGATGTGCAAGGAAGATGATGCCCCAGACCCAGTGGTGAGCTATCTTAATCTTTCCACTTACCAAGCCTAGTTACCTCAGCTGTCCCAGAATTAATCTGTGATCTTCATTTACTATTTTTGTTATCTGCAGTTTCAAATTTAAAACCTTTCTTGAGTGGTGAATTTGACTTTCTCATGTTTAAATCTTGGCAACAGATAAATTCATGCAATGGTTTTTATTGTGATGCTTTCTCTCCCAACAAACCTTACAAGCCAACGATGTGGACTGAGGCTTGGAGTGGCTGGTAAATGTTACAGCAAGCAGTAGAGTTGAAGTTGACTCTCTGAATTCAAATTTAGTCCTCTGATCCCTCCCTCTTTTTCTGAACTGGATAAAAAGGTTTACAGAGTTTGGCGGTTCATTTCACCACAGACCAGTTCAAGATCTGGCATTTGCAGTTGCTCGATTCATTCAAAAGGGTGGCTCATTTGTAAACTACTACATGGTAGGGTACCTCGAATGATTCAGCTCATGTTATAATGAAAAACTTGTCATTCCAAGCTTATGGCCAATGAATTGTGTATTATTACAGTACCATGGAGGAACAAATTTTGGACGCTCTGCTGGAGGTCCATTCATTACAACTAGTTATGACTATGATGCACCAATAGATGAATATGGTAAGTAATGTGGATCTGTTCTTGACCTAACAAAAAATATCTTGAATCCTTAAGTGGAAAACTACAATTTAGTCACGCCTAGCCACAACTTTTAAGTTACAATTCATGAATAATTCTAATTCACTAATAATTGAAGAATTATTCATGAATTGGGCTAGTTAAGTTCTAGAATTTCTTGAAACAATTTCGACTCCTAACATGAATATTATTTCCAAAACTCACTCAGTACTGACTTTTCGTCCACTTCTTACAAGAATTTTAAGGAATGTGTTGTGTTTTGTCATATCATTATCCGTGTTTCAAAATTAAAGATCCACAGCTAACCATTTACTGGTTTAGGTTTGATCAGGGAACCTAAATATAGTCATCTAAAAGATCTTCACAGAGCTATTAAGCTATGCGAGCATGAATTAGTCTCTTCAGATCCCACGACTACCTCGTTAGGAGCCTACCAGCAGGTCTGCCTTCTGACTAAATTTGTCTCTTTCCTCTAGTTGGACAGTTATTATGTAATGCTTGCTATTGAAAATTCATGATAATGGTCGTTTTGCAGGCTCATGTATTCTCTTCAGGGAAGAGGAGTTGTGCAGCTTTTCTTGCCAACTACCATACACAGTCTGCTGCTAGAGTGATGTTCAATAACATGCACTATGTTTTGCCTCCTTGGTCCATTAGCATCCTTCCTGATTGCAGGAATGTTGTGTTTAACACTGCTAAGGTAAGCAAAGTTTTAGGTTCTGGTTGCAATCTCATTCTGAGGGTGAAATAACTTTCTTCAGTGATTCTTAAGTTATTTTCTTCAATACCAGTTTTCTGATCTCTAGTTGTCCTGTCATGGTATAGGTTGGGGTTCAAACTTCACATGTCAAAATGCTGCCAACTGGTTCTAGGTTGTTTTCTTGGGAGACTTATGATGAAGATATTTCTTCACTAGGGGCCAGTTCGAGGATGACAACTCTTGGACTCATGGAGCAGATAAATGTCACTAGAGACACCACTGACTATCTGTGGTACATCACAAGGTGAGCCAGGTTCAATAGTATCTATTTAGATTTTGAATCCCTAGAACCATATAGCAACTTCATGGAAACCTAGGCACTTTATTTTTCACACACATGTTTCTTCAGTTCATTACATGCGTTTGAAATATCTGAGAGCTCCATTTTAAAAATCCCCTGTGGATTTCAGTGTCAATATCAATCCATCAGAATCATTTCTTCAAGGTGGACAAGGGCCTACTCTAACCGTGGAGTCAGCAGGGCATGCTCTTCATGTCTTCATCAATGGGCAATTTTCAGGCATGCTTTTCAAGATTACTTTCTTAATAGTAACTAATATGAATTTCAGTTATATGGGTGATGAGTGCTTTGCCTATTTCAATTACAGGATCAGCGTTTGGGACTAGAGAGAACAGGAAATTCACCTTTACAGGACCAGTCAATCTACGTGCTGGAACAAATAGAATTGCATTACTCAGCATAGCTGTTGGATTACCTGTTAGTTCTACTCTACTTCTCCAACTTACTGCAAGTATAGATGCTAATTCATTTGATCTGATTGTGGCTACTAAAATTTTAAAACTTGTAGTATGAAAAAGGGAAAAAAATCCGTTATATTATTCCACTTACTGACTGCAAAACTTTTGCTTTGTTTAAGAATGTCGGGGTACATTATGAGACATGGAAAACAGGAATACTTGGTCCAGTTATGCTGCATGGCCTTAACCAGGGAAATAAAGACTTGACATGGCAGCAATGGTCTTACCGGGTATGAAATGTGCCTGTTCGTATCTCTTTAATTGTGTCTTATAGTTGCCAGAAGTTTAAGCTTGAAGGTGTTGGATCGAAACAGGTTGGTCTAAAAGGAGAGTCAATGAATTTAAACTCTCCAAACGGAGCCTCGTCTGTTGATTGGATACAGGGGTCTCTAGCTACCAGGCAGCAACCTCTGAAGTGGTATAAGGTAATTATAAGTGGGAAAATGTTGAATGTTGTTAGCAATTTTACTTGAAAGGTTGATTTTCATGCTGGAACCTTCAGGCTTATTTTGATGCCCCTGGAGGAAATGAGCCATTGGCGTTGGACATGCGCAGCATGGGAAAGGGTCTGGTGTGGATAAATGGGCAGAGCATAGGAAGATATTGGTTAACTTACGCAAAGGGTGACTGCAGTAGTTGTAGTTACTCTGGAACGTTCAGGCCCCCTAAGTGCCAACTTGGATGTGGCCAACCGACTCAGCGATGGTCTCTTCTTTTGAACGCTTATTTTTTTTATGATTGCAGTTCAATCTTCAGCACTGATTTGTAGAGTGTAATTACTGCATCTCACAGCTAACTGGAACTTGTATGCTTCTTCTCAGGTATCATGTTCCAAGATCCTGGTTAAAGCCAAAGCAGAATTTATTGGTAATATTTGAAGAACTTGGAGGCGATGCATCAAAGATAACCCTTGTTAAGAGATCAACAACCAATGTTTGTGCTGATTCATTTGAGCACCACCCAGCCATTGAGAATTACACTACCGAGAGCAATGGTGAATCAGCAAGAACACTTCATGAAGCCAAGGTTCACCTGCGGTGTGCACCGGGGCAGTCTATATCAGCTATAAAATTCGCGAGTTTTGGCACTCCTACTGGAACTTGTGGAAGTTTTCAGGAGGGAACTTGCCACGCACCAAATTCACTTTCGGTTGTAGAGAAGGTAGATTTCCTTAGTAGTATCCTTTTGTTATTTTATACATTTGCACATCTTATATTTCATTTTCATCTTGTTTTACCTTAATTCCACTGCCTGTCAGTAATAGAAATACCTTTTCTAGTGCCTTAATGCTTGTACCATGAACTCTGCAGAATTGCATAGGAAGGGAGAGTTGTATGGTCACCATATCCAACAGTAACTTCGGTGCTGACCCATGTCCCAGTGTGTTGAAGAAGTTATCAGTTGAAGCAGTTTGTTCAGCAGTGAGTGACACTACTCGGCCCAATACAAGGAGGTAACCGCTCAAGCAAATTTTCAGGTCTAATTATAATTATTTGCTAACAGCGGCAAGCTATGAAGGAAGAAAAATAAGGTACTGAGCCAAAGATCCTACTGTCAGCTGTCATCTCCACATGCTCTCCAACGTATAGCTAGGTGTTTTGCAATTTACAATGCGTAGTTGTGGGAGTAGGTTTTCCCGTTAGCTTTCGGATGGATAATGCGCTTGCGCAGAGCACACATGTTGGCCTGGCATATGCCCTAAGTTCCCATTCCATGGCCTTTTTATCCAGAGATGGGCTTGGAAAATAATTTTTGCACTGCATTGTAGAAATGATTGTTGTTTGATAGAATAAGAAAGAGATATTGAAGGAGAGAATATTGGTGAGTGTGGGCACTATAATGTCTGATTATTATGTAAGCATACAGATTATAAATTCGAAGTCTACAATTTTTCTCATTGCTCTTGTCCCGTACTTTCTGCGGATGATCCGTGATAGTCATATCAACATATTGTTGTGATGACTCGAGTTCAAGTTAGGACGTGCATCTCTTATAAGAGTCTGGGACATAGTTAGAGTTTTACTCGTTTATCCTGACCTATAAAATACATTTTCTGGATAGAGTTTTCTCGAATTAAAAAAAATATATATATATATATATATATATATATATATATATATATATATTGGCATTCTGCATGTCCTTTGTTATTATGTGGGGTGTTTGCCATGGGTAAAATTTCAAAAGCAAATTTCAACTTGCGTATTTTTAATTTGATCCTTGATTTTTAATTTGTGTGATTTGATCCTGTATTGATTGTTAAATTCTCAATTTGTTCAATTTTACTCATGTATCAAGAATTTTTGGATATTTTCTTTTTCTCTTATTTTTAATATTTGTTTTCTTTTTCTTCTGAAATCTAAAAATAAATAGGTCAAAAATTGGATAGCAGCTTGGATATAAATATATTGGTATCAACAATTGGCAGCTTCTCATGAACAAGCTAAGCAATAGGATTTAAACATAGATTCTAGTGGTGAAAGCACAGCATTCGTACAGATAAGAGGGATGAAAACGGACATGACATCCATAATTACTGCAATTAAGAGAAACAACTTGAGGATCTTGGTGAACCCCGTAACGTAAATATATCATGCAGCTTCAGTGGCTATACTGGAACCCTCAAATCCTGTCCACCATTATTGAGGATCTATACAGAGGACTCCATTCTCGCTATATTCGGAAGAAAACGTTGTTGGGACCATATCATCATTTTCTATAAAACGTTATTCAGACCAGAAAAAGCTAAACCAACTTAACCAAGACCCCAAATCTTAAATTCCAAATCCAATCTCGAAACCTAACTAAATTCCCAACCCCAAATGCAGGCCCTAACTAAACACCTTAACCCCCAAAAATCCTGTTAGAACAGCGTTTAATTGGGCATATTTCAAAATTAAATATAGTTCTTTGACTTGAGCATGAATAGCGATGGCGTTCTTTAATGTTGAGATCAGAGCTTGGAAGTAGGGTGCTAAACTGCTGATGTTCTATATTTTTCTTGTTTCTTTTTGTAGCTTTAGTAGCTACATACACTTCTTTTGGTTATTACCATTTGGTGTTTTCTATTATACAATCCACACATCACAACATTTTATTGGGTTTTTTTTTTTCCAAGAAGAAGAGGAAATGGGGAAGGGGGGCTTATATATTAAACATTATTGGATCCAGCCTTTTTTACCAAAAAAATTTGGTCCCATGTCTTTTTCCCCCTTTCATTATTATTAGTGTTTGGACCAGCTTGTATGCTTCTAAAATAATTTAAAGATACTGGAATTAATAATCAGATAAGTCTTTATTAGATCGTGAAATCATGAAGTTAATGACCAAATAAATCTCCTTTGAGAACTCAAACCGATGATTATTGAATATCTCACCTAAATGAGCAACTGATATACTAATGATAATTAGAAAGCACACCCAAAATCTAATCAACTGAGATTGGCGGGTCCTGTTTGTCTTAAGAACCTTATCAGACCTGTTAGTGCTGAGCTATATATGGAACTATGGGTATTCGTCCCTTGCATTTTTGTCGACTCTCTTTGCTTCTTCCAAAATCATTATCAGCGTTGTCATGTATATGCTCCTTCCTTTCTGCAAACTTTGTACATCATGCGAACCCCAGTTGAGATTTTTGCTTATTGGCTCTTCTGGCTGAGTAATTGCCATCATAGGACCATAATTTTCCAGAAAAATGCATCGGCTTAAACATGATTTTCTAAAGTAAACGAGAATCCATGGAAAATACTGCCAGTCATATTGCTGCTAGATACTAATTTATCAGATGGTAAAATCAAGAACCAGGATATTTGGTTAGAATTTCTTCTTTGTCAGTTGGTTTACTCCAGCTATTTAAAACACGAGCGGCTTCGACAATATACTTTTGTTAAAAAGTATAAAATCAAGTACTTTGGACAATCCCAAAACAGACCAAACGCAGATCCAAAGCAGAAGCTGCAAACAAATTACTAATCATCATCATAGCTAAATCCTTGTTGTCTAAGAAATCTCTCAAGCATAAAGAAGTCAAAGGCAATGGAAATTTAGTTTTGCTATGAAGCTTAGAGAATGAACTGCTAGTAACTTGCCTATTTCGCCTTACAGGATTTCCAAAATGTTCGAGAAGTCGAGGAATTTGCCATGCTCTGTAAGGATAAAGCAAACCATGACTATTCCCCGTCAATAAAAATAATACTTGACTATCACATCCTCGGCATACAATTTGACAAACAAGAGCAACTCATTGCATTGAAATATTGCCTTTTAAACTTTGCCCAGTTTGGTGGCGATGCGTGCTCGATTTTTGAAACTGTTTTTTTGTCTATTGATGCTTTTTAGATGTTCTTCGATAGCTTTAATATGTTAATGTCAGCATTTAAAAAAGATCATTCTAATATATGTTTAAATAAAAAATAATTTATTAAATCATTCTCCACTGCGTTAACAAACACATACATAATGTAATGTTCAAGAAGGTACATTAAACACAGAGCATGTCTGGTCAACAAAGACAAACTATTCAGGTGAACACACTAGAGACGCATATAATATCCATTAACAGAGAAACTGAAAAATCCAAAAGAAATGCAATCAACAGGAACTTCTAGAAAGATACCAGTATTCATGTAGCATCCATACATCATGCAGTCTCAATCGCATGCTTTTCTACAGCTGCCTGAAGTTTCATCTTATTGGCACCTGTATATTTCTCCACAATTTTCCCATCTTTCAGGAAAATGAAAGTCGGCATTGCCCGCACATCCCACTCCTGAGCAACAGACTGCGAAAGGCATGCAAATATCAGCTAGAAAACTACATCGTAGGTTTACTTTAGGTGGAGATACACAAGAAATTCAAGCCATCTCCACAACATAAATCTTAAAAAAAAAGTAAAACATAGAAGAAGGTAATGACATGGATTCTTTTCACCTGCAATTCATCCACATCGACTTTCAAGAATGTGACATTGGGCAGCTTCCAGGCTAACTCTTCCACGGCTGGGGCAATTAATTTACACGGCCCACACCATGAAGCAGTAAAATCCACCACAACTATCAAAATATGTTTCTTAATCATTAAATGGGAAAATTGTTTCGATAACACCTTATTAATTTTCTCTTAGTAAATCTAATGAAATACATGAACGTATCAAATTAGCCAAGTGAGGCACAGAGACATTTTGCGTAGAAATCCTATTCTATAGAAAGATAATTAAAAACGCACAAAAACTTGGGATTAAGGAGCCTACGATATTCTTACGACATGATGCCAGGGCAGTTAAGAACCAACCAAAAAGAATTAAAAAAATGGTTAAAATTATAAAAATCTACTGTAAAAATAGAGAGAAAGAAAATCCTATTCACCATGGAGATTAATCATAGAAAAAACCACACAGCAAAAATCCAAATATAAATAACCAAACACAAAACATGAGAAGACACAAAAAGACTTAAATGCGATACCAGTTTGTTAGACTCTTTTCCCTTCTCAAGCTGCTGGTTCCAAGACTCCTCGGTTTGGCAGACAATCACCTGTCCTTCTCCGGCCATTTCCTCTCAGAATCTCAGGAAATGCAAAGTTGACTCTCTCTAGTTTATTTCTTATTGCTGCAAGATCCAAACCCGGTCCCAGTATGTAGGGACTCACATAGTCACGGAATGTTGTACTTTACCGAAATGTCCCTCGCATGAATAAGAATTGTAATTACAGATATACCATTTGGGTGTTTTGGACTTTTGACGCCGAGCAGTACAGTAGCTTAATGTAATCGACTACCTGGGGAACCACGTCCATCACCGGCACATGTATACACGTGGCGTATGCGATGACGAGTTGCTGAGAGTAAGGAAATCAATCCCTTTGTGAAGTGACGCGCTTGGCGAGAGACATTGTAGAAATATATTTTTTATATTTTATTCCATCTTAATTTTGTATCGAGGCATTAATATTAAAAAAAATAACGATCATATTTTAATATAGATAGTGGGATGTCACGTTGTTATTTGACCCGGAATAGAATAATATAATATATTATATGTAAAGTATAAACTTATCCAGTTTCATGTCTTTTATTATATATATTTATTTATTTAAATAAATTTATTTTTAATATAAAAATAAAAATAAATAATTTAAAGCAAAAAATAAAAATAAAGTAAAACTCAATTAATAAAAAAGACATTTAAATGTAAAAACAAACTGGATCTTAATAGGTCGATGGTGTAACTTGTTAGCTTGGAGCCTAAGTTTTATTTTAAATTTTATATATCAATATAATATTTTTTATTTTTAAAAATTTAAAAACAATTAGCCCATCAAACACAATATTCATAAGATTTCAAAAACAAATAGAATTGAGCAGTTCCTCAACTAAACACCACGTGATTAATTGTTTTTAAATTTTGATGGAGTAACAATGGACAAGGCTTATGAAACCCGGTCCAACTTGATGAAAAATGATTTTTTTCGAGCTCAGGTAATGATAGGTTAACTTCGGATCTAGCCAAACAATACAAATTAGTCAACTTTAATAATTAAAAAATATTATTTATCTAACCGATGAATAGATTGAGCTTTAAATAAGTGGCTGCAAATAATGTGGCTCACGATGCCTTCTGAAGTTCCTAGACGCTGGCCTAATAGAGTACACAAACAGTGGAGAGGGTATTATACATTTTAATTGACTTTCGGATGGGTGCTGTGCTGGTTTCGATGAGGGGCCGGGTGATAGTAAATGTCATTAAATTATTTTATTTAAAAAATTAAATAATTAAATAAGTTTGAGAATATAATTTATATTATTTTTTAAAATAGATTTTCAAATGAAAGTTATTTAGACTTAAAACTTATACACATATTTATACTATCTTATATTTAATTTTTATCAAATAAAATGATGGTGGTGAGATTCGAATTCTTGATCATTAGATCAATAAAACTCTGATATCATATCAATGAACCATCACATTTAAAAATTGAAGTTATTAAATAAGACTTTAAGATATAATTTATATTATTATCTGGGTTATCATCTCAGAAGACAAAGACTTTCAATGCATGTTCCATGTGATGGTGATGCTGTCCTAATATCCCATGCTCTGGCTTTGTTATCCCGGAGATGGGCACTGCATATAATCCCTGGATTGAAAAGTCATGCTCCGAAATTCGGTAGGAAACGGGCTGCCCCGGATCGTTTTAGCAGTCGGGCTGGTTGTTTCCCACCATCCAAACAAGCTGTACCGTGAGGCTAGACACTCTTCTAAAAGAAACGGAATGACGACTCATTGCTCCCGTAACGAATTGAATTGGAAATTGATGTTTCTCGCCCGATGGTGCGCTGCCTGAGAATCTCACAGCACGTGGTTTGCACTCTATTCCGTCGGTACATTTATCCCGTTACGTTGACCTTCATGTATTTAAAACTGTTCATATCAACTTTCCAAATTGAACAGCCGAAGGGGTCCCTCGATAACAAATTGCGAAATCTGATAATTTCCCAGTAATAGTTATCAGGAAAATTCGCCTGCTGCTGCTCTGTCAACGCCCCAGGAGCAGACGATCAGAAAAGCTGATCAAGTTACTTGGACAGCCTTTATGGCACAGCAGAGAAGCGGGGAGAGAGGGAGAGAGGGAGAGCTGAGGTGAGTAAGGATTATTGTTTCAAAAAATTGAGTTCAGAGCACCTGATCTGACGTCATTCGCAAGATTTTTTAGGAGAAATTGTGGCCTAGTTTTAGAGAGAGGAGCTGGCAGATTACCAGCCTCCAATGCATCAGCCCGAGGCCTAGTTCTCAGAGGAGAAGGGTTTTTGACACAGATAAATTGCAAAGGAATAGGTCAGATTACAATGCAATTAACATTTTTTAGCCATTTTAGTAGGGCTGTAAAGTGTAGTTAAAGTTTTTTTCAAATGTTTTTCTTGTTCATAAATACATCAAGATTGTTCAGAAATAATTTTAAAAAACAATGACAAACAGTCACGAAAAACATGAGAAAAGGCTGTTTAAAAAACCCCCGAGGAAGACAATAGCTTTACAAGCACCCAAGCAAGATCATTCGGATTTTATTACATTTCAAACCTCCTTAAGAAAAACACAAGACAGTAAACATCCTAACATGACACGTGCGAGTAACAGGACGAAGCACTCACAAGACATGTCAAATACATCTACAAGAACCATAAAGCAGAAAAGAAATTGAAGATCATCTTCCACACATTATGCAGTTGCGTGCTTTGCAACCAGCACTGGGAGGCCATCTTTATCAGCACCCACAGTTTTGTCCACAATTTTTCCATCTTTCAGGAAAAGAAAAGTTGGCATTGCCTCCACATTCCACTCCTCGGCAACAGCCTGCAAAATATACATTTAGCGAAAAAATACATATAAACATAGCTAAGCACAGGATTTCTCATGCCATTGACTTAACATCAGGTAGGTGAAGGCATAGATTTCTTACCTTCAATTCATCCACATCCACCTTCAAGAATGTGACAGTGGGAAACTTCTTCGCCAACTCGGCGAAAATGGGAGCAATCATTCTACATGGTGGACACCATGTAGCAGTAAAATCCACGACAATCTGTCAAAGTTTTCTTGTCAAGGCCAGATTAAGCGGAAGCTTAGGGAAAGAACAAGACATTCCATGAAGAAATCTCAAAAAATCCACTCCTAAAAACTTAATATAATCCAACTCCAAATCAATCCATCAAGATTCCAGTCCTTCATATCAAAACTACTGTTAAAATCAGGTGAGATTTTCAGGTAAAATTAAATTAAATCGGCAAAAAAAACCCATCAATTAAATTCTGAAACTTAAGATTTCACAAGTAAAAGACAGACCTAACTTTCCCACAAAAGATTGCATATAATAAGAGGTGCTCTTTAATGGCCACACAAGTAAAATCATAACAAACATAAATACAAAAAAGGTTCAAAGAGACTAGCGAATACCAGTTTCTGAGACCCTTTCCCCTTCTCGAAGTGCTCTTTCCAGGTATCCACAGTGTGGCAGGCAATCACTTGTCCTTCTTCGGCCATTTTCTCTCTCGATAATATGAAGCACAGAAAAACGTCTTCTTTTAACCTTTTGTAACGCTTGATTAGGGACCCCAATCCACTATATATAGAGAAAGAGCCACGAACAGCTCGATTACTTAGACGCGTCCCGCTTTTACATAGTAATTTACAGGTATGCCATTCGGATGGTTGTGGACATGATTGCGGGCTTTAGGTTCCCGTGACGTAACCATATAAGTCAGCAGGACTTTTCTTTGTCGGCGGTGTGAACCTAGTGTTTGAAACGACGAATTGTAGGGCGACGCCTGTCACAGGTGCGGGGATGAAAATAGAATTCGAATTCAATGAATATTAGCCTCCCTAAATAGACCAATTAATGAATAATAAATAAGATATAAATATATTCTAATCTAAATTGAAATATATATTTATATTGTATATTTATTTTAATATAATATAATATATATTTTTAATATTGATATAAAATATACACATATAATATTTATTAATCTAATGTACGTATAAATGCTTCAAAATAATTATTTTATTGTTATTATATATATATTAATAAATAATATTGTATAATAAATACTCATTAAATATTAAAAAAAGTTTATGAATATATAAATCTCTAACCCAATGAATAGAATATAAATATTAAAAAAATTGATCAAGAGATATTATTTTCATTCCTGCATAATAGGGTATTTGGATTTTGGATAGCAATGTACCCTGTATTTCACTAATTGTTTTTAGAATTTTTTTATATTTTTAAATTATTTTAATACACTGATATAAAAAATAATTCTTATTTTTTAAAATATATTATTTTAATATATTTCCAAATAAAAAATCACTTCCAAAAACATCTACCACTTATTCTCTTACACCAGGTTTATGCAAGAAGCTGCACGTGCTCGCATTTTTTCGGGTGGATTTTAATTGTGGGCTTGGATCTCTACAGTTTTGCTCGTTTCCAACTGTGGTGCATATGGGCTGGGCCTCTTATTTTTAACAGATGGACTGGTCTTTAATTAGTTAGGCCTCATATTTTTAATTTCTTGTTACTTTAAGATGTTTTTTTCATTGCATAAATTATAATGGACCCAGTACCAAACGTACTATCAGATGGACAATAACATTTTTATTATTTCACCAATGAAAATGCTTTCAAGCTAGCTTTCATTGAAAATATACATGAATTGGTAAATTTGAGGATACATTTTTTCATTCCAAACTTTCTTTTAATATGAATACCAGATAATAATAATGATGATGATGATAATAATAATAATAATAATAATAATAATAATAATAATAATAATAATAATAATAATAATAATAATAATAATAATAAAAGTAGTGTACATTTTATCACACAGAATAGAGTCTCTAAAATTAAAAAAATTAAAAATAAAATAACATTAATGGTGTTTATGATTTTTTTAATATTAACACAATAAAATTGTTGGAAAACATTTAAAACCATCAATCTAATATTTTTTTTAAGAAATTATGTTTAAAAAAACCATTTAAAAATCAAATTGAACCGCATTGCAAATAGACAGTGTTAGGATATATTAAGTTTAGCCACTAAAATTTTATGATTATTTGGAAGGGTGGGGTGGATAATTTTTTAAGCTATTTTTTCTTAGAAATATATCAAAATAATATATTTAAAAAATACATATTTTGATATCAACACATCAAAATAATAATAAAATAATTTAAAATACAAAAAAATTAATAAAAAACATAAAAATTCTCGGAAACATGGTCAACTGCAATAAACACCCGTAACTAGGGAAATTTCATGCCGCTGAAAATTGCCCTCTTCCACTTCCATCCTATAATCTTAACTACTGACCTCTTGAAAAGTGAGATAATTGTAGATGTTTCTGTTAAATTGAAAATAATTTAGCCAAAATACCCACTAGGAAGTCATAAAATAGACAGTAACAATAACCCAATCCCCGTGTTTCAAAAATATTTTTTAAAATATTTTTTTTTTATTTTTTTTGTATTTTTAGATCATTTTGATAAAATAATATTAAAAATATATATTTTTTAAAAAATATTATTTTTATATATTTCTAAATAAAAAACACACTTTAAAAACTAATGGCAAGAAAGGCTGAAGAGGGAGAAGGAGACTTCATGGAATAAGCTTAATTACTTGTCAGCTGCTCTGGCTGTTAAGGATGTGTTTCCTTTCCTTTGTAGTTTTGGTAATCAATATTTTATAAAATGTATAACATTTTACACATAGCGGAAAGCCATTTAACTGGTAATTCGATGTGCGATTACTGATCAGCTAGTTGGATTGAGAGTGATTTGTCAATTAATCTCACATGAATCGTTGCTCTGCTCGGGCGCAGCTATCCATAGAAGGTAGAAACCTTAAGATCTTGCTAGTGTTTAGAAAGCGAGGAATTAATATGTCTTATCTTTGTCGTGATTATGCCTAATTGACGATGTCTGGTATAATTTTGTGCAGTGGGATGTATATTGCTGTATTTGAGGCGGCTATAAAAAAAACTAGCTTTGGAGGGTAAGAATTGTGTTGTGATGCCCATTAAAAGTTGTTCTTTGTTCTTGTTGATGTTTTTTTTTTATTCAAGAAAACCTTATTTCTTGAAAAGTACCCCGGTGAGTGAGTATAATCCTGGTTGTCCTAGATTTTATAAGAAATGTATACCTGACTCAAACTCGAGATTTATTGTGCAGATCTCAAGTTTTTTGTCATCACATCCCGCTTCATCACTTGGGGACTTGTTGATGTTCCCTTCGCACTGCTTGCATAAAACTAATTGTAAGTGACTCAAAAATTGTATGCCTGACATTATTTGGACTAGAAAATTTAGCATAGTTTGGTATCAGTTTTTAGTTTAGTTTTCCAGCAGGAGCTAATATTTCAAGCTTTCTAATATAGCTGATGTTTCTAGCAGGCTAGTTCCATGTATTGAAAGGCTCACAAGTTATTGGTTCCCTTAAGCAATTCTTCTGATCAGAGGATTTTGACTTCCATTTTGATCTGGTTATTCGTCTCGCCATCTAAATCTGCTTTTATGATTGTCCAACTTTTGATTTTGACGAGAAAAAAATCCTAAATGTTTAGACCGTGAACCTGGATTGCTTCTGGCTGCATACCACAAGCGCTTGCCATGCCATGAGAGGCATGCTTGGAAATGGTTTCAATGTGGAGATTCAGAACAGGAGGCAGGATGGTGCAACCATGCAAGAAACCTTCAAGATTTGGTCCATTTAGAAGATAAATACACGAAAAAAATGCTTTTATGGAAGAAATTCATAAAAGAAACATGCCCATAAAAATCTTTATCGACCCCGTTGATCAATCTGATCCGACATAATTTTTCGAACTATTCCCTTCATCCACCAACGATTTCTGATGCTTTAAACCAACAGGCTCTGGCGTGGACGTAGTATTACATCTGAATCAAGAGTCTGATCCCTTCAGCATGGAACCGTACAACAACGGAAGTATGGCACGAAAAATCCTTAGTGTAAAGGTTGGCTTCACTGAATCCAGGCTTCAAGAAGGGAATTCCAACTGGCAATCTTCCCAGAGGTTTTTCCCTCGGTTGCCTCCATTCTCGTGGCATTACCAGCACGCTGCAAGCACAGAAGAGTTTAAGTCTAAAATTGCAGAGCACTGAAAGCGAGCTAAATTACAATTTGGCTTTTCGAATTCTTAGTAGGTTGTTTCCAAAATGATAACATCTGCAAAACTGTAACAGGAATTTTCCCAAGACAGAATTCTATGAATTACTCTGTTCAACCTATTTTTCCTATAAAAAAACTTCAAATTTGTTCACCAATACTAAGTACTGGAACTTTAAACCTAAAAAATTAAGGTGGCCCTTTCAGAAAAGAACCAATGGCCAAAGAACCAGAAAAATACCAAAAAAAAGTTGGGTTGACTGTAAAAAGCTTCAAAATGAACTTAAATGGTGCAATGCATGAGAATTTGACTCCAAAGATCCAGAAATGTTCCAGTAGATATCTAGGGTATTATATGATTATGTGCAGCTTTGACGGTTCTCAAGCATCACTCTCAATGCCCAGATGAAAGCAGAGAAGTTATACTGACCTTGAAACACATGTTCTTGTCTGTGTCACAAACTGGATAATCATGGGGGCAACAGTGGAGTCGATCCTTACAACATACGGCAGAATCCAATCCACAGCATTTCCATGAAATGCATATTCCAAAAAATTTGCGAGCACAGCAGCAGGTTTCTCCTGCTGCACAGTAAGTAAAAAGATCACATTTATTGGGTCCCGGTGGAGGTGGAGGTGGTGGATTTGGGCTCGTCTTTACTGGATAAGAAGCTAGCATGTTGATACCACAGACCCCTTGAGAATTGCCACTATTGCGCTGCATATGTATATAACCACTCATTCCCCAACCAGTTCCCCATGAGTTCTTCACAATCCAGTAATCCACTCCATTTTCTGACCCATATCCTACAATCAATACAGCATGATCCAAAGAAGTTGAACATGGGCCAGTGAAAATCCCCTATCACACAAAATAATAGAAAACTTGCAATCATGATGTTTGTTTTACAGATTTCACTAGTCATTGATATTGATTGCCTCAAGGACCAACCTTTGAATACATCTGAAACGCTCTCTCACTGCCGCATATACCCACACTCACAGGTTGAGCTGCCACAGCTTGTAAGAGCTGTTTCTCGTTTTCAGGCAAATCAACATATTTATCAATAGTCACAACACGCCTTTTCATCTGCAATACAAAAAGGCAAAGCATCATATTGATTGAAAGTGTTATCCAGTCCAAATTAAAACACTAAAAAATCTACATGGCAAACAGACAAGTGCCTGCAAATGCATATGCAAGAGGAGTTAAGAATTTGAGCAAAAAAGCTGAAATAATTCAGCAACAAGTCCAAACAGTAAAATTAAGGTTCTCACCTTTTCCTTATTGCAGGTCCCATCCCGGGCTCGATATGGATAATCTTCCTCGTCATCAATCCCGTGGTTGTTTATGACAAATTGGAATGCATAGTCCATGAGTCCACCCCCACAACCATCATTGAAACTTTTATCACACTCAATCAATTCTTGTTCTGAAAGGCTAACAAGAGATCCAGTGACAATCTTATTAATCCCTTCAATGGCTCCAGTAGCTGAGAACGACCAACAAGCGCCTATATAATCCAGTAGCGGATTTAGTTCCGAAGTGTATTAAAAAAAATTAGTTCTAAAATAACTGATTTAGCTTCGACAGACAACAAAAGATGTTCTGAAATGTACAAAACCAGGTGTAGGTGCAATTCAATACCTAGCTAAGGACAGGCATCAAGTATTGTCCCGTGTATGATTTATAGATGAATAAAGAAGTCAGTCGGGAAAAAGTAACGCGTTTAAGCTACAATAAATTGTGGTCACCATCACAAGGAAACATCAAGCACCTAATACAGTTAGCCACTACACTATATCATTACTGCAATTCAATTATACAACCTATAAACCAGCCCTCATAGTCAGGCAGACTTCTAAAAGAACAAAAATTCAAGACTTGATTTTGCACAGAGACTAGTAATTTTGCTTATCATTCACCGTATTATAACGTTTCACATAAAAGAAATGTCACGGCATCATCCCATCAGATTGAATATCATCTAACTAAGCTTTAAAGCACAAGTTAAATGTTTCTACAACTACATCAAATTTATAACTCACGTACCACAGCTCCCTTGATCCTTGACATTGGTCACAGCCCCTTTCTTTCTCCAATCAATCGAAGCAGGGATATCACTAACAGCCCCAGTAATTTTTAGATTTCGATTATCAGGATTCAGAGGAGCAGCAGAGAGTCCCAGCCGAGAAGACTTGAATTCATGATGGGTTAGATCAGCAAAGGCATTGAGAGCAAGGGTATAAGAAGAACTACCCTTGTTGTGTTGCGTAACAAAATCATTGTTGTCTTCGAAGACTTTAAGTCTCCGAGACCTTTCTTCCTGCGAAGTGTATGTTTTACCATGTTCTTTGCACCATGTTTCAAATAGTTGAGAGATGTCCGAGGAAGAAGAGGAAGCAGAAAGGGAGGAGAAAAGAAGAGCGAGTGCAAAGATGTAAAGGAAGTTCATATTTTGTTTGTGAGGAAAAAGGGGTGACTTTTTGCTTTTTGGGGTTTTGCTGGGTTGGATTGCCTACAGTTATGGAGATCCACCCAAGTTGTGAAACATGGCTGTATTACGCTGGAACTTTCCTTTTCAAAAGTGAAATCATGAATGTTTGTTTTTAAAAATAATTTTTATGTAAAGTTATATTTTAAAAATAATTTTTAATATTCACATATTAAAATACTTGTAAATATGCTAGTATTTACTTGAAAATACTTTCAAATAATATATATTTTTTATTTTTAAAAACATTATTTTTAATATCATTATATAAAAACAATTATAATTAAAATATAAAAACATATGTGCTCGAAATGTAGTTCCGTGTCTTTCGCTTCATGGTAAGGGCCACGGCCATGCTTTGTTTCTTCTAAAGGAGATAAGATCGTTGACTGGTGACATGCTAACACCTAAGATTCCGACGGGTTGGATTTAAAAAAAAAAAACTCGATTAATCTATTAAATTTAGGTTTATTTGTGACTGGTCTTTCTAGATATGATAGGGCCAGAGCTTGATAATCATACTGTTGATTTTTATATATATTTTTTTCTCTTAAAATTAATTTGAATTAAGTATTTTAATTTATGATATAAACCTGATTTTATATAGATATTCGATTGATAAATAACATATTTTTTCACGATACTTTCTATTTTTTAACGTGATTCATGTACCTACCTACCCGTTTACAAATTATAAAATGTGGTTTGTTGAAAATTCATGATTTTGGTATCTAGTGAAAAATATATAAAATTTTCTTCCGAAGTTAATGCATTTATTGCTTGGCTCCCACCAAAAGCCAGACATTTTCCCATCCCAATTCTAATTCTAATTCTAATTTAGACCCTTTGTTTGGGAAGTGTTTTTTAGAAAGAAAAAAAAGAAGATATTTTTATTTTTTTTTGCTTGAAATTAATAATTTTTTTGGTGTTTTTGTTATGATTCGATGATATTAAAAATATTTTTTAAAAAAATAAAAAAGAATATTATTTTAATATGTTTTAAATAAAAACATATTTAAAAAATAAATATTCTAAACAGGTTTTATTGATAAAGAAACATACAGTTTCAAGCATACCCCTGGATTGAAATCCATGTATGCGGTATGCCTGTGTGTGTGTGTGTGTGTGTGTTATGGGACAGAGACTTTTCTGAAAACGTGGTAGATAACTTCGTACAAAACATAAATTTTCTCAATTGAGCCCCTAAAGCAATTGAAACTCATCTAGTAAGTTCCTATCTATTTCCACTGCTGTTTTCCATCTAGATTGCAAATAATACATCACTTGAGAAGTCTTATTTTTTATCTGTCAGAAATGGGAAGGTTTTTAACTTTGGACCCAATTGGAAAATATATAATACTCAAGGGACCTATTTGATAAGATTAGTAGTTTGTGGATTGCATCGAGAATTAATTCAAAGAAGGGAGACTAATTAGAGGTTTGCCTTGAATTTATATCTCTGGCATGCGTTTGATAAGTCAGAGTAAAGGTAACCATTGTAAAGTTAAGGATCAACAAAACGAGAACATGAAAAAAGGGGCCGTGTCTTCTTTTATGTTAATTATTATTTTATTTTTAAAAAATATTAATTATATTTTTATAAATATTTTATGATTTTTATATGTTAATACTAAAAGTTTAAAATTATTATTTTAATATATATTTAAATAAAAAAACATTACATGCTACTCTGTCAAACACAAACCATGATGGATTGGTGATTTGGCTCAACCGCTCAAGAATTTCCTTGATTATTTTAGACTCTCTATTGTTTGCTTAGAATTCCCAAAAATATATTTTAGAAATTATTTTAGACCTTCAAGGCATAAAAATATACTATTTTATCTTATATAAAACTAAAATTTGAGCTAATTAAATAATATTTTTTACATATAACTAAAAAACGAAAAGTTATCACAATACCAAAATCTCATATATAATCGCATTTTAAACTAATGATTTTATAAAGACTATAAAAACATGTTTTTTATTTATAAATATCTTTTTTTTTCATTTTAAAATTGATCTCATATTAATTTTAATCAAAAATAAATATTTCTTAAATCTATTTTTTTTACATATATAAATCACAACTAAATTTATTTTATTTTATTTAAACACAAAAAAAAACAAAAAAGTCGCCTAGGTGTCAAAACACGGCACATTTATCCACGGGGCTTTGAACGAAATTGACATACACATAAAAAACAGTATCTAGTGAAGCAGCAGCAGCAGTCTAGAGTAGAAACAAACACTAAACTCAGTCGCTGCTTCTGATCACTTTTCTATTTCCTTCAAGTCAAGATAGCCCTAAAAATCGTAACTCCGTCCGACAAGGCAAACGCCACCGAAATCATCAGAACCTTAATCTCCTCGGCCTACTTGTAATCAGCTTCCTAACAAACCATGGACGTTGATCCTCGTCACTACGAACAAATTGTAAGTAATTATTACTTTCATTATAATCTCAGACTACCACCGGTTCCTGTCTAGTTGCGTTATAATTTACACTCATTAATCACTGTTCTTATTGATCGAACCCTACTTTGTACTTTACATTAATCAGCATAAGCAATGCTGGGAATAGGTAGTTATGGGCATTACTGATGCTGATTAATGGAATTGTTTGGAGCAACTGCTGGTATTAATAGTAATTAGGGCTTCTGGGCTTTCGCAATCTTTCTAATGGATGGCTGTGCTGTTTTTAAATGTATTTACAGGCTATCAAAGATAATGATATCCACAGTATTGTGGTATCCTATCTGGTGCATAATTGTTACAGAGAAACTCTGGAGGCATTCGTGGCTTGTACCGGGATGCCGGAACCTGCAAATTATATCGAGGATATGGAGAAAAGAAAAGGTATGCAATTTTTTTTCAGTTTTTTTTTTTATATATATATATAGAAAAGCAGGATTTGTAACTTTAAAGCATGACCACTAGCTTAAAGTCTTGAACTTCTTTAGTTGCGAGATATGCAGGTCGAGCTTGTTAAAAAATTGTCAATATTTAAAGAAAAGGAATTTATGTGGTCTTTTTTGCGTGTTTTGGGGACTGGCTACCTAGCCTCAATTCGGTGTAAAAAGCACTATTTACCATGCTTAATTGCTGCATTTTACCAGTTTCCATTGTAACTTCTTTTCCTACTTTCTTCTTTTTGGAAACGGTGGTTGTTTTCATGAAGATTATTGGAAGAATCAAGCAGATATCACTCGGCTACTGCTATGCCATGATATGCAGTGTTTAAACATCGGTAGCAATAAACCATAGATGCTTTTATTGTTACCATAGTAGTTTGCTTATATTTTCTCTTGGATGTAATGATCTGACAATGATTTTCTGCTTCGTTCCTTTGCTGATCTCTGTTCTTTTTTATACCGGTGCTAATCATAAACTACATGCTCAGAAATACTCTGTTGTGCCCTAGAGGGGGATGCACTTAAGGCCATTGAACTGACAGAACAAGTGGCATGTGACTTATTGAAGAATAACAAGGACTTGCATTTTGATCTTTTGAGCCTTCATTTTGTCGAGCTTGTTTGCGCTAAGAAGTGGTAAGTAGTAGAAGAGCGTACTTCCAAGAACATCTTCCACTTATTTTAAATCCTTATATGCTAATGGACAGCACTGAAGCTTTGGAATTTGCTCAAAACAAGTTGATGCCATTTGGGAAGGAGCAGAAGCTACTTGAAAAGCTTGAAGTATGTTCCTTCCTGAGCAAACCACTTCAAGCATAGCTACTGTTTCTAGTCTAATATTGCTGGAAAATGAAAAAAAAACCGTTTCCTATTGCTGCAGAACTTTCTGTCTCTGCTTGCTTATGAGGAACCAGAAAAATCACCAATATTTCATCTGCTTGGCTTGGAGTACTGGCAGTGTGTTGCAGACAATCTAAACCGAGCCATTCTTGGTTTGTTCCTCCAGTTTTTCTCCCTGTTCCATGTTTTTTCAGAAGATTCCATACTAGCAAATGTGCTTCTTGTTGATTTGATGATTCTTTCTATAATTATCATTCACACTCTTCTCTATTTATTTGTTGGTCCTGAATGATACCAGCCCATAGAAACTTGCCAAGCTATACAGCAGTGGAAAGACTGATACAACAGGCGATAGTTGTAAGGCAAAGCTTAAATCAAGATCATGGTAAGGTAAGACATGGTTAATGATTATCCCCCTTGATACTGTTAGAAGCTGAGGATTTGAGCTAATTATGCTGATATCTCAACTCTCCTTGAGTTTCTTCGGGACTAATTTGTTATTGGTATAGTGATGCTTTACTCTTTTAGTACGTGTTTTTATAGGATGAGATTCCAACATTTTCTCTGAAGGACTTTCTCAAAGGCTAGATACTGGAAGTGATTATAACATTTTGGTGAAGAGGTAATGAAGGCTACTTCATATCTTGTTGCCACTGTATGGTTTTGGAGTAATGTTTGTTTAGGGGAAGATAACAGTTATCAATGCTCTTGCATCTGTAAAAGCTGCTTAGTAGGCTGTCAGCTGACTCACGTGCCCGTGTCTTCCTGTATTTGGTTAGGTATGCCTCCTTAATCCTTATTGACCACAGTACTAGTGCATTTGAGTTTCAACTCTGCGCTGATTGGATTTGTCATTGTCCATGGTTTTGACAATCCAATGGCTTGTAAATTTTGACTTGCTTGTTCAGAGACTAGGAATCTAGATTATTTTGTGCTCTAATGTCAAATTAATTCCGATTTGATGATATTGGAAGTCTTGTTAAGTGGAGCAAGGTTGAGATGGAAGGACCAAGCTATTTCATGGCACCATGACTTCGCATATGGTAAAAAAAGCATCATATTGATTGTAAGAACTGCCAATGGCTGCTGTAATATGGTGTACAGGGTGCACCATAAAACGAATTTTAATTCTGGAATGTTGATGTTGGAAATTTGCATATGTTTGGTTGTGGATGATTTTAGTAGTAATTAGAACCTAGGTTACCATCATTTGACTTGCTGCCTACCCGTGAGGAGGTTTCACTATCTCATAGTTCAGAACCATGGGGGTATTCTAGTTGGTTCACAGTTGCTTGGAACACGGGCTATTGCTAGGTCTTGTTTGAAGTTGATTCTATCTGGCATGGCTTTACTAAATACATGCCATTCTTGAATGGGATGATGAGGTTATAGATTATTGTCATCCCTAAGGCAGCATCAGACTTTTGCTCAGCACATCTATTTTTTAGGATTGGTTAGCTAACCATGACTTTGCTCGATGTTGTTTTTTAAAATATTTTTTTATTTAGAAATATATTAAAATATTTTTTTTATTTTATAAAAATATTTTTTGACATTCAAAAATATAAAAAAATAATTTAAAATAAAATATAAAAGTATTAATTTTAATTTTAATTTTTTTAGAAAATGCTTTTGAAATGTAGGACTAATCGCCTGACAAATATTTCAAGGCACGGACTTTATAGAGGCTGACAATTACAAGCAAACGACTGGCAAAGGCTGCAACAGTATATGATCAAGAGGACCTAAAAATATTTGATTATTTATTTATTTTAATTTTGAAACTTATTTGTTGGATTTTGAACTTCTCGTTCATTTTTAAATTATCTGATAATTTCTTATTTCACGAACCCAAAAATTCCCAGCTCTGAATTTTACAAGTTATTAACCATCTGTCCACAGCGTTGGGTCGTAAAATTTTCCATAATATCTTTATATTTTTGGGATTCAAGGGTTTTAACCATAGCTGTTAAATCTAGGCTAACGAGTTAACTTCAGAAATATGGAATTCAAAACTTGATCGAGGTTTTTTAAGTTGAAATGAAAAATATTAATCCAATAAAAACTGTTTTTTGATAAATCTATTAATCAAATCAGGTTAATACAAATGAATTTTTTTCTTAAAACAAAACGATATTATTTTAATAAAAATAGTTCATAAGTGATCCAGTAATCTAAGCGACGGCTCTTATGGTCTTTAACTCACCTACTTAGTTAAACAGCCTAAAGAATGAGCTGCTTTGTCTTTACAGCCTTTTGGGCTTTGAAATGACGCAGCTGATCCAAATCATAAATTGGCCAAACCACACCGACTTAAAAATTACATCATGGGCTTAGAAACAGCACGACCGGTCCATGTCTATAGATAACCGGTAACCCCCTAAAATATCTCAGCTCTTTTCAGAAATTTCAGATAATGCTGTCCGTAGTTGCTACTCCATCTCCTTCACTTCCCAGCCTCCACTCCGGCAACGACACGCTGCCCCTCTCCCATTTTCTCTCCAAAAGGCCCTCATTCTCTAGGGTTTCAAAAAATCTCAAGCTAAGCATTCCGAATTTGAGGTTCTGCAAAATTTATTGCGGACTTGCTAAAGCCAAAGAGACAATTTCTACGACAAATCCTAATTCTCTAATCAAAGAACCTCACAAGTACTTTGATCAAGTAATAATCACCGTTCGATCAGGAGATGGAGGCCACGGGGCGGTCCTCAACATGCCTAATCAGAACAGCAATGCTAGTAAGGGAAAACATGAGAAAAAGAGTAGACATAAGAGCTCGTATAAAAGAGATTTTGATGGATCGTTAGTTCTTCCTGTTGGTGGACATGGAGGTGATGTAGTGATTTATGCGGATGAAGGAAAAGACACGTTACTGGAGCTTCATAGCAAAAGTAGATTTAATGCGAAGCGCGGTGGAAATGTTGATGCTATGGGTGTTTTAACTTCTCAATTGCATAATGGACTTGCTGCATCGACGCTGCGTATTCCTGTGCCTGTAGGTTTGTATGTCAAGGATTAGATTTTTTTTTTTTTTTGCTACAGATTTTTTTTTTGTGCTCGTTACTTAGTTTTTATAGCTTTTCTTGTTAATTAATGTGATAGGTACGGTTGTGAAGCGTAAAAGAGGGAAGTTATTGGCTGATTTAGCGCAGCCAGGCGATGAAATACTTGTTGCGAGGGGTGGACAAGGAGGGGTGAGAAATTATTGTATTGCAAGTTGTTGTTCTGTTTAATATATTTTTGTTACTGTCAACTTCAGTGTTCAGTTTAGAATTCATTATTGATATTAATGGTTCTCTGGCAGATTAGTTTGATTGAAGCCCCGGAGCGTAGAAAGAAAACATTAATGGCTTTAACAACGAATGTGATGAGAGATGATAGTGATAAGGTGAAGAACATACCCTTTGATTTATTTATTTAGTACTGTTTCATTTGTGTAATGTATCTCATTTCAATGGTTTTCTTGCTGGTTATGATTGCATTTCCTTCATTGGTTTTCTAGTCTATTTTAAGAGTTTAAGATGCATGTAAGGATGATTATTGGATTGGACAACTGTGTAGTGATTTCTGCAAATGGGTTCAGGTTTCTTGCCTATTTATATGGCAAACAAATGTCTCTTTGTTTGCTCATCTGTTTTGGAAAGTTTTCTAATTGTAAAGATAGTAATTTTGTCCTTTATTCTGTTGCTAAGATCTCAACATATGACCTGCATACAGGCCACAACTCTACCCAAATCAATTACCTCTTGAACTGAGGCCGTAAGGTGAAATGTTGATTGTTAACGCATGCCTGTGAAGATAATTATGACTCTCTATTGATATCACAAAATGTTTTACTGGGTGGCCTTTCTGCATAGATTTGATTTATTAAAGAACTTGCTCAGCGAGAATTCTAGACTTTGCTATAGAGCTATAAAATAATCAACAATAACAGTATATATGGCTTACCACTACTCACATTTGATTTTCACTTATCCTAAAACAAGCCTTGAACATTATGATTTACTGCAGGTTTTAATTCTTGGTCAGCCCGGGGAGGAGGTCAGCCTAGAGTTGATTCTACGAGTTGTTGCTGATGTTGGTCTGGTGGTTAGTGTTGTTTCTCACTTAATTTTTCATGTTTGTTTGCACATGCCAAGGCAGTCTACAACTTTAGTGATTGTTTTATATGTTTTGTTGGATTACTGTGGCTTTGACCAACATTGCTTTTAATTACTGCATTATCATAATCTTCATATTACCAGAGATGTTAATTTGCTGGTGTAGGGACTTCCAAATGCTGGAAAATCAACCCTTTTAGCAGCCATTACACTTGCGAAGCCAGATATTGCTGATTATCCTTTCACAACATTGATGCCAAACCTTGGACGCCTCAATGGTGACCCAACTTTAGGAGCTGGTATGTATTCCTCTGAAGCAACATTGGCAGATTTGCCTGGCCTTATAGAAGGCGCTCATCTGGGGAAGGTACTGTGCTTTCATATCTAGTTAAACTATTTATCTAGAGCTTGTAATTGCTAAAACTGATTTTTTCATGTCCTCAAGGGTCTTGGTCGCAATTTCCTAAAGCACCTTAGAAGGACTCGTGTATTGGTCCATGTTGTTGACGCAGCTGCTGAGGACCCCGTGAATGATTACAGAACTGTCAAAGAAGTATATCTTCTGTTTATGCTATATTATTATTGGTTTTTTGTATATTTATTTTGAAAAATAGTTTTCAGCTTCACATGTATACACAGATTTAGAAGTGCTTTTCTGTTTTTGTGAGCTGATATGCCTTTGTTTGGTTAAATCTATGGTATAGCTTGCCTATTTAAATAAAAACTAAACTTCAAGATCTCTACAAACAGCTTTCGGGAGTGAACCCAATTCAATTAGCATTTGTTAATACTAGATATTTTTATTCATTATAGTGCATTTTGATCCTTTGAGAAATTCCATAGTTATCAAACCCTGCCTGGCTAGTGGATTGACCAAGTGACTCGCTTACATGGGGCCAAGCATAGGCCAGCTTTGCTTTTATAATGCATGGGGAGTTGATTTGGTCAAACATGGGTAAATTAGTGGGTCAAGCCATGACTCGGGTGAACTGGTCAATCTTTTTTTATATGCAAAATGATTTTGTTTCATGAAAAAATCTAATAGACCTGACTTGTTCCTTGGGATTAGGCCAGTTCCAATAACTATGGAAAATACAATAGTTTATTCTTTTGGGCATGCTCTTTACCTGCTGTACTGTGTAGAGCTGTACGCTTGCCATTTCTCCTTGTGAAGCTATTAAGATCACTCCCAAATCTTTGCCAGAATGTGGATTGGACCTGATTCATGAAAATTTCAGAAGAAAAGGAAGGCTGCTGTGCAATGTTAAACAACTGTTAACTGTTTTAGAGCTTTTGATAATGAAATAGCTCATTAGATTAGGAGGCTGATATAAAGCTGTAAGGCATGCTTTTCAGCTTGGACACGATCTTTGGCTGTGCTTGAGGGGGTTAGACTTGCCCATGGTAGTTTTATGTATGATTCTTTACTAACTCTTGGAAATGGGAAAGCTAAGGAAGTTGTTTGTCAGCTGGACATTTCTTTTTCTATTTGAAGTTATTAAGCTGATCCAACCTGTGGTGTTGCAGGAATTGAGAATGTACAACCCTGAGTACCTTGAAAGACCATATGTAGTGGTGCTAAATAAGATTGACCTACCTGAAGTAAGTCTATATGCACCTTCGACCCTTTGTTTCAAATATCTTCCTTTCCGAATATATACATGCATTCATATAGAAGACCTATATTCTTGCTTTAATATATCAATTATTCTTTCAGGCAAGGAGTAGGCTTCTATCTTTGACTGAAAAAATATTGAGAATTGGTTGTGACGAGGTAACTTCTGAGCCAAAAATGATGTTGGAAGATGCAGTTCATTCATTTTCCACTGAAGATGGCAGCACAGATAAGTTGTCACCTCAGATAACTAATGAAGACAAAGGGGATCGAGAGATAGAGGACTATCCATCCCCCCTTGCTGTTGTGGGTGTTAGTGTTCTGTAAGTTAATCATTTTTCCATATTTAACATGGTATGGAAATCGCAGCATTTTACATCCCCCTTGCACCATGGTTTTCTTTGATAATCTGCAACTTCACTATCATTCTTGGATTACATTATTTTTTATTTTTTTTTGTGGGGTAAGAAGGTGGTTTCTGTTTTATCTCTCAACTTATTGCCACACCGTTAGTTGTTCTTATAAATGCTAGGCTCACAGGATTGAGTATACTAGATAAAAAAATATTGTCAGCAATGATATCATAAAATATTACTTTAGTTATTTCATTCAGGCCTAAGATTTCCATGACAAATAAGTATCTTAGTAATGTGTGTAATAATCTCTTTGTAGGAAGATTGAAATTTATTGGTTCACTGTGAATTCTGTCCTTCCAATGTATAAATCATAGACCTTTCCTCTTCCTCTAATTTTCTCTCTACTTTTCTTTGTTAACCTGGATCTGCACTGTTGCTGACGACAATAATTTATGCCTAGAGTTTCTAGTCAAATAAAAATCTAGTTAATTTACAGGATCATCTCTGGTAGGAAGATCGATATCATCGAATCTGTGAAATCTTATACATAAAAAGTCTTTGTTTTTTTCCGAGAATTTGGTCCTGCATCTGTCTCATGGCTAATTTAGGATGAGGTGGATTGGAAGTTGTTTCACGTGCTTTTTTTTTCTTTTTTTTCTTTTATTGTCGTTTTCAGGAAAGGAATCAGGATAAATGAGATGTTGAAGGAGATAAGGGCTGCCTTAAGGAAATGCAGGGATTCTCGAGAGGCATGGGAACCAAGTACGAGACCATGAGAGCTTTGCAGTTGCCAAAATGCCTAAAGAGCCATCAGTTTGTCAGCTAAAGCTTACATTGATTATACCATGATTATGGTTTGATGTATAAAACCTTCCTTCATGACATTTTTGCCCGTCGCTCAAGAGCTGCCGAATTGCAGAATTCAAGCATGCTGAAATTCTCACCAAGCTGACTAAGCAATTCATGCTCAGGTGCTTATCATGACCCATTTCTTTTAGTAATTGTTTTCACCGGTGTCCACAAATTTTTTGTAGATAATTTGTATTGAAACCTCATATTTGTTTCACAGATTGGCGTACTTCTTTGTGTGGATCTGTCTGACTATACATCTTATGTCAGCCTAAAATATCCATTTGATTGACAATTGTAGACCGTTACAACTCTCTCTCTCTCTCTCTCTCCCCCCCTTTTCATGCATTTTCCCTTTTCAATTGCATCCTTTAGATCTAACTAGAATTAGTAGTGCAATTATGATAGAAGTACTGAATAAAAAGAAAGTGGACTAAACTGTAAAACACGAACAACGATAAGGTCTAATCTGAAAATTTTGCCGATGTTTATTTTAACCCACAGGCTTATTTGTTTGTTTTTGGGTCCTAGTGACTCATAAAAAAATAGTGACAGAGAGACAACATAATGGATTGGTGTGATTCTGGCCATTTAAATGACTAAGATAAAGTTTGGTGTCAAAATGTTAAAATATTTTTTTTTAAATAATTATTTCACATAAAAATCTTGTGTTTGCTGAGACAAATAATAAACGTATTAGTAAGAAAATTGGTTTTAAATTGCGAAATATGTTTTGCGGTTATTTAAAATAATTTATATATAAAAAAACTATTGTTTTATAATTAGATAAAAATATCTACATGCGAACCTAAGAATATTATGATTTTGTGGATCAGCCTGATCCCTGCCTGCTAACTAGCTTTTCGTTGCACTTGTGGGCGTTTGTTTTTGTTATTGAAAAGTTTTCTGTAAAATTCTTTTTTGTTGTTGTTGTTTAAGATAGGTTTATATAAAAAATAAATTTTAAAAAATAAAAAAAATTATCTTAACATACTTATAAGTAAAATTAAAACTGTAACGCAAAATCTCCCGCTGTAATCTTTTAATTCACATGGACGCCGGGGTGAGTTTCTATAATGCCAGAGAGCTTGCCATTTTTACACACCATGTTATCCGCAAATTCTCCCGCAGGTTGTTTTTAGTGCATGGCCGGAGCTGGAATGTGAACGCCAAGCATCAGAAACCAGTTAGCTGTACATTCATGCACTTTTGAGCGCGTGTCCCGAGTTGGAATTTAATCCTAATTACGAACCGGCCCGTCGTGACTCGTGAGAGGTTCAGTGTACGGCACAAGTGTGGAGAAAATCTAGGCAGGTGGGTCCCACTAGCAGTGCATGAACCTGGCAGTTGCTTTCCCCCTGACCTGAACTCCAAGCCCCCACCACCTCACAAGAGGTGGGAAACCCCGCGTATCAAGCAGCCGTTGCACAAAATGTCATGTGCATGCATGTTTTGGGCACTCCAATGTGTTCTTATCTTCTTCTTTTTTAATGCCAATAAATCACGTGCAATTTGTGGGTTATGTCGTCAAGTGATGTATTGCATACTTTAAATTTGATAACTGCTATACAGATGACATCACGATCCTCGGGTAATGTGTTCTTATCTTTTTTATGAATGCCAATAAATCACGTGCAATTTGTGGGTTATGTCAAGTTATGCATTGTGTAACTTAAACTTGATAGCTGTCATGTAAATCACAAGTTTTTTTCGACAGCACGCTACTCGAGACCATGTGTTCTTATCCCACAAACACACCGCCTCCAATGGTAGATGACCTATAATCCCGACTAAATTAACAATATATATCAGGCAACCCCAAAACTCTTCTCTATGTTTGCCACCTGAGCTTGTGTACTGACAGACACCACTAGACAAGTGTTGTCCATGTAAGAAAACTTTGAGCTCTGCCGTGGACACGATCGTTCTGGTTCTTCTTGCCAAGTATGATCAGCCCCAGCTCATTTGGAGACACGTTTCGAGGTCCTTGCCTCTTTGCTGCGTTCAAGCACTTATCCTTCGATACTGATTACTGCACCTTATAAATAAGCCCTTCCGCTGCATAATGTCATTCTCACACCCGTTACTGTTTACTTTATTTTCTCGTGTTTTCTGTGGGAGGAATGTCAAAATCAATCATGAGTGGCTATGGAGAGAAAAAACAGTTCAAGAAGCCTGCGCAGGCTAGTTCTCGGAAAGGGTGCATGAGAGGGAAAGGGGGGCCAGAGAATGCTCTCTGCTCTTACAAGGGCGTCCGACAGAGAACTTGGGGTAAATGGGTGGCTGAGATTCGAGAGCCCAACCGTGGTGCTCGTCTCTGGCTTGGCACCTTTGACACCTCCCATGAAGCTGCCACGGCTTACGATGCTGCTGCTCGTAAACTTTATGGATCTGAGGCAAAGCTCAATTTACCAGATCTCCAAGGTAATAGTTGCCAGTTTCCTGCCTCTCCAGCCAATTCCCAGGTGACCCAAATGACAACCCAGCCTTCTCAAATCATCCATAACTATAGCTCTACTACATCTACATGCTTGTCCAATACCCCAAGTATCGAGTCTAATGAAATGGCACCAGTGCTATACAGTCACGATCCAGCCATGTCTTTCTGTAACGAAGGCGTTGATTCGAACGGAATGGAGGCAGTGAATTTTGGGCGAAGTGAATCGGAAATCAAAGAATTTTGGTCGAATTTCAACGTGAACATTCCTTTCGATGATTCGATCTGGGATGAGGCAGCAATGTCGATTAATTTTCCAGTGCTGGAAGATCCTGGGATTTTTGCAGGCAATCTCATGGAAGGAACAGGTAGGGACACATTGCAGACTCCGTGGTGCATGTAAATCGAAGCCCCTGTACTCCTTACATGTCCTTCTGAGTCAACAAAAAAGAGAAATAAAAACACAATCCTTATATAGCCGTGAAGCCACTTGAGTTTTTTTTTGCTCTAATCCTGGCTCGTGTACATTTGTAGTGGTCTCTCTCCAACAAGTCACGGGCACGTGCTACTCCTACTGTGATTATACTTCTGTAGTTGTCCCTTAACCTATATTCTGTACAAAGCTTAGAGATAAAATATAAATAAAAGATGGTCTGGTTTGAATTTGATTTTTATAATTTCTAAATTTCGTTTCGCATCATTGAATTCCCCCCCCCCCCCCCCCCCCCTACATGTCCTCCAAATTTCTGCGTCAGTTTTTTTCTTCGCTTCTTACAATTTTTTTGCCTCTATCCTAATCGCTGCTGGCTCTTTCCTTGGATTTTCTAGTACTTTCTCAAACTTCTGAAATTCGAATTTCAGAGAGGTCATTTGCGGACATCTGTCGTCGTTTGACACCTGACAATACTACCAGCACAGTATTTATTATACATGGTTTTTTCTTGTTTAATAGTATGGTTTGAGATTTGTAACAAAAAAAATGAAAAGATAAAAAAATAAAAATTATGGGGGCGGTCTGGATTATACAGAATGTTTGCTATAGATTGCAGAACACAAGTATATTCTGAATAGAGCTTTATCGCCGCCCCAGTTTTCTGTCACATGCTCAAATTGGAGGTTGTCTTTATGTGCTTTTGTGATCTGGGACTGTCCCGCATTCTATTTGCATTTCACTTTTTCAAGTGTTGCGGGCTAACATGACCATCAGATTCTGTGCAGCTACTTGCATGGACCCAGGCAGTTTCCTTCCATGTGAACACACAGAAAACAAGCTCAAGAGTTCTGCATCATGCTCTGACGCTAAACACCAGTATACAATTCACATCAGGATGGGAAGCTTTTGATATTATCATTGTTTTTTGCAGTTGCGTAAGAATTTTTTTTCCTAGACCTTGGTTTTTAACACAATTTGAGATGAGAAATAGGTTCAAGAAATAAAAACTAGATGATAAATCGGCCGGAGCCTAGCTCGACGCAAACCATGTTTCAAAGGAAACATGGTTACAAAACAACGGAGATATACACCGTGTGCATATTATCTGCAAGATAGTACACATCAAACAAGATTTTGAATTATCTGAAGAAGACTTCTCAAATATTCCGAATGAACTTTACAAGCGCCTTCCAGGCTCATGGAATCGGATCTCTTCATAACGCAGCCACGGATGAAGCCTTCAGGGGGTTCCAATATCTATTGTGGAGCCATACGGAATCGGCTTCTACAGCATACCCATCTTGATTACGATGCCAGCCGAAATATGCATGGGTCCTGTTCTTTATATCAAGAATGCCATGTCCAAAACTAGGTTCACGAAAAGCTGAGTAGCTTGGCTGTGGCTCTGTCATGCTGCATGGTGAAAATATGTTGGCAACTTATTTAAACTAATTATATACAAGCTAAACATTCATGAAACAAAAATAATCAGGAACTACCTGGTCACTAATCCTTCTAGGTTTCCTCCATCTCCAATGGTTATGTAAATGGGGGCAGATTGATCTCTTATGGGAGTGCACAGACCATTCACTATGTTGTAAGCAATATTTGATATACGTTCCTGCAATGCGAAACAATTCAAAAGCTGTCAAAAGTATAAAAAACATGCAATAATTCATTGCATTTCCCTCCTTTCCATTGAATTAAAAGCACTTCTTGTGAACAGAACAATTTACTAGAAAATTATACATATTTTCTCCCATTTATCTATTTAACCAGTCTTGTGTCAACATAAATAGCAGCAATTGCACCAGAGTCTTTAACGAGGCCTCCATCCCCTGAATAACATTCTAAAACTATCTTAACTAATTGTGAAAAAAATGGGCAAAGCATCTTTGAGATTTATGCTTGTGCTACCCCATCCAATTCAAGATGATAAGTGCATCAAATATCATAAACGGAGAATGTGCATGCACTTACAGATCGCTCATAAGCATGAACATGGCCAGCGAAAACGACATCAACTTTGAACTCCACAAACCATGGCTCATACATTACTCTCATGGTTTCCCCTTCCATATAATGATGTGCATAACTGTTATACATTGGACAGTGCATAAGAACAATAAGCCACGGTGTCTCAGTCCTGTTTACTTTAGGCAGCTCCTTTTCTAGCCATTTGTATTGAGGAGTGTATTTTCCTGCCAAATGCCGACCTTAAGTAGCACTCTACTTTGAAAACTCTTACAAATCAAGTCTTTGACACACATACAAGCAAACTTAGCACTATAGCAGTTATGTTCAACAAGTTCAATAGTCTTTCGTGGCAGGAAATTCAGCGTAACAAAGATAACGAGCATATAAATCGCAAATGATAGAACAAGTCACAATATTGTCCAGTACTGAAGCTGCGGAAATAAATTAGTTTAACAATCATGGCCGATTATTGTCGTTCATGTATGCTCAATATCCCTTTAACAGAGAATCAAAAAGTACAAAGAGTGAAAAAGTACCATAAGCTGAGTAAGAGGACAAGACAATGATGTATGCTGAAGCTCTCTTGATGGAGTACCACATAGGAGATGTGCTCCCTGATGCTCTATATGGGACATGGTAACGGTGGGTATAAGGCTTAAATGGTTTACTTTCACCCTGCAACAACATTACCAATGTTTGATCAAGACAATCGTGGTTAAAATACCAGAGAAACACAAAATATAACCACCAACTTTTCAATCAATTGAAAAAACTAGGCTAAAAAGCGAAATAAGAAAAACTAAGAAGCATACAATTTCAGGAACAAAGTCAATTTCATGATTCCCGGCAGTCCAGATCCAGGGTTGATAAGCTGCACTTCTCTCTATGAACCTTCCCCAAGTATCCCACCTCGAGTTATCATGAAATGGATAATCATCTGCATAAGACAGATCCCCCACAAACAACAATGTCTGTCCCTTTGTTGGATTTAGCTCATAGTGGGTCACTGTCCTGTTTGAATCATGAGTTTGACCAAGATCCCCTGCTCAAAATGTTAGATCAAGTGATATGAAGATATAATCTTACAGAAACATTGATGCAAGTATAAATCACTTCGTTCTGTTGAAATCGAGAATGAAAATGAATGAATGAATATGAACTATACCTATGAGACCAAAAGTGTATGGGACATCAGGGCCAGGTCTAGGAGGAGTGATAAACCAGAATTGTCTTGTTGTGTTTCCAACTCCAACCTCATAGTAATACTTGGTATCAAACTGCAATCATAATAAAACTGAATTACAAATCACAATCTTACTTCTTCCCGATTGAAAACTTTGAGCATAGTGCATACCTCCAAATCCTTAATGGTGCAGTGGTGAATATACCCAGAAGTGTAATTGAAGTATTTATACTTCAGAATAAAGCCCTCTGCAACATTTTTCAACTCACTATTTTCAGCCCAGTAAAGCACTGTCTTTGAACCAGGCTCGTCCGGTGTAACCCAGGACACAATCACACCCTTCCCCTCATGGTCTCCTTGTGTTATATGAACCTTTGGTCATTACACAAAAATGAAAAACACAACACCATAGTATAGCAAGTGGTAAAATTCAGAATCTGAAAGAAACAGAACTCACCTGTTGAGGAGCGTTATAACCAGGAGGGACTCTAAACACATCGCTGTCTAATGGCATATCAAGAGATAAATCATCATTTCTTACATAACTGCTTGTTATTCCTCCATTGGAAATCTCTGCAAATCCAAATATCAATCCCACCAAAAAAATCCCACCAAAAGAGTCCCGTCTCACTACCATCTCTACCCTAGCCGACTAGCTTCCAATTTACAGCGACAGATAAACTTTTAAAGATCACTCGTACCATGGCAGGAGAGTTGTTTTTCTTTTCGTGATGCTACTAAACGGCGCGAGGAATATTCATACCTTGATACGGATATTTAAGTATCGAGTAAGGCCCCACGTGGCCCTTTTCAGACATTAAACCTCAACCTCGTTGTCTTCATTGATGTTGAGAGTAAAATTATCAAATTACTATACTGTTTAATTTAAAGGAAGAGAGGAGTGTTTTAGATCGGACAGGGCAACTCATTTGCCATCGCATCTCTGCCGAGGGAAGGACGATCTGTTCTTATTCATTTGGCACTAAAGAACAAATAAAAGAGATGAAAGATCAAATAAAAGATTAAAGAAAAATCAAATAAAAGATTTTCAATGATGCGCAACGAAATTTAGAAATTCTCTTTGGGACGCCCCATCTCCCACTCCTTAGGAAATCAAGCTCGAAATGTCACCTCGCCCAAAAAAAAAAAATCATCAAAGGGTTAAATGACATTTGCTGGTTTTGAAATTGCTTGTTGAGTTTGCTCAACTTGTCGAGTCCAGAACTGATCAAGTTATGAAATCGTAGGTTAAGTTCAAGAACTCGATGAGTAAAAATGGTGATCCAGTTGACTAAGTTTTTGAAGTTTAGAAAATCTTTGACCAGATAACAATTGAAACTATTTAGGGAGTGAAAGATTATTACTCATACAATCTCAAATTAAAGCCCAGAATAGATGGGCAAAATATATTTTTCATGGACCAGAAATTTATTTTATAGGAAATCCAAATCCTAAGAACTTGGACTCGGGACAAAGCTACGTGAGCGTCTACATTCGGCTTAAGCAAAGGCCACTTCGCCTAAGTGCTCTCCCTTTAAAAGCTTCAATACTTTACAGATCAATTTTTAACTTTTTAATTTTTAACTATTAAAGAAAATAGTTTTCAACAAAGTTTTAACGCTATAAATAAATAAATTTCATTTTTATTTTGATATCAAATATATCTATTAATCATGTTTAAAATAAATTTCTAAAAATCTTAACTTTTTTTGGAACATTCCAGATGTATATTAGAGAAAGAAAGGAAAAAAAATGTACAAGATAAAACTGTCTAAATTGACAGCTCGAAAAGGACCAGGCTTCCCCAAGCCCTTACCCTAAACAAAAGACCAAAGGCCGAAAGCCCTAGAAGGGATAACCAGCTTGGAACTAAAAGGCCGGGCTTCCCCTAACCTTCCCCTAACCAAAACTACTCCTTCGACCCGAGGACAAATACCAATCCCACGATTGGCCGTCAGGAAAAATGCCTTTGGGCTGTCACCTTGAGGCCTTGGGCCCCTTCCAATTAGGGCAGGTTCCAGGTTGTTTTGACTGCTTCAGGGAGGATGCTGTTTGGCATGCAAGAGAGATGCAATCTGACAACCTGAATGATCTCGTTACTAAACATATTTTTGTTCTTCTCAAACACTAATATAACACGACCTTAGTCTTGTAACGAAGACAAGTCATGTGTACCGGGCATGGCTTGAGTTTATTACTCGTTGTTATCCGGGTCAAGATAACCCGTTTTTTTCCAATTGAAAGCCTGAAACCCGTTTCAGATTGAAGATAAGGTCACCACATTTATTTTATTCATTATTGTTTGTTTATCATACAGTTTAGCTCCTAACTATCGAGTCTTAATTTTTAACTTGATCCTGAATTTTAGATATCTTCAAAGTGTCAATTGGCCCCAAGAGTTAACAAACAATAGTGACAGCAATGCATTGTATTATCATCTTCCACCTCCAAACAATATCAGACTTCGAAAATGGTGGTCGTCACATCTTCACTTGCAATAGGTGTCATGAACTATAAAAATAATAACATAATTCCTGAAATGTAAAACCTGTTTCATGTTAAAGAATAATATAAATCATATTCTGAAACCTCATCTATTTGCTTGAGTTTTTAGATGAGATGGTTCTTTAACATGATATCAGAGCCTTGTTGACCCAGCGGTCATGAGTTTGAATCTCATCACCCCCATTCTATTTGATAAAAAAAATCAAGCACAGGATAATATGAGTCTGTGCAAGTTTCAAGTTCAAAGGTTTTTCACTTGATGGTGTGTGTTAAAGAATAATATAAATTATATTCTGGAGTCTCACCTATTAGCTTGAACTTTTAAATGAAATGGTTATTAACATTTCAATTGAAGTTTATGTTTAGAATTTCAACATTTGATCTCGTTCTCATCTTGTTCTAAGCATCATATATCTTTGTTGTTGGTAAAATGGTCCTAAACTAGGGGAGGTGTTTTTGGGGGACGTAGTGGCTCCACTAGCTGTTCCGTTTTCTGGTGACAGAAGGTGCAACAACTTCGACAACTCTTGAATAAGCAAGACTTCCATCAAAATTTTAGGGCAACGGTTAGACTAGTTCCTATAACATAGGGCACGTATATCTACTCTTTTTTGTAAGGTTTACCAAGTTCAGGAACAAATCATTGCAAAGCCGGCAAAATGCCTCCAAACACAAATCTGAAAAAAAGTTTGAAAAATACCATTTCAATGAACATCAGGACACGTTATTAAGGATATGAGACCAAACGCAAGCAAGTGGACTTGGCTTTCATGATGGCAAGAAGTCCCCAGCTGTCATGAGCAATGCCACTTATTATACATGAACTCTAAATTTAGATACGTTGTTCAATACATTAGCTTTAAAGCTAACTGCAAAGAGCATAGATTCAACTACGTACTGTGATTGGAATCTTTATATGTCTTTCAAAATGGAGAGAATTGAACCTGGTGGCGATGAACATTTTGATTTTGATCAGTCTTTTATGCAACCATCACTTTAGAAATTCCCACAAGAGGAGCTCCATCAAGCAGCTATGGTAATTATGGTTCTTGAAATTTCAGTTTCTTTATTGGTACACTCCTGCTTAGTTCTTTGGTTGTTTTTTCAAATGCATCAATCACTTCCAGAGGCTGCAACTCATGTGACTGGCTGGATTGGAGCTGCTTTTGTCCTTGCACCTCTTGGAGCGTTTTGTGCTGACGCTTACCTGGGCTGATTCAAGACCATCATTATTTTCTCTTGCGTATATACAGTGGTAAGAAATCAGGATTTTCCCCTCTCTACATGGCCTATGACGAAGCTGGAACTAGCGTCTCTGGTCTCCATAATGTTCAATAGGGATTCTTATAGCCAAATTTTGTTGAGAAATAAGATTGTCCTAAATTTGTTGCTCGACCAAATTTTTCTTTGGTCTTGATTGCAGGGAATGGTATTATTGACACTCTCAGCTTCTATAGACAGCTTACGAACACCACAATGCAAGGCGAGGCCATGCCCACAAGCAACCGGTGGCCAGACTTGGCTCCTCTACTGTGCACTGGCCCTTATAGCCTTTGGCACCGGTGGTATCAAGCCATGCGTCTCAGCTTTTGGGGCTGACCAATTCGATGAGGCAGATAAAAAAGAAGTGCCAAAGAAATATGTGTTCTTCAACTTGTTCTTCTTGGCTATAAATATGGGTGTTCTCTTTGGTATAACGCTATAAATTTGTATATATACAAGATAATAAGGGATGGGCTTGGGGTTTTGGGCTACCTACAAGGGCCATGGTTATTTCCATCATCATTTTAGTAGCTGGCATTCATTTTTATCGTTTCCAAAAACCCATGGGTAGCCCTTTCACCAGGTTTGCTCAAGTCTTGTGGGCTCCTGTGAGGAATCATTTGAATGGTGTTCGGGCGGGACATCAAATGGAGCCTTGCGAGGTTAATACCAATGAATCTGACATCAAGGGAGCCCAAAAGTTGCCCGGGCTAGTTCTTACCACGATATTCTTGCTTTAGTTTTTTTTATTTAAAATAACCTTCGACGACATTAATGAAATTTAATTAAATCCTTTAAGAATGTCTTGATTATTAAGGTTCATGATTTCCAAATAAAAGGTACTAGCTAGGTTTAGTTATCTTTCATGAGCCTAGTGCTTGATCACGATGTTCATTCATTGTACTATATATATATTATTCGAGTGACTCGTATATGTTGGGCGCAGTTTCTTGGACAAGGCAGCAGTTGTGGCAGATCCCGAGGCTGACACAAGAAACCGTTGGAGACTTTGCACAGTAACACAAGTAGAAGAATTCAAGCCTTTTGCAAGAATCCTCCCAGTATGGGCATCCACAATTGCACTCTCCATCTCCTTTGCTCAGCTCTCAACCTTCTTCATCAGCCAAGCAAACATCATGGACCGAAACTCGGTTCCAACTTCACAATTCCAGCAGATTCTGTCCCCATCTTCAGCGTCATCAACGCCCTCATTCTTGTGCAGTGCAGAAGTTTTCACCTGCGCAGGACAGCTAGAATGTTCTTACGATGAAGCAACCGATGGGACAAGAAGTATCAGTAGTGCGATGTTTCTTAGTGAGATTGGGATTGGAAGTTCGTTTAGTACTGCCATAGTTAAGATCATTCAAAGAGCAACTGGCGGAGAAGAAAAAGGGTGGTTAAGGAATATAACCTTAATTTAAGCAAACTTGATTATTTCTACTGGTGTTAACCTCTATTAAAATGCGACACAAATAACTTAAGATTTAAATAATAAGTTTTTGAATTCAAATTATAACATGTATTTTTTATAAAAATTTAAAACAATCAAAATTTTATTCATGATCACATGTAATCGAATAAAAAAAACTTGGAATGCACTGCTTGGTAAACAATGTCTCAGTTTTGATGTTGAGTGGAGCTTCAGCAACTCATGATGGCGTGTTACCTGCCGGGATTTAACTTTTGGGATCGAGATTTTCTTTTCTGATCTCAATCAGGAAGACGAATTAGACACAATTATTTTTGTTTAAACAAGGGAAAAGGTGTCGAGATGATATGGATGCCGATCACATCATGATTAAAAGGGCAATAGAGAATCCTGTTCTAAATTAAAAAGAAATGCTTTTGGAAAAGTAATCCGATCATAACCATGGATACTAATGATTAATTAACCTCTTTAATGATGTGATCTTGGGACCCGTTAATCCTCCCTTAATCTTACCTAGAATTTTGTCAGTTTGCCTTTAGCCTCGGGTTGTAGGAAAGGTCATGATGTAATGTTGGAGATAGACAGGCATTTTTAGCTGGAGATTGACTAGAAATAGTCTCCGAGCACAGGAGTTTCGATTTGACTGAAGCTTCGGAACAAGGAAGTGATCAAGAGCTTGTATCAAATTTGTCGGTGCCTAACATTATTGTAAATAAAATCAAGGAAAATTATTTCATGCCTTTCAAAAACTCATGGTCCTGGCTTCGAACCGGATGTTCATTAAAATGTGTAATTCATGGTATGTAATAGTATACTTGTAGAGTCTAGCCCAGGATTTGATATATTTGGATAATTACATATTAACCTGGTTTTTATTTAAATAAATAAAACTATGTTGTTTTAATAAAAAATAATTGTATCGCACAAAATCTATTCAACATTTGATGCCCATTTCAATCGGACTGGAGAGGGGGGGCCGGAGCAGGATTCCCGAATCATGACCGAATCTCGGGGTCAACTGGAAGTGCCAGACTGCCAACGTAGTGGAATTCGAGAATTTAACTAGGCAAAAAGCAAAGTAAAATTCGAAATCAATCAGACCACGACATGGTTGCGAGCCTGAATTGGCTTAAAATAATGCCTCTAGCACTAGGGATGTCCTTTCTTTCTTTCTTTCTTTTGCCCCTATTTTCATATGCTAAGAACAAGGGATCTTTACATGGTCAAAAGCTCGACAGCCTATATGCTCTTATATTTTAAGAATATTTTTTTTTAAGAATTATTTTTTATTTTTTTTATTTTAAGATATCTTGATATATTAATATTAAAAATAAATTTCAAAAAATATTATTTTAATATATTTTAAAATAAAAAATACTTAAAAAAAAAACTTTCACTACGTTATTAAATATACTCCAATAGTTACTTTAGACTGGAGGCCTAATGAATTGTGCAGGTTGGCTCGCACTAGTGGGGCATGCATGGTGTTTACAAAATGGCATCGAATGCTATGGTTTTTTTTTTTGCAATGATCCCGAAAAAAAAGATAGCCACAAAATAAATAAAAAAGGCTACATCTTTTTCGAGGAAATAGATGTTTGTATAATTTAATTGTCCAAAATGCATGCTTATTATATATATATATATATATAAAAAAAAAGCTAACACGCCAATTATCCTAATTTCCTACATCAGATCCTGATTCCTTTCAAAGCTCTTAGCCATGGACGTCTTGCAGCCATCATGAATGCATCAGCAAGCTCAGACAAGATTTAAAAACATAATTCTCACCGAGGATAAGTAGCGTTTTGAAAGAAGACTGTCATTGGATTGGTTTCAGGTTTGACGATTATCACAATGATCGTTAAATTTATTTTTATCATTAGACCGCTGATTTTATTTTCACGTAATTTTCTCACGTCCAATCCTGTCTTAAAGAATTTCTTTCAAATCCTATCTTAAAAAGTCATCGAAACTTTGATGCACGTAAAGCCGTGCTGGTTTGCCTTTGTATTTCAAAAATATAAGGGAATTTAAAATACAACTTGAACTAAAGCAATAAAAAAAATGTCAAGAATTGCTCGTAGTAGTGAAGGAAGGGATTCTTATAAATATTTGTCAAGTAATTCACAGAATATTTCTAGATCAAATCTATATGTGGCCACCCGCACACTCGAAACCTTTAATTTCCATAAACATGGCCGCATCAATCATGCTTCCTGCCAAAAAAAACATAAACGGGATTCTGCAAATTTTTACATGGCTTAAAAGATATTTTTAACACGGACAAACTTGTAATATTACTTTTAACTTTTCTCTTACAATCAAAGAGCGTAACAGTCGAACATAGTGTTTTTCCTTAATTTCTTCTAGGTACATGCTTATGCCAGACAAATTTCCTGATTTATTCGGCATGAATACTTATCCAGCAAACTTCTCACTGTTTGTCTCTCCTGTTGAAGACGTCCGTATATAGAATCTCATGAGCCAGAATAGCTAAAGGGATATTGCTGTAGTTTTCACTGTTAATTAATGAAGGAGAAGTTAAATAGTCCATCTGATTTTAAGGTAGCCAGAGCCGAGCCAACTCATGCAAGCTTTCGTGTTTTTGGATTCTGGTGTTTGTGCTTAACTAGCTTGAATCCAAGTGCAATTAACTGCAAAAATTCCAACTCCATATAGCCAAGAGAAACGTCCAAATTCCAAAGAAAACACTTTACCCATGTCTCAAATCAAAAAAAGATTGATTAAAATCACCACTGCTCAAGAGTGGAAAAGTAGTGAAGACGTTTGTCCCGTTCAAACCATATTTTTTATTTTTAAATTTTTTTTTGTAGTGTTTTTTTTATAAGATAATAGTATTAAAAATAAAAAATTCTTTAAAAACAATCTGAAATCTCACATTTAGCATGCAAATTTCGCACTCATTTCTTTCATGTCAATTCTCGCACCCCCTAGTGGAACATTTTGAGATATGTTCTTCATTGTCCTGTATGGAGACAAGTACTAGAGGTTAAGGGGCCTCGTCTCCTAATAATGTGTTTGATATTTCACAAGCAAATCTATCTCCTACATACACCCCATCATGATAAGATAAAATGAGCAGTACTTGTCGACCAATACTATCGTTGAAATGGGCAACGTTATGATGGGAATAAATATGAATACCAGCGTGCTTGAACAATGAAAATAGCTATCAAAATTAGTGAAGTGGTGTCAAATCCATGATGGCCTCGGAGCATTAATTAGCCTTTCATAATCTCCATATCTTCTTAATTTCGTAAAACAAACCATAATTTTAACTTACAAAGAAAGCATAGGGGATTTCAGGCCTCGAGGGCCACATTAGTGATAGCAATCATCAAACTTACCCCCTCAAAATCTCCCCTATCTCAACCTCCTACGAACATAAAAGGACTGGACATGACAGAAAAATTAAAAAGAACGTCTTCTTACACACACAAGCCATCTTAATTAACTAGTAGAAGGGTTCCATTTTTTTTTTTATGGGATCTTGGCTCTCCAGCCGACTGTGTGGTCAAGAGTTAGGGATTTTGCTGGTCAAACATTCTCTGTTGACGAAGGGAGCAGTGGCTGAGTGAGGGAAGTCTTGATGTGGGTCTGAGCCCTGCTGATTCCATGCTCCGGTGTGGTCTGAATTGCAGCTTTTTCCAATGCCAAGAACTTCTTTTCTTCGCTTTTGCCCCATAGAACCAGGTACAATCCTACTATGATCAACGCTGCCCCGATGATCCTGAACACAGAAATCATTAACAAACAAACAAACAAGGATGTTCTGGTCATCAAAGGCTAGTCAAAGATCAGTCAAGATCCCGAATAACATGTTAATCCTGTGGCTGGGGATGGACGTGGAGCCAATAGAATGCATGATTGATAGATAAATAGAAGATTGAAAAAGATTATGATTGACAGTAGCAAATGATAATTAAGTAAATAAATAAAGGACCCACCCTCCCAAATAGAACTCTTCTCCTAGGGCAATGGAGGCCATAATAGCGACAACAAGGGTCTGAACAGGTTGATAAACAGCCACGAAGACAGGGCCACCTCTGTCAATGCACCATATCTGTACAGCGAAGGCGATCCCTGATGCTACCACTCCCTGCAATTCCCCACCAAAAAAGAAGATTTTTGCTCATTTTTTTCATTTTCATAACATCCACCACACTACATTATTGCATAACCACTTTTGGACCATGTCATATAGAAACAGTGTATTTGGTAATACGATACTATCATATAAATGTTTTTTAAATAAGAATAATAAACTAATATTTTATTTTTAATTTTTAATGCTAAAATCATAAAAAAAAAATAGATTATTAAAGTATTGTTTGTCTTTGCAGTCACACTGTTACTACAATGAGAAACCACACCTAAAAATCACCTCAACCACGTTACAAAACTGGGTTTTGCACATGTACAAAGGCTCCAGCATTTCATTTCTGATCGAAGACTTGGCAGGCTTTTAACAGTCTAAAGTACACGCTGGACTGCTTTCAGTTCAATTTGACAAGCCATCTTCTCATCATTTTTTTAAGCAAAAAGTGTTATTTTATATTTAAATATTATACCCGAAATAAATTAAAATTTACACAGGACAGGATCTCGTATTTTTTTTTTTACAAAAAGGATAAAATTTATCTGATTACCAAGCGTGATTAAATTAAACCATGACCCTTAATTTATCTGGTTTGCTTTCGGTTGTCATGATTAATGTTCCCTAAAAAGAAAACCCAGGAATGCTGAGGTCTAAAAGAATTAAGTTTGACCAATTTCATGTATAGGAGACTGAATCTCGAAGAGGAAAAGGGATAAGATACTAACTGCGTAGAGAATAGTGAAGAGTTCTCCACCAGAGTGAAAAATCCAAGCCTGCGGGTCTCTCTCCATGAAGGCAGCGATAATCATGAACTGGATAAGCCCAAAGAAACAAGTGTAGGAGGTGACGGAGAGCCTAGCAGGGTACTTTTTCAGAACCGGTGCCTGCAAAACGAGCCAACCAGACCAGGACAAGCAATGGCCGATGAGGTAGAGGCAGCCAAGGGTCCAGTTCTTGGCCTCGGCATCTCCAAGTGAAACAAACATTGGCGTGGGTCTGTTTAGATGGTTAGCCGGGCTGTATATCACCGGACCTGTGTATAAAGTGATCACCGAGGCTCCTGCTACACAGCAGATAGTTCCCAGTACTTTTGCAATTCCATCTTTTCTGTTTATTCTCACTTTCTCTATCCTGCAAAAATAAAAGAAAAAACACATTTCAGAAAACGAAAATTATGCGAAACTAAACGTGTGATACAGTAAGAGACTAAAAGAGAGGGAGAGGGCTTGCCGGAGTAGAGCTGCCATGAGAAAGGTAATAGCAGGGACAGAGTTTTGGATTGCTGACGCGAAGGTGGGTGAGGTGTTCTCCAGACCCAGCAAGTAGAATCCTTGGTTTGCTGTTATCCTGTTCACAAGGGAAACAAGAAGTGAAGATTAGTTACGCTGGTCTTTCATTATTATTATTATTATTATTATTATTATTATTATTATTATTATTATTATTATTATTATTATTATTATTTTGAATATTTTGATAAATTCTGAGTCATACCCAACAAGTGCAAGGAGGAAGAACTGAAGGGCAAAGTTGAGAGTAAGCGCTGGCCTCTCCTTCCTGATGGAACAGAGAGAAAAATAAATTAACACTCCATGAACAACACTCCATGAACATATTCAAGGGATGACTGAAGAGAGAATGAAAGGGTTAGATTGACGGGTATTAGAACTGTACTTTTCTAGAAAATATGCAAATGGAAGGAGCAGAAGCAGAGCGATGATGTTCCTATAAACTGGGAAAACAAGCTTGCTAACTCCCATATTTAGGGCAGCCCTAGAGACCACATGGAACCCAGCATAACCAAACTGCAGGGCCAGCATGGCCAGGTGCAGCTGGAATTTTTCAGGAACCGAACACCACATCCTCCCTGAAGAGGCTGAGCCACCAACATCAGCCATTGTGAACCACCACTGAAAACACAAACCCTGAAAGGATATATTTTCAAGTAAGGAGTGAAGGGAAGAAGTGGAGATAAAAGGAGGAGCTGGGGTGGTATAAATAAGCTGGAAGTGAGTGAAAGAAAAGGGTAGGGAGTGTAATTTGGAAGGCAGTAGGCCCACAAGGGCCCAAGTATTTTTGAAAGGGACCTACACAGGCCCTTAAAAGACGTTATGTCAACTGTTAATAGCCTTCAAATTGTCTCCCACATTCTTTTCTCGTCCACCGTCCTTAGATGACAAGACAGCCTCTATTCCACTAGCCTGAGATATAATAACTGCTTTGTTTTTTAAAAATATTTTTTTGTTTAAAAATATATTAAAATATTTTTTTTATTTTATAAAATTTAGTTTATGACATTATGAATATTAAAAAAATAATTAAAAAAAAAAGTTTCCCAAACACATACTATAAAGTTGAGGGGGAGAGAGTGAGAGTGAGGTTATCATCTTACAGGTTCTGTTTTGGCTCCATGCCATTAATGATGATAATTAAGGGAGAGATGAGCCGCCATTGATAGATAGCGCGCACGAGTGTAGGTGGTAGTACCCCATGCGTTTTCATCCCTCATGAAACCCTTCAACCCCACCACCCTATCTCCAAATTTACAAACATTTCTTGTATTTTTCTACATATTATTTAATATCATTTCTAATTTATTAGTATTTTTTGTGTGCAGGTGATAGCAACAATCATTTCTTTTTCTTAAGAAAAAAAATAGCATACATATCATTGATAGTATACGAGATTAAATTAGTCTGTAATATATATATAGTGTCAGCCTTTTTTATTCAGCTCAAATTGTCAATTATATATATACAGCAAATTCTCGTGAAGAAGTTAGTGAAATTAATTATCTATTAAATTATATATTGGTGTTAAAAATGATTTTCCAAAATAAGATCATGTATACGTTCATCATAGAGTTTGATCAGCAATAAAGCTCCCGTAAAAGAAAATGGATTTACAACTAGTTATATATAAGAAACCCAAACAGGCTTCATTTATAATTCGAAGTCTGAATTCATAATAGTTTACAATTTTAACTTTCTAAGAAAATAATTTCCGTGGCGTAATTCAATACTGAAATAGATTTTGTATATTTATCATAACATGTCAATTCAGAATAAATGAGTTGGGAAGCTTACCATAAAAATAAATTATTTTTTAATAAGAATATTTTATTATTTTGAAGAAAATATAAATTTATTTATGAGAACAACTTTTTATAAAAAAAAGGTGATATTTTTGCCCGCGTTCACTTCATTGGGTTTTAGAAGCTGTTTGGGAGGGTGTTTGAAACTTTGTTTTCTCTTCTTTTTTTTATTTTAAATAATTTTTTTTGGTGTTTTTAATGTGCTGATGTCAAAAATAATTTTTTTTTAAAAAAAAATATTATTTTGATATATTTTTAAATAAAAAATACTTTAAAAAACAACCGCAACAACCCTCCCAAACAGGCCCATACAGTAACGAGGTGCTGGCGTAGTTTTTCCTTCTTTGAGAAACGACGAAGTATAGAGTTATGATTTGGATTTTTTTCCACCTCGACCCAATGCATTTGATCATCAGATTCATGTATACATACGAAATATTGAAGTGTTTAGATGCAGGTCCACCACTGTTAGAAAGGAAGGGAAAAAATGCACATCGCTTTGGTAAAGGACCATAGTATAAATAAAAGTAGCTTCCAACAGGAGGAATCCAACTTTTATGGTAGCGGTCCTTTTTATATAACCTGCCTGTACTAAATAACATAAACGACGAAAAACACTGTCACCTACTGGTTGATCTCAAGTAGAAGAATTAAAGGTTAAATTATGAATAGTTCTATAAGAAATCGATCATACTCTCAGAGGGTCCTAAAGAAGAGTTTCCACCAAGGTTTCCCACTCCCAAAGCTAGCACAAATGTGGGCTGTGTTCTGAAATCTATTTGCTTTAAGTGACATGTTGCCCCCCTCCATCGAGACCACCATCATTCTAAAATTAAAAACACAAGAGGCTAGAATTATCTTGTAGGTGGTCTAATGGTAACAGTTTGAGACTAAAAAAATATGTTCTTTATATGGTCTCAAGTTCGAGTCTTATGTTTATTAATATGATGGTCACTGAAAATTTACAGAGTCGTTAAGTTCAGGACTCATGAAATTAATCGAGAAAAACATAAACCAACCTGAACAGCCATGTTATTTAAAAAACAAAAGGTCCTGCCCTGGAAGAATATGTTAAGCCTTTTTCATCTTTAGAGTGTTTTTATCTGACACTAAATGCTTTTACTACAAGCTCGTATTTATATATGCATGAGATATGATAATTAAAGCTGGGTCCTGTAAGAGAAGAACTTGGTCTGACCCTGCCTGCATGAGCCGGTCGGAGACCACCCTGAACACTCCAGTTGTGATCTTAATTGCATCTGCACAGCTTCATTCTTTTTGGGTCACCATGCCCGAAAGCTAGAGTTGATTATGTTAGCACGAGAGAATCTTCAAAGCCTGCGTGTCTGTCTGCCTGTTCGAGGTTTGAGTCGACTCGACTGTTTGGCTTGGATTTAAATTAATTAATTGAACACCTTGAAATATTATTATTTTCCCTTTCATTAAAAGTAAAAGGCAAATATTTTGACATAATGATGCTTCTGTGGTGATGTTTATTTTAATAGAAAAAGGTTGAGAAACATGGGATCTTTAATTATCATTCTTTATTTGATTTTTGGATCATAAAGTAAGAGATCCCAAATATTCAGAATGGTAGGGCACAGAAAAAATTAGAAAAGAGTGTAGTGGACTTTCATTCATGTATTTTTCTGCCTCCATCTAGCTAGGAAATGTAGAAGGACACTACCTCAAGTTGGTTGCTTATGGAATTTGATCATAAGACACGTATTTGTTTATATTTTTTATTTTAAAAATATAAAATTCTCTTAAAGATATTCTTAGCCTAGTGTGTTTTTATCCTTTTATCTCTATTATTTCTGTCTCTAATATATATTTTTATCCTTGATGAGCACTAACCAAACAGCACATAAAAAAAAAAATTACAATCTAATTTCGAATATGAAAAGAGAATATACTCCATGGATCAAAATGGATATTTTCTTATATCCCGTCGCAAAAGACAGGTAATAATTTATTTTTTCCTTTTTCTTTTTTTATAGGTGACACCAACACTACATGTGCGCTGTGGTCGAAAATCGCACCACGGGCTAAGCTAATAATCCCTGCCCAGGAAACCATACTTAATAATTGTTTGGTACAACCATGTGCTGCTTGCTTGAATTTTATCATGAATCTTGATGAGCGAATAAAATTCTGAATATTCCGGGTTCTTATAAAAAATACACACTTTAATTTAAATTTAAAATCTTTTATACAGATTATAATTTTTTTATGATCACATGACGTCTCTTGTGCCTGGTATTCGTTAAACTGCATTATCAGAAACTGATTAAAGATCTGTGATGTGTTTTGGCTAACCATGCATGACGTCTCTGAAGTTTATCACTTCAGCTAGCTAGCTAGCTAGCTTTCAACAAGACGTGGAGAAAAGAGCAGATATATATTAGCTTAATTACAAGTTACAAAATGCAGGAAATGATTGTTAATTGTGGGGGTCAAGATGGCCCTGTCCTTGGCCTTAATTTATTCTACTCGCGTAATTAACTCATCTTAAACAGTAAGTACCTGCTTGATTATGAGTTCGGGCACGCAAGCATGCGCTGCTTCTCCCTAATGCATATTATTATCCATTATAATGTCCCCGTTAACTTTACTGTAAGGTAAGTTTGTGAATTAACCTTAAAAATAAGGAAATAAAGATGGTTTTGGGATCCATAATGATGCTTTAGATTTTATTAACGTGGACATAATTATGAAAGCAATTTGGTGTGTATATATATATATATATATATATATATATATATATATATATGAAAATTGATATGCAATATCTTGATTATATATAAGAAAATCAATGGAAAATAATATAATAATATTAAAAAATAATATCAACTTAAGAGATGAAGCTATTGGATGTATCTTCGAGACATGATTTATATTATTATCTCATATATATTTTTTAAGTTCAATTTTTTTAAAACGTGAAACTTGTATAGGTTTGCATTATTTTGTGCTATTAAATAATTTTAATTGAAAAAATAAAATCTGAACTCTCAAAAAATAAATGAGACAATCTGGTCAAAGGAGAGTTTTGGCCCTCCACTTAATTGAGAAAGTTTGAGGGGGGAAACAACGTCCTCCACAATTCAATGTGGTATATTTATATAGCTCAAATTTTATTTTAATTTAAACTCCCATGATTAAGACAATAAATGAATGTCAACGAGAACGATCATAAGCTAGGTGGATCAATCAGGAGCCATTTTCCTCACGCCATATCATCATGTTGAGCACTTTGAGGACAACGTGAAGCTTTGTGTTCCCATTAATCAATTTGCATGGACAATGTGGCCTTCGTTTCGATGATTCGATCTCAAATTGGTTGCTCCTGTAGAGCCACCTTCACTGCTCCGGTTCTACTTGAATCTTGCCATTGCCACTGTAGTCTAGGCATGCTATACTGTAGAAGCAGGGACGGGATAAGGATTTTGGAAATGGGTGTGTCAAATTGAGATTTTTAAGATATATTTAGAAATAATTAACATAAAATAAAAATGAGTTTATTGTAATTAATCAACTTTTAGGGGATGCAAAATGTAGATAGCCTCCGATGCAGAGGTATTTTTTTTTATAAAAAAAATAGAGATTTATGACTGATATGAAACGTCTTTCAAAATTTGGGGATGCCATAAGCCCCCACCATAAAGTGCTTCTACCCTCAGGTAGAAGAGGGTTATAAGGAAAACAACCTGAATTGTCTTTCTCTTTTGATAATGAGATGGGTCTTGAATTATACAGCTTCCACATTGAGTAAACTATTATTTAGTCCCTGTTTTTTTTACAGTTTTGTAAGGTGGTTTTTTTTATTAAAAAAAATACAAGTTGGTTCCTTGATCAGATCATCAAAATCGGCTACGTGCATGATTTTTTAAAGCATCCAAATTACCCTTATAAAATTCTTTTTTGGTTTAATTTGTGGTGGGTAAAACTGGAAGTTTAGGCTAGAAGAAATTAAATTGTATTTGAAAACTAACCGAAGGACTCAACTAAAAAAAGAAATACAGATAATTGAACAAAACTTTTGAGAAGGCACGAGTGAAGACAGGAGAGAGAGCAGTAGAGGTACGATAAAACTGTAAATACAGTGAAAGTTCAACGATCGTTTTCATCTGCGGAAGCTTATGTAAGTACCCTGTCCCGAGCCCTTGACTTATTTGCTTGAGTCCATATTCCATGTCAATTCTCAGATATTCAAGCAGCTAGCGTATCATGATCATCAATTTCTTCATCTGATATGATATTTGAACGATAGGCTACATGCACCTTGCGACTAATGAATCGAATTCTCTATTTTTCCATAATATCCCATGATAATTTGCGAGAAATTTCGAAAAATTCTGCCTGTAGATATATGGACACAGACCTGACATGCCGATTTAAACCCTTAAGTTGATTTTTTTAGTCCTGATTGAGGATATGCATGTTAGAAAATAATATAAATTATATTATAGAATTTTGCCTAATAATTTAAGCTATTAAGTGAAAAGATTTCTTTATATGGTATCAGAGATTTGTTGACTCAATGGTCACGGATTCAAATTTCACTACCTTTATTTCATTTAATGAAAAAATAAGCATAAAAAAATGTGTATATGTATAAATTTCAAGTCTAAAAAAAATTTATTTGAGGAGTTGTATTGGAGAAAGCTTAAAACTATGAGGTGGGATGAATTCTTGACAAATGCATGCCCTGATGAAGTATGTAAAATCCTGGAACGATTGGCAACTTTTCCTGCGAGGACGAGGGAGAGGTACGTATATTGTTTCGAAAAATTCTTCCGAAGACAATGAGAACGACTAAAATATTAGGTATGTCACTATGGATAGGTTCTGTTTGGCATCATATCCGCCTTCGAGAAGAAGCTAACATCACCACCAACTTGTTCTCAATGATAAATTGATTTGGGGGGCAAAAAAACAACCACCAAACTTATGGAATTCCATCGATCTCTTACAGTCATGGGATTGAGATTTGGAGCCGAACCAGCTACCAACCTTTGGAAAGATCCCACCAGCTTTATGTGGGTTGGCTTTTTTCTGGTTCACTCTCTAGCAGATAGACGCACTAGGGATTCTTTATTGCTTTCGTTTGGCTCTTTTGGTACATAAAGTTATTCCACCCACCACGATATCACTATACAAGATGTCAAGACATGGATATTTGGTGAAAATAGCTTCACGATGCTTTTTTCTAGACACCCAACATGATTAGAAAGGTTCATGTAATTTCACAAAATTGCTTGTGAGATAGTCTAATTAAAGGGGTTTGATCGATCAGTCTTTCATGCATTGATGTCTATCGTTAATTTCCTCCTTTTTGACTGGAAAAAGTTGTTTTTGATCACGGCAACTGATCATCAAGATTGACTTCCTTGCTCATTTTGCGTGGCTCTTTCCTGCTTTCCGGCTTCTGCTTAGCTTTACCTCGATAATTGATAAATTCGTAAAATATAACGGAAATCTTCATGGAAAGACACAATTAAATACCATATCTATAGAACCACATGCTGGCCTAGGCCTTATCTAGAGGATTTTATATATTTAACATCATAGACATGACTTCATCAAGCAATCAACAAGAAATAAACCTCATTTACTTCAGGATTCTGTAACTATATACGCCATGTAGTTAAACCAATGGCGTTACACCAGCACGCACCAAAAAGGGGGAAAAGATGCTCTCCAGAACTTGATTCCTGCTATAAATTATGTGCATGAGAGATGATTTGGTGCCGTGCTTGGAATCCAGTAATGAGAACACAGGGTGCTTGTTGTGGAAGGCAACAAATTGTCCCTTTTTCTAGCTTCTGTTTCTATCGAGGAAAGGTAGGACTTAGGAAATCAAAACCCTACCCTATATGCAACGTTTTTCCTACCAAAGTTATCAATACCATGGTATACGTTATCTGTACATTTAGATCCTGTTTCACATTATAGTGTAACAGTGTTTTTTTTATAAATAAGTCAAATTTTATTAATATTTTTAATGATCTTGATATCTTGATGTAAAAAATAAAGTTATAAAAATATTATTTTATTAAATTCTTAAATAAAAAATATTTTGAAAAACACTGTTATGAAACTATCAAATCAGCTGAAAGTGTGTTTTGGGGGTTAAATAAAGGAGTCTAAGCCCAAAAATACTAAAAAGACAGAATCAGGTAGGTGTCTTAGCCAATCCATTCGGTTAGTTAAGGGTTCAAGGTGCTAAAGAGAATGGCGCCCGAAAGTTCTGCGTACTTGCATTAGCTATCTGATAATTAATCAGAGAGATTACACAGAAGAAGATAGAACTACACTTTAATACACCATGCATGTGAAACATGCACACTGTAGTTTCACCACTAATGGAGTTGCTGGCTAGATCAGTCGATTCCAATAGTTTTCAGACATCAAATGACAACATATGGAACCCTGGATGAAACAAGATACCAATAACCTCGGGACAATATCCACGCATGCACACACACGAGATTACTTAATGGCTGGTGTATTTGCTAGATCAGTCAATTCCAGTGTTTGCCAGACACCAAAAGCACAAAAAACAAGCAAATCCCTGGACAAAACAAAATATCAAAATCTTCATATTCTTATATCCAATAATAGCCACCAATACACAAGCCTGGTAAAATTTGACTCAAGGAACTCCTATCAAAATAAGAACAAAGGAGCGACATTTCACCCAAAAAAATGCCATGCTTTTCTTGTAGGGAAAATGTTTTAGTAACTACGATAGATTGTGGCTTGAAACCTCTCAATACTATTCTCACTAAAAACCATCTTTGACTCTCGCTCGCTATCTTCATTTATTGCTTTTACACTTTTAGTATCCACGTTAATGGGAGTCACAGGTATCCATTAACATTCCCTTTAAACTGAACCGATGTGAGAAAATTAACTGGGGTGCCCCAAACCCACCATACAATAAAAGGTCCAATTTGGTGAAATAATTCAATTGCGTGCTCATTAATTTTTGAGAAGATGGTATTGGAATCTTTGAGCCAAAGAAGCTACGAAAATCTTTCATAGGTGACGACAAGGAAGATTCCTAGTTGGTCATTCAGGGCCCTCATCACCGTTTACGTGGGTCTAATAGGCAGAAACAATGGGCAACACACCGATGGCTATTCGCACTAGACCACTTGATAAGGCACTTCTTTGTATTCATGAAACATTTTCAATGTCAATGAGAACTACAAGTTGGTGCGCATGAGTAGTCATATCACAGCAAAACCATGCAACTAATTAGCTATTAGAGATGTAATAACCCCTATATAATGGCATGAAAACTTATTTAGGAATTTATTGAGCATAAATATATATGGTCTGTTCTCATAGAAGCATCAAGAAAAAGATACATGCCTCTTAGATAAATTCATCAATTATGTTAATCCTATAGATTGAAAAATGTACGACCTACTGACATTCAAATGTGCTTGAACTTGTGTTCATTCCATGGTGTACAATTACAGGAATCATCTGCTTTTAAGTAGGTTATAGATGATGGTTTTACGGTATGAGGATTATTTCACAAACTTTACAAGCATTCCTCATACTTTCTTGCCAGATTATAGAAAAGAAGGATATAAAGGCCTGTCTCTCATCATTTGCTTCGATCCGTTATATATGTAATCCATTATTGGTTTCTCCTAATTAAAATTACAGTACTAATGAGATTGCCCTGGACAATTTGGTTCCATTTAATTGAAGGACATTGTATGGAGATGAGTATTTTGAGACTTTGTATGGATCAAGGCCTAAACTTTGATGAATTGCCTAATTAAGTTGATGTTAACACCACATTTGCATAGAAATGAGTGCAATGATGATATTCGAGAAAATGATGACAACAGCGAAGAACAATTTCAAACTTTCAATGTACGTGTTCACCTAGTGGATGACTATCATAGAAACCCTAATTATTTAGGTTCCTTTCATATCATGCCGGCACATCATGTTCTTACACGGAAAAGAAGTTGAGACAAATTAATAGATGCTTTTATGATAAAGAATCGAATTTATGAGGGTATATCCCAGGTCCTGAACTATCATCAACCTGATACCATGTCAGTCGGGAGATTTGAAGAGAAAATGTATCTCAATATTGTTTCATACATTATTAATTAATCAATTTAGCATCTTCCATTTCAAATTCTTGTTTCTTCCCCCTAAATGCCTTGACAAAACATTTATATATGATCATTTTAGTACTAAAAGGGTTCCAGTATCTGTTCAATTAAATTCAATACCCCGGTGCCAGTTTCTCGTTTCTCTGGCACACTAAGAACAGTCAAAATAAAAGAACAATCGTCGCCAAAATGGGATCAATAATATTGCAATTCAAGACATGATTAAATGGTTTTGCAATGCCCAAATGTATAGGAAATGATGCCATTGTCAAGAGAACTATTGCGTAAATCCAACGGTAAAAATAGGTACTTACTGAGACTCTCTTACAGGATATAGGAAGTGGTATCCCAATCCCACAGCACAGCAGACATCCATCCACTTACAGGCTACAGGAACAAGTCTTTCTTTGCAGCCAGCAAGCACCCAGTACAGAATCTGCTATATTATCCATCAGGAAAGAGTGACCTTATGCGATCAGTAATAAACTTCTGGTAATGAAAAAAAGACGCGACTGTATCGATCAATGTTCTTCTAACAACCTTAAAAAGAAGACATTGTTCTTATCTTGATTCCGCTAGCATTCACTCATCACGCGCATGATAAAGTTGATAAAAGAATGATGAATTGCAGGGGAGCCTATGCGTTACCTTTAGTTTATGGAACAGTGATCCGCCGCTTTGGTATTTTGGGAGTTGCTGTGGTTTTTCGGATTCCGAGGTTGTCAAAGTAAACAGTGGTTGTAGACTAGCTTCTTAGTGGGCCATAGCCTGAAGCCTTTTTTAAAAATGCACCCATAACTCGTACAAAAGTTAGGGTTCATTCTGTTTCTATTGAATTGTAGGGGAGAGTTTTAGTAGTTATTTTTTTAAAATGTTTTTTATTTATAAATATATTAAAATAGTATTTTTTAGATTTTTTAATTAATTTTTTTATGTACACATCAAAATAATTTGAATATATATATATATATATATAAGAAGAAAATGAAATTCAAATGTTAATGAAAAACAGGCTAAATTGTCCAGCCAAACACTGCATGCAACACAAGCCAATTTCTATTTTTTATATAAATTATTCCGACCATCAAGTTTTTGGTGTTTTAGATTAGGTTATTTTTCACGAAAAAGGAAAAAACAATTCCCATGAGATTGAGTTTCTCCACCATCATTTATCAGATTTTAGACGGTCCAACTCATGCATAAGACAATAAAATGTAGGGAAAATACCTTTCTTCTACCCTTCTTTAAACTAGGATCCAAAATAATAATGGAAAACAAAACACAAAATGGCATTTTAATTAGAACCGGCTCAGGATCCTCGTAGTGGATTTTCAACTCGATCAAGATTTATTCTAACATAATATTATTTCTATTAAAACAACTAAAATCACATTCGTACGTTTTGAATAAAAATTCTAAAAAGAAATGATCGAAGTCAATATGAATAAGCTTTTTTAATATGACTATTAAATTATTTAAATTTAATTAGGTTAGTTTTGAAAAATAAAATATATAACTCAGCTACCGAGTTACCATGGGAAAATAGATGGAATTTAATAACTAAGTTATCACCTTTTCCTTTCATAGAACATCACTTAACGAAGTAACGAACAATATCCTCGCCTCCCAAATAAAAAGCCGAGGAGGGGAGCGGAATAAATGGATAAGAAAACTCCGAATTCGTTATGGGCCTCCAGGCCCAGACTAGTGGCCTCTTTTATAATCTGCAAATCCACCTAGTTATTAGTTTTGCATGAGAGTCTAAAAACCGTTCGGGTATAGGATGAGTGCTATGATGAGGGCCATGCCTGGTTTTATGCATAGTTGCTCAGCCCAGCCTCCCTGCCGACTTTGACGGTTGATTTAAAAATAACATTTTGTATTGTGATGTAGTGTGATTTTTAAAATATTTTTTATTTAACAATAAATTAAATTATTTCTTTGGACTTTGATTAAGTTTAACCCGCAATAAGGAGAAAGGAAATAATCTCTCAAAGAAGTATGCTTCTATTGCTAGAGAATTAAATAAGCATTTCAGCACTGTCGTAAACAGGCCATACTCAAGGAAAACATTCTATCTCAGGATACAAGCCATCCAAAGCAAATTTTACAAGTTACTTCAGCTAAAATTATGAAACTATGGAGCATAGTAAAGGGTTCTTATTAGCCAACCCGATAAAATTAAACCTATGTAAGTTTCCACCAATTGGATTTCATAATCATGATGTTGAAGCACCTCAAACACAGTACTACTTCCAAGTAAGACTGTCCCACCCTCCTGGCCCAATTTTTTTTCTTTTCTCTCTTTTTTTGTTTCTCCTTCCATAAAGGTTTGCTACTAGCCTATATCTGTCGGGAGAAGAACGGAAAAGTTTTGACCATACAAATATCGATGAGAAGACTAATCAGCAACTGTATCCTCAGCAGTTTTCTTGTATTCTGGCTTGAGTTCGTAAGTTCCTTGGTTTGTTCCTCGCTTATTGTACAC